>JALPQD010000010.1:12608064-13034201 GCA_023101885.1 Typhlomys cinereus
GTTGTGATTTTTCCATTTACAAGTGTGTGGTCATGAAGCTGGCAAAGGGGTTAATGTGCTGTCCAGTGCAAACGTGGCAGCCTGGCAGGCACTAGGCACTGCTTTTTCCTTGGTCACCTTTCTGTCTGGACTTCCTGGCTTCATTCTTCCTGGAAATGCCCTCCCAGGTCCACCCAAAGGCCTGTCTCTTGGTAGATTCAGATCAAGTCGAGGTCTAGAGGAACCTTCAAGGCTCCTAAGGGTACAATTGTTCCCCAGCGCTTCCCTCCTACACCACTCAGCCCTAGGTTACCACCATTCCATTTCCGAGTTCCCAGCATCGGTGAGATCAAAGCTTTTATGCTCCCCATAGGAATGCACTACTTGCTACGTTATCTTTCTTTTGGGAGGATTACTTCCTTTAGTAGGAGGGAAACCTGCCCACCCCAGTTCCACCTGTAAATGGAAAAATCACAAGCTCGCCTCAAAAGCCTATGAGGCAGTTTATTCTGGAGTCGAACATGAGTTACCATCTCCTGGGATGTGTTTCATCGAGTTGTGTGAGGTTTTATAATTACAGAACAAAGGAAACCATACATCAACACACTTTTGCAAATACATTGGTGGGAACATCTGCTAGGCAGGGATACAGAGAAGCAGGGAGATAGATCCATATCACACGCTTGTACATTCCAAAGACTGCGCCTCCTAGTCACCAGGAGGTTAGAGCACATACAGAGATGGGTAATAAATAGCTTTGAAGGAGGCTAAAGATAAACTGGCTCTGAACTTGCAATATTCCAGACCTTTCCACTCCACTGAAACTCTAATCAGCCCATCAGCCTGAAGTGTGCCGTGTCTCTCCAGGAATTTAGGTCCACACACCGCACGGCACAATTGGCAGGATTTCTTTTTACTCTTTTTTGAATAGCACTTTTCTTTTTGACACCAGGTCTCCTGTAGATGGTTTCCAGATGACTACGTAGCTCAAGATGACCTTGAATTCCTGACCTTCTTACCTGCATCTCTCAAGTGGATGCCTCCTTACACCCGGCTGCCATGTGTTCTTCATCCATCCATTCATTCATTTACTCGATGCACACGTTGACTGTTCACATTTCTTAGCTACTGTGTATTGTGCTGCAATGAACAGGGAGGTACAGGTGTTGCCCATGGTGAAGTTGGTGCCTCACAGAGTCACGTTCTGTCTGACGTTTTGGAAGTGCCTTCATACTGTTTTCCATCCCACTGCACACGTATGCAGTGGCTCCCTTTCCTCCCTGTCCTCCCCTGTGCCTGTTATCTTCAGGTGTTTCATTTGCAGCTTTGTTCTTTAAAAGAAGCCACTCACCTCCAGTGACCTGTCTGTCCTGGGGCTCACCTTGCATATGCTCGTCTCAGTGTGTGGCGACCCTCCTGCCTCTGCGTCCCTCCAGGGCTGGGATCACAAGCATATGCCATCACGCCCCACTAGTCTTTTTGATACCACCACGCTTACTGGAGTGCGGTGATACATACATCTATGTGGGTTTCAACTGTGTGCCAAGATGTTTAGGTGCTGTTCAGAGTTTTGTCACATAGCATGCATTAGTGACGCGTATGTCTTCTTTTCAGAAAAGGAGACGGCTTGGTCTGTAAAGTGCTTGCTGCACAAGCATAAGGACTTGAGTTTGATACCTAGAATTAACATACAAAACAGGCAGGCACAGCAGTGTGCTTCTGCAATCCTCATGTTGGGAAAGTGGACACAGACAAAAGGCTCCTGGAGACCAGCTGGTCAAGTAACCTAAGCCACAGCAGCGACCTCCAGGAGCAGGGAGAGACCCTGTGTTGTAGTTTGTCTGCATGAGACTGATAAATTCACGGCCAAGCAACTTAGGGGAATGAAGTCACTGTCCAACTGGCAGAACTTATACCAATACCAGAGGCAAGGGAACTAGTCATACCAGATCCACAGGAACTGCTGAGAGAGGGGCGAACCTCCTCACCCGCCAGACTGCAAGTCTGCCAAAGTGTTCCAAAATATACCAACTTACTGAACCAGCTCTTTCTCTCACCCACCATGAGCTGGGTCTTCCTATATCATTTAGATGTAGGTTTGCCTCAACTATTGTTATAGTTAGGCACAGGTGTCAACTTGACTGTTGAGGGTTTGAGCTCTGGGCACATTTGTGGGGAATTAGTGGTTGGGTTAAGCCCAGAGCAAACCTGCAGGAGATTGTCTAGCTGATGGGGAAGGCCTAGCCTATGGTGGGTGGGACTAGGCCCTGAACAGATGAATAAAATACCGAGAACCAATCGAGGAAGTTGGCATCCTTGAGTACACTTGGCCAGACATGCTGGTCTGGCAAATAAGGATCGTCCCTCTCTCAGCCATTATGTAGAGATAGCGTGGCCAGTTCCCTCGACTCTGGTGTTGGTACATGCTCTCCCATCAAGCTGGACTGAGAACTGTAACCAATAATCATAAAAGAAAATAAATCCCTTGTTCCCTTAAGCTGTTTGATGGTCATTTATCAGCAACCACACAGGTGAACTGCAACAACTACTAACTCTGACAATCACCTCTAGTCTTCACATGTACTTACACAGATGCTCACCCCCCCATACGCACATGAACTCATAGAAAAAAGTATATATTTAAGTCTAATGCATGGGATTTTTAAAAACTGTTTTGTTGGTGTTGAATTTCTTCAGTTCCTTATGTATTCTGAATTCTAACCTCTTGTCCAAAGAATAGTCTACGCATAGTTCTCTCATTCTGCATTGATTGCTTCTTCTGCTGAACAGGAATACAGTAGCATTTTAACCCAGAGCATTTGCTATTTTCCAACTTGGGTAGATCAAATGTCAGTTTTTTCTTCTTTTTCTATTTTATTCATTTACTTAGTGTCTGTATGTGAGAGAGACTGGGGGCACTACATCTGGAGGTCAGAGAGACTAACTTTGGGACATTCTCTCCTTCCACCACGTGAGTTTCAGGTATTAAACTTAGGATGCCAGGCTGCTATTAATGTTTGGGAAGGAGGTGGCAATTTTAGGAGGTGGAGCCTTGCTGAAGGAAGGCATGCCACAGGGGGTGGGTCGGGGGGTTTTGGTGGCCTAGCCCTTCTCTCATAGTTTGCCTTGGCTCTCTCCGCTCCACAAAGACTGTTGGGACCTGAAACTGAGGGAGTAATTAAATTTCTCTTAGACAGCTAGTGCAGCTAGGAATGTCCTGGCCTGTGGGAACCACATCCACCACCTCTCCAGTCTTTACCTCACTTTCCCTGTAACTCCCAGGACACTCATTGGCAATGACTGTAAGAAACTATGTCTCCACCCATCATCCTCTCTGTTCTTCCAGCTCTCTCACCATGCAGTCCCAGCATGGCATCTCTGTTCTCTCCTAGCCCATTGTTCATGGCGGCTCTCTCCTGGTCCCTCTGATCCTAAGCTACCGCCTCTGCTCTGCCGCTCTGCACCTTAACGCTATGTGCCTTTCTCCTTGCCTCTCCTGGACCAAGCATCCAAGGGTTTCTTCCCTCTTCCCTCATTTTCAGTAAAATCCTTGCTTGTATCTCTCAACATGTTCTGGTCTCAATCTCTGACTCCTGAACACAAGAACCCCAAGAAAAAAACCAAGAAACCTTGCAACAAAACCACCTCCAGCTTCTACCTCCAAGCTATGCCTTCTGCTGTGAGATTCCATAATGGACTCTCTCTCCTCGCTGGGACCCTCCCCCAAATCTCCCTTGCTCCCTTTCTGCCCGAGTGTAAGTGCTGTCTCACAGCAGCAAATTGGAGTAACTCCAGCATGCAGTGGAGACAAGAAGGTGTTTCTGGGGGAGCACTCTGGGCAAGTCTTTCACCTTTGTGCTTGTGTGACTTTAGCGATTTCTCTTTTTTTAAATCTCACTTCTCTTCTGTTAAATGAGGATAAACAATATCATCTATTTAGGATCGTTTTCATCACAATTGTTAGATTTATGTTGTTTTTGAGATGGGGTTTTGTTCTGCCAGACAGAATGGCCTCTTCAACATCTTGATGTTCCTCCAGTCTCCCAAATGCTGGGGTTGCAGGTATGGACCACAATGCCCAGTGTAAACTAGTTTCAATAAGTGATCAGTAGCAAGTAGAAAGAACTTAATAATTGTTCAGTGTTACTATTTGATTTTTTTAAATTAGTTTGCAAGTTTTTTTAAATGCTATATAAGGAATTATGCCCCTATTCAGAGGCTCAGAACAATTATTACAACTTAGAGCGTTGGCAGCTTCTTTGGGTCAGTGATTGAGAAGTGGCTTGAAGGCAGGTCCAGTGATGCTCACGTGACACTGGTGTCCTTGGAAGTAGTTTTCAAAGTAGAGAGATGAAGTCTCCACCTTCCTCCAGCAGGATCTTTCATCAGCCTGTCCAGTGACAGGCAGCTCATGACATGGCAGCTGGCTTCTCCCATCACCCCCCACTGAGCCATGTATATAACATTCCAAGGCAGAAGGTTCAGTGCCTTCCTACTGTGACCCCCCATGGGTCCCAAGTCATGTCATCCAGCCACAACCCACACTGAACATTCTCCAATTCAGTGTGGGAAGATCAGCTTCGGGGCAGGAATCCCCCCAAGAAAATCTTCAGGGGGCAGTTGCAAGAGGTGAGCTGCCTTATATTAATTCTAGGTTCCTCCAAGGGAATTGGCCAGGCTCAGCTGGAGGCTGTAACCATGCCAACGATGGAAACATCTGCTGGCTAGACAAAAATCCCCAGGAGAAAGAAGGAAACACACCACAGAAATGAATTCCCCAGCCTCATCCCTTGCCTCTTCTCCCTCTGCAAACTTCTCTTCCAAACCCCAACTGAGGTAGATAACCAAAGACCAAACACACATAGCAATGACAGCTGGGGAATGTTTCTCAGGGGAAGTGGTGTGGAAGCTGGGACCAGAATTGCCTGAGAAAGGCAACCTACTGAACTGCATGCAGAAGCTTTCTAATAGAAAACCCGATTAGGCATAGGCCTTTCAGTGCCAGACAAAAGCCATAGGGGATGGGCTGAGTTTGGGATGTGGAGTAACCCTGCAATCCCAGCAATCAGGAGTCTGAGGCAGGAGCCTAGGCTACAGACACACTCTCTTTAAAAAAAAAAAAAAAAAAAAAAGAAGTGGAAGAGAAAGAAGAAAAGGAAAGGATAGAAGAGAAAGGCGAGAAGAGGAAGAGAAGGAGGAAAGAGGGGAGAGGGGTTAGAGGAAAAAAGGAAAAAGAAGAGAGAGACAGAGAGAAAGAGACAGAGAGACAGAGGCAGAGACAGAGATCTTAGTGGTACAGCATTTACCTAGCATATGAGAGACCCTGGGTTCAATCTCCAGCACTACAGGAAACAAACAAAAAGCCAGATGGGTTCTGTTGTAGCTATAAAAATAAAAATTTAAAAAAATTAAATTTAGATTTGACCAAAGGTGAGGTGACTCAAAGAAACAAGCAGTACAAATGGAATTAGAACTGTGATCATGGATCTTTTCAACTTGGAGGGACCACCCTAAACTAAACCTACACACGATAGAGTGATGGTCAAAGGTTTGACAGTCATCCCAGTTACCTGCTGCTGCTATTGAGCAGATGATCTGAACTGTGGTGGTCTAAAAGCACAGATGACTGGTTCCCAGGTGGCAAAATTTGAGGGTTTTTTTTGGAGGGGGGCTTTTGCTTTTATCTAAAGCCTATGATCAGAGTCAGTTGCTGTCTTGTAAGAAGGTCAACAGTGTAATGGTGGCATTCAAATTGGTACATTCATAGACCAGTAAAACAGTGGGCTTCTCTTTTTCTTCTTTCATGTATTATGTATATGGTTGGGGTGTGTATGGTGTGTGTGTGTTTGTAGGTGGAGGTATACAAGTGCACTTTAATGTGTGTGCCTGTGGAGGAAATCATCCTCGATAATTTTTCTACTTTATTGTTGTAAGGCTGGGTCTCTACCTAAGCTCAGGGTACACCTTTAGGGCTAGTCTGGTTAGCCATTTTGCTTTAGGGATTCCCAGACTCTAACTTCCATGGCTAGAATTACTCACCTGCCTGACATTTTTGTGTGTGCTCTGGGGATCTGACGCAGGTTCCTTTGCTTGTGAAGCAAAGGCGTCACTCACTGGGCCATCCCCAGCCCCTCCTCTTCTTTGGTATTGTAGCTGGAAAGCCAAGGTGGGGACCAACTGGGCATCTCTTTTTTTAAAACCTCACAGAGGAAAGCCTCAATGTGGCATAGTTCTGGGTTCTGGGACTACATTGGCGCGCTGAGCTTACCTCTCTTTATTTCCTAGTCTCTCATGTTATGAAAGAATGAATACTCGTGATGACGAAAACATTAGCCCCCTGAGCTTTTACGGATCTCAGACGCGGCAAAGGTTTCACAGCCAGTTTCCTCCCATCGCTTTTTAAAAAAAAATTTTTTTTATTCAATTGTGCGTGTGTGCGTATGTGTGTGTGTATGTGTGTGTGTAGAACCACGGGCGAATTCGGGAACCACCATGGACGCCTCCACCTCCTCCTTGTTTACTCTGCCCCCGGATTCACAGGCTCCGCCCTACCAGGACCAGAAACGCAGGCGCTGAATTCAGGACCTTCTGCCTGCAAGGCAGAGGCTTAATCCCTGAGCCACCTCTCCAGCCCCTCCTCCCATCGCTTTTTAAGAATCCAGTTTCACAACAAGCGAGGCTCCAGGGGCTGGACTGCAGCTCCACGGAAGGGACTTGCCTGGCAGGTGTCAGACCTTGTGTTCCACGGAGTCAAGTTGACGTTGGTCATCAGCCGAGTCTATATTTTTAGCTCTTGCTCAGGCCACCCACGGGCATTGATTCTCTCTACCAGAGATGAAAAAGTTGGCTTCAAATGGGACGGTTACTTACGTAATCCCCAGTTGTTTTGTGTTTTGAAAACTGCATTGGGCTGGAGAGATGATGGTTAAGGGGTTAAGACTCTGTCTTATAAGCAGAAGGTTCTGAGTTTGGATCCCAGGTCTCACGTAAAAACACCAGGAGGAAATGATGGTGGTCTGCACTTCCAATCCGGGTAGGCAGAGCCTGGGAAATCCCAATGCCAAGCAAGGAGGTAGAAGCAATCCAGGAAGATTCCCGAAGTTATCCTCGGTCTTCCACAGGGACATATTGATGCGTGAACAGTCTCTCCTCTGTTCAAATGTCCCTTCTAGGTTACCAAATCTCACAGGCTAGTCCCATCTGCGCCCAACCCAGTTGCTCCTGGGCCCACATGGGGCAAGAGGTCAAGTTGTTTGCTACGAAGGGCTCATCTCCATAATCCCTTCATAGGGAAGTTGGCCATCGTATCTCTGGGAGGATTAGAGTCAGTTCCCATCAGGGGATTCAGGGTGATTCCAGCAGTGAGGGACGGCCTCCCAGAATTCCAAAGATCTTCAAAGACCTTGAGAAGACCCTCCCAGCATAGCTGCTCTAATCCTGCCTTAATACAGGGCGCTCTGTCACACACAAAATAAATATTTTTTAAAAAAGAAAACTATTATCTGGACGTGATGTATGCTCAAAGTTCCCCAATCCTCAGAGCAACAGGTGCAAGGTAGCTGGTACCAGCGCTTTCAGTGACAGATGGGGAAACTGAGGCTCAAGGAGGTGAAAGGGATGGTTCCAGGTCACACAGCTAGCAAATGGCCTGGCGCGGGTCAGGAGCCCCGTGCAGAGAGTCTCATTTTGTCTCCGGCCCCCGCGGCGGGACCCATAGCTCCGAACCCTGCACCCGAGGACTGCGAAGCGCAGCCCCGCAGCACGTGCGGCGCGGCGGCGGCCGCAGACACGCCTCCGCCGCGCACGCGCACTGGGCCCCGGCCGCGCGCGCCCCCGGCGTGCGTGCGCGCGCGCGAGGACGGCGGCGGGGGGAGCGTGCGCGCGCTGACGTGCCGGGCGCCATGTTGGAGGGCTGGTGGTAGCGGCTCGGGGAGGTGCTCGCTCCGTCGGTCTCGCTCCGTCGCTCGCTTCCCTCCCCCCGCCCCGGCTCCCTTCGGTACCCCCCTCCCCGGTCGCCTGCGAGTGGCGGAGTGTGTGCGCGGGAGGGGGCGGGGGGAGGCGCGGCGGCGGCCCGGGACGGCCGCGGCGGGCGGCGGCGGCGGCGGCGGCGGCGGCGAGGCGCTCCGGGGAGCCATGGACGTCGAGAGGCTGCAGGAGGCGCTGAAAGGTGGGGGCGCCGGCCCGCGGCGGCGGCTCTCGTTCGGCGGCGGCTCTCGCTCGGCGGCGCCGCGCCGGGGCCCGCGGCCTCCCCCCGCCCCCCGGCGCCGCGGGGCCCCGAGAGCAGCGCCGCGGCGCCCCGAGAGCAGCGCCGCGCTTTGTGTGGGCCGCGGGCGGCGCGCGGGGGGAGGGGAGCCGGCTCCCGCGGCCCGGCCTCCGCCCCGCAGGCCCGGGCGCGGGGTGCGCGGACGGCGGGGAGAGGGCGCGGGGACCCTCCGCGGTTCCCGAGCCGCAGCACACGCCCGCGGGGCTCCCGGGAAGTCCGCTTTCCTCGGGGTCGGCCCCGGGCCGCCCAGGGGTGGTCGCCCTCTCCGCCCCCGGGTGCAACAGGCTTGCGCGAGCCTCGATTGGCCCCCAAACTTGGAGTCGCGTGACCGGCGCTCTGAGCTTTGGCTTTGACGCCCGGCGTTGTGTGCGCTTTGCTCCCCAGCGTCCGTGGGGGGCGGACGGGGTCGTCCGGGGAGGGCGGGTGCCGACGGCGCCCCGGGCCGCGCGTGCAGCGGCGCCGTGTGCGTGTCCGCAGTGCAGCGCCCGCGCGTGTCGCTCTGCTCGTGGTGCTCGGTGCGCTTGAGCGCCAGCTGCACGCGTGGTGGGCGCGGGCGGGGGAGTTGGTAAAGTTGACTGCCCCTGCCTGTGTGTGCGGGTGGTCTGCGAAGTCGAATGCCGGGGATTCCCACGGTACGAATGGGGGTACGCTTTCTGAGAAGCTAGGATATTGGGGTGAGAGAGGCGGCTTTGCTGATGGCTACCCAGTGTAGATGCAGGACCGTGATTGAAGTTTGCTTTTAGAGGACATTTGAGAAATATTGGTAACCTTTCTTTTCTTCCCTTATCCAGATTTTGAGAAGAGGGGAAAAAAGGAAGTTTGTCCTGTCCTGGATCAGTTTCTTTGTCATGTAGCCAAGACTGGAGAGACAATGTAAGTTGCTAACATGTACGCGTGGCTGTAGGCCTACCTGTTCAGAATTGCTGGTAGGACAGGGGAGAAGACTTGACTTAGGCAGCTGCTTAAATCGGAGAAGCCCTAGTCGTTTGAAAGACTTCAGGAAAGATAGGAATTCTTCATGGGTCCCATGCAATTTTAGTTTTAAAAGTTCATGTCCAAATTGTCTGGATCTCTTGTCAGAGAACTTACCAGTCCAAAAGAACTAGGGGAAAGAATATTCCAGTTTGGTTCTTGGCCACTGGGAACAGGCTTATTCTCAGAATTGGGTGGCTTTCTCAGAACTTTCAGAGTTTTGTTGGTATTTCATACCACCTGGGATCCAGCCTTCTGTTGTCATTTATCTATGTGGCCATTTGAAGTGTAGCTTCTGTTTATTGTTTTAGGGACTTAAGTGATTAACTGACAAGTTCCAGACATTGGAGTTTTGACTGACCAGTAAACTTTGCAGGATAGCTAGCATACTACATATGCTACATATTTTATTAGGCTTGTTTGCAAACGTTCTCAATCTGAAACTCACCCTGTAAAGTTAAGACTGTTTGCAAAAGGAAAATTTTAGTTGATTTTGTACTCTTATGGCACGAGTAGCATTTACACTCTGACTAAATTAATTCGAATAGGATGATGTATCTTTGTGTCTTGTACTTTTTTTTTTTGCATGTGTACAGGGGTGTGTGTGTGTAGGTGTAGAAGAGGGTGCTGTGTGTGCTTGTGGAGGCCCCAAGGGTGACTTGGGGAATCATGTATTGTTTGTTATACTTCCTTACTGCTTTGCCTTGGGGTTTTTCTGCCTTTCAGGGCTGGACATTTAGGCTGTGGCTATTTCCACCCAGCTTTTTAACGTGGGATCTGGGATTTGAACTGATTATTCTGCTTATGAGGCAAAGGCTTAACCCATGAGCCATCTCTCTAACCCATGTCTTGTACTTTTGATTGTAATTTTAGAGGAACAAGAAAAAGGAGAAAAGTTATGTTTGCTTTGAGTGCAATATTCAGCAAATGATAGGTAGTTACTCTTTTTTTTTTTTTTTTTTTTTAAGATTGGGGACATGGCTTCTCTTATTACGTTTTCTTCTTCCATTTTCTTGTGTTTGTGTAGGGTGTCTGTGTGAGTGTCTGTATGGGGTAGGCCCTGGGTTAGTAACGGAAATCACCTAAAATAGCTCTTCCAAACCTTGTTGTTTCTGACACAGTCTGTAATCAAACCAGAGCTTTCTGGATTTCCAGTCTCTGCCTTCTGAGGCTGGAATTAGAGTTGGACTGTGCACCTACTCAGCAGTTTAAACAGGGTCTGGGGATTCAAGCACCTTAACTGCTAAGCCATTTCCTTAACCTGTTATTAAAGTTATGATTATGACATTTAGGTACCGTGGATGGAACACAGGAACAAACATGTTGGATAAACATTCTAAACTAGCCTCAAACTTGGGATTCTTCTTTATTTTCCTTCAGAGTACTGGAATTACAAGCATGTCCCGACATGCCTGGTTCTCTATCTTTATTAACATGTTTATTTCTTGCAAGATTTGCTTATAGTTGTAGTCCGGCCTTCTAATAACTAGCCTCATTATAGAAAGAAAAAACTCTGGTTCTGTATTGTGTAACTTAATGGTCAGCTACACAAACTGAACTCCCTTAGTGATCCATTAAATAAATACACCAGTCATTGACTGCTTTTATGTTCAGTCCTCATGTATCAACATACTACATTTAAAAAAGGTCTATGAAAAAACACACCTTCCAGTTATAATCTGTATAAATCTTGATTTAAAGCATTGATGGAAAGTCACTTATTTGTATGTGTATAGACAACCCTAAAAGTAAGTAGGTGCAATTTTTTTAAAAAAAAATTAATCCCTAAACTGTAAATGCTTGCATTGCCACTCTTCCTCTTGGGTTGTTGATTGTACCAAACTTCTGTGATATCAAATGAGAGGTATTTTATTTTCAGAAATACATTTAATCTACAAGATTACTGTTAAGGACTTAAAATTTCTTGGTTTATTAAACTGAGTTATACATATTGCTTTCCCCTTTTATAGAATACATCTATAGTTGAAAGTTTCTAAAGTTTAGCTTTTTTTAAATATCGTGCCTTATTGGATCACCAAGAAGCTTGGCAGTTAATCAGATTTTTTTTTTTTTGGATATTTCCTCTGCTCAGTAATATGAATTCAAGTCCTCTATTCCGTCTACATTAATGTTTGGCTATTGTATATTTAAGTGTTTTATATTAAAATTATGGGTCTTGGATTCTATAATGGAATTTAGAAAATTGTTTTTGCTTCATAATTCAGGTAGCCTGTGTATAAACATCTTGTCCTCAATTATTGGTTCTGGGGATGGAATCTGATGCTAGGGCAGGGGCTTCTCATTGACTCACAAATGTAGCCCACATAGTGATGTTTATGACAGAATGCAGTGCTTAACCCAGTCCTTTGGAGCTTTACTTAACTTCCATACCAAAAACCCCTGGTTCTCAAAGACAAAGTATGATAGATCAGGGTTCCCATAATTATTATAGGTATCTAGCATCACACATTATAGATTACTTCCATTGTAACAATGAGATTGTTGATTTTTTTTTTTACATAAACTTAGCTAGTTTCTAGTTCTTTGATTTCTTTTTTATATTTATCTTTATTGTGTTTATATGCGTGCTGCAACGTGTATATGATTTATGAGTGTGCTGCATGCTGCAACATGAATATGGAGATCAGAGAACAACTTTGGAGTTGTTTCTCCTACTTACTGAGCTATGTGTCACTAGCCCCATTCTTGTTTCTTTTTTATATTTAAAATTTCTCATACGTTAATAAAAGTCTAGCCTCATTTTCAAAATGTTGTACCTATCATATCTGGACAAGTTATAGTAACATAATTCCAATTTGGGTGTCATTTAGTTTTAGTGTTCTAGTAGTACTATCTCTGCCCAGTGTTTAATACTAGTTATTATGCCAGTGTCTCTAGACAGCTTGGTTATCTGAAGCTTACCCTATAATAGTAATTTTTTTAAAAGAAATGTTGTGGGTACAACCTGGAGGAATGCTCAGCCTTCCTACTGTGTTCTTAAGACCAGAATTTTGGGAACAGTGTTCCTTATTTCTCGTTTATTTATATGTTTGAGTTTTTTTTTTTTTTTTTAAAGATGTCTTTGGGGTATAATTAGTTAGAAACTAGCTAAGTTTATGTAAAAAAATTAACACTCTGCTGTGCTACCCAGACTTTGTTCACATTCTGATCCTTTTGCTTTAACCTCTTGCATGGTGTGATTATAGGCATGTATCACTATGTCCAGCAGATGGTTGGGTTATATGTAAAGTGTATGTTTAACTTTATGAAATGTCACACTGTTTTCTATTGTACCACACAGTTTGCAAACCAATCAACATTATTGGAGTTGAATTTTTCCACATCTTTTTTAATACTGTGGTCAGTGTATTCATGTTGGAGATCAAATCCTCAGGCAAGCTTGCTGTGGTGGCCAGTGTTTCTGTGAGGTGCATATTACATAGTGGTTTTAATTTACCTTCCTCTAGTGATAACGGTTGGTCATCTTTTAAAAAATATTTATTTGAGGGAGGAGCATGTGTATGTACCGTGGAGAATATGAAGGTCAACGACAACTTTTAGAAGTCAGTTCTCTCCTTCCACCATGTAGCCTCAGAGGCTTGCACTCTGGTCCAGGTTTGTTTGCAGGCCCCTTTACTCTGTGAGCCATTTAACTGTCCTTGAACATCTTTTCATGTATTGCTTTATCAGGTTTTTTTTAATCATGTGCTATCACTTTGGGGGGGAAGTAAAGTGATTGTGTCTTTGCTTGTTTTGAAATTTTATTGATACTGGTTTTTAGGCTGTATGTTCCCAGTACATTGTGTAACATGATTTGCACAGACTGTACTGTTTGTGACTTGTCTTCTCCAAACTTTGTTTTCAAATTAAGAATATGTTTACATTAATTTTTTTTTAAATTTTTTATTTATTCAATTGTGTGTGTATGCATGTGTGGGTGCGTGTGTATATATATGTGTGTGTATGTATGTATGTATATATGTATAGAACCACGGACGAACTCGGGAACCACCATGGACACCTCCACCTCCTCCTTGTTTACTCCGCCCCGGGATTCACAGGCTCTGCCCACCAGGACCAGAAACGCAGGCCGCCTCTGCTTCTGCCCAGTGTCTATACGTGGGATCTGGGATCTGAACTCAGGACCTTCCGCCTGCAAGGCAGAGGCTTAACCCCTGAGCCACCTCTCCAGCCCATACTTTTACATTAATTTTTAAAAATTTCCTTCTTTGATGATTTTTTTAATTGCTGCTTTTGCGTATGTGTGCTTATGTACACAGTATTATTATTAGTTTTTATTTTTTGAGTAGACTTTTTCGTATGCATGTATTTGTGTGTATCTGGGTGTATCAGAGGGCACTTATGTGTGCCTGTGGCGGTCCAAGGGTGACTTCAGGAATCATCCTGGATTGCTGAACTTCATTTTTGCTTTTGCTCTGGCATTTCCTGTCCAGAACTGGAAATGCAGGCTGCCACCGATTGTCAGCCTGCATTTTTAACGTGAAATTTGGGATCTGAACTCAGGTTCTTCTGATTTGGAGGCAGAGTCTTAACTTCTGAACCATCTTTCCGGCCCCCTTAACTTTTTATTTTTAAAGTAATGATTTTTATTTCATTTTTTTCATGAATTCTTTTGCTTTGTTATCTAAATTTTTGTAACTTTGAATTACATTGTTCTGAATTGGTTTTCTTGACATCTTTTTGACTCATTTTGTAGTAGGTAGATTTCAATTTGTTTTCCAGCAAGTCTTTCCATATATTATTTGGAATTTCCCTATATTATTTGCTTTACAGTAGCTTTGCATTAGATTTGATCTTGATACTATACTCTCACTTGTTTCTATATGAAATTAGTTTTCCTGAATTGTTAGGAAGTGGTAGTTTTTTTGTTTTGTTTTTAAACTAGATTGCTTTTGTGGTGTTTAAGAGCAGAGCAGTGTGTATTCTAAAATTTCTGGCTCTGTCCACCCCTGCTTATTTCGTCTTTGGCTTTCATTCGTCTCTACTGAATTTATGTATGTGGGATGGTTTCTGCACTTGAGTTTCACATCCAGATCATAGAATAATCTCAGTTCAGGACACTATAAGCATTCACAGAACTAGGACTTACAGTACAGAAGGTTCCTACTAACGTAGTAGAGGCCAGGACTTTCCTTAACCCAATTTCAGATCCCTGATGCTCAAGGACAGTCTTATGCCTTGGTATTAGTAACCTTATGTTTCTGTGGTTACCACTACCAAAATGTATTCCTTATTTTGAAGCTTATAGATTGATTGTTGCTGAGTCAACAACCACTCTCAGAAGCTATAATTAGGCTGCATCCCTAGTCATGATACCTAAAGGTAGTTTGGTTTCATTCACTCTCCTTACCACTTGGGAGGCAACACAGGCACTCCCTGTGGCTCTGGAAACAGGTCTATAGTGACTCTGTGGCAAAACTTGAAGGCTAGAGTAGTGATAATGTAGACTTGATTTGCAATTCTTCTAAAACACTCCAGCTGGATATAGCTTACCTCAGCTAATGAGGACTCCCTTGACACTCATGTCCAACAGGTCTTCGTGACCTCCAAGTCCAAAAACCCTGGGTGGTAACTGATAATAGTTTCTCAAGCATGCTGGCTTGTAGTATGTGTAATGAAGGCAGAAGATTCCATTCATAATCTGACAGTAGATCAGAAGATAGTCGTGGTTAAAATTCTACTTTTTTTGTCTATTTGAGTGACTATGATGGAACCAGTGACCTTTCCTGAGCTTACCAGTTGAAAATAAGTAAAAGGCATTAGGTTTGTAGTTTCGTGGAGTGCTTGCCTGGCACTTCAGACCCCCCAGTTCAAACCCAGTGCTGCCAGAAAGAAAAACAACGAACTTTGGGCCAACAAGATAGCTCAGCAGGCATTTGCTGCCAGACCTGTTGACCCGAGTTTAATGTCCAGAACCCGCATGTTGGAAGAAGAGAATTGACTCCACAATTTTGTCTTCTGATGTCCATATGGGTACCATGGCACTTGTGCACATGACCATACATTCACATACGATAAATAAAAATAAGTGTAAAAATTAAAAACAATAGTAAAAATAACATTTTTATGTCAACTTTACCACTTCAAATGCTTTGCCACTTACTGAAATGAAATAGTTTTGGGTATATTGAGAGATAAACATGGCTTATGCGTACATACATGGTCACCACTGAGATGCATCCCTGGCTCCTGAAATGAAGTCTTAAGAATGAAAACCTATTGAAAGGTCAGTTTGATTTTTGTCTAGGTTTGATAATAAGGCCAAGTCCATACCTATGAATGAGCTACCCATTTTTGCCAAAACTTTGGTTTTCGTTATTTATTCTGCTTTTTTATCTTGCCAGTTAGCTATATCTATAGTCCATGCTACATATTTTTTTATTATAGCCACTTCTGAACTTTATTTTCTTTTTCTATTTCCTACTGTTTGTCAAGTCCCGTGACCTTTTACTTTTTTTTTTGGCTCTTGTTAGTCTAATTTCTTGTTTTATGCAGTGGTTTTCATTATTTCGACCTACTTAGAGCCTTCAATTATTTGTGAAATATGGTATCTGAAATTGTATTTGTCTTTGTCTAATGGGTTTTTCATATAGAAATAACTACCTTTTTAAAAAAATCTTTATTAGCCTTCTAATTATACATACTAATGGGTTTCATTTTGATATTTTCATATATATATATAGTGGATTTTTTTTGTGTGGTGGGTGTGTGTGTGTGTGTGTGTGTGTGTGTGTGTGTGTGTAGATGTATTTTTTGCTATGTAGCCTAGATGGAACTCCACTCACTGTGGATAGCCCAAACTGGTTCCAGTTTGCATCTCTTAGCCTTCACTTGTGAGTACTGAAATCACCTTGCTTGTTTCACATAGGAACTTCTGATTTGGATTGTCGCTCTGTGTGTGTATATGTGTATGTTTGGTTTTTCCCTAAAAGGGAAATTTTATGAGCGTATATTCTGTACCAGACATTTTCAAATGTTTATATGCTTATCCCAATTTTATTGACTACTCTGAAGTCTCTTATTCACAAATAAGGCTTGGCTTACAAAGCTTAAGTAAATGGTCTAAAGATGCAGTTTGAATGATGGATTTAGGACTTTCTTGGTCACTCTCACCTCAGACCTTACAGCTGTACTTTTTTATTTTTATTTCCACTCATACAAACTTAAAGGTACCCTGGTCCCCTCCCTCCCTCCCTCCACCCCTTCCTAGACCTCCTTACTCCCTCTCCCTTTTCCCCTTTCCTCCCCCCTCTCCATCTCCCAGTGCCTCCTCCCCCCATCCCTGGAGCATCCTTTAATGTGTATGTCAAACTTTCCTCTGGGTCCTCCTCTCTGATGAGGTGTAAGGACTCAGTGGCATTTCCTAGAACTCTTTCTTGTGTTCCCCTTAAGTCTAGGAACACTTGTGGTTGTTAATCCCTTGCTTCTAAGGATCCTAGTGCCATTAGTCCATGCTAGATTTTGAGGGGTCAATGATGTGTTGGTCATTGCGCAGGTCATGCAAAGTCCTATTATGATTGCTTCGGCTCTTACAGCTCTACTTTAAGGACTGATTATGCTTTGTTCATTTGTATTCGTCATCTTTTTCTTTATTGAAACAATTTCAGAATCCTTTTTAAAACGGTTAGAATTAAATTAAGCTTTTGGTGTAGGAATCCAGTTATTTCTGAGACCATCACATTGTTTATCTAAGCCTGACTTTAAGAATGTGTCCATTCCTTCTTTGTCTTTGTGCAGTGTGCCTAATCACTGATCATGTAGTTTGATGGTAGGTCCCTGTTTAGGAGGTTGGGCATAGTGAGATTTAAGAAACTTTGAGTTTGGAGGTGCTTACTGAATGGCAGATGACGACACCCTTACTATTTAATTTGACATTTCCAGTGTTCTCAAAAGATTAAAGTTTTGAGGAAGTATAATTTTTCTTGAGGTACGAATTTGAAATATATGTGATTAGAATGACATGTATTTGTTTGTGTCCTAACCTAGTTTTTTTTCCTTAATATATTTGTCTTAGATTTGTTATTTTCGGTTGACCAAAAAATCCTCCCAGACTAGTGATCACCATTTCTTGGTGATGGAATTGAACAAAGCATGTACTATAAAATGATTTGAAATTTGAGGGATGAGTGAAGTTCTACAGGGAATTTTGTAATTTTTACAGTTGTGGAATTCTCAGACAGGGTGAGATGGCTTTTTATCCACTAATACATTAGCAAATATCTGTTCATTTTGTATAATAGGATATGGGAGGGAAAGGAGAAAAACCACAAAAATTTTGTATAATAAAGGAAAAATTTAAATATATTTTATTTGCAAGTGTGAGCCTATATGTACACATTTGGTGGTCTTGTGAAGGTCAGAAGACAACATTTGGAATTTAGTTCTCTTTCTACCATGTAGGCTCTAGAGATTAAACTTGTGTTCAGGTTTGTATGCAGAACCATCTTGTTGGCCTCTAAAGGGAATTTATGTATATTTTTAAAACTTTTATTTATTCATATTGTGTGTGTGAGTGTGAGTGTGTGTGAGAGAGCGAGCGAGCGAGCGCTGTGTGTCTCTGGAGGACCAAGAGTAATTTCATGAATCACCCCTGATTGTTTCTACCTCCTTTTTGCTTTGCTCTGGGATTTCCCAGGCTCCACCCACCAGGGCCAGAAGTGCAGGCTGCCACTACCTGGTGGGACCTGGAATTCGAACTCAAGGCCTTCTGCTTGCTAGGCAGAGTCTTAACCCCTGAGCCATCTCTCCAGCCCAGGAGTTTATATTTTTAAATACTGTTTTCTTGCGGAAATATTTTAGGTATCTCTCTCCATAAGTGACTTTGAAAGTTTGAAATTGCAGCCACTTTCATCACATACTTGTTACTGAACTAGACACTGAGTGACAATCTCCCCTTTTGAGGTTTTTATACACTTTGTGCAAGGAGCAGTGTTGAATGAGAGTAGAATATGATTTTTTTTTAAGAGGCAGGATCTCAGATACAGGCCAGACTGGCCTTGACCTGGGTAGGGAGTGGAGAGTGGCTTTGAACCTCCTGTTGATTCTCCTGCCTCAACTTCTGGGGTGCTGGCATTATAGGCTTGTGCCACTATCTGGCTCTGTGAAAATGTTCTTGGTGAGAGTCGACAAGGTAAACATTGTTGATGACACTGAAATTTTTTTTCCAGATCATTGGGCTGTTGCAATAAAAGTGAAGTTGTCTTTCTATTTCTCCTACACAGATTTTGTTATTTTCTAGTGTTTTCCCCATTTGTTAATGTTGAGTTCGTGGGGATGTTACCTAGTTAATCTCGTATTGCAGCTTCCTTGTTTAAGTATTGTCTGATGTCTAGTTATACTGGTCTTACTTTTTCTAGGAATGGTTGAAACAGGGAAATAGCCTGGATGTGTCAATTAAAAGTTTTTTTCCTAACAAAATTTTAAATAAGTAGATGGACAGGCGATACATTTAAAAAACCTTTCTTTATATTCACTTACTGTGTTTGTATGTGTGTTTGCGTACATGTATGTATGTATGTACTTACATATATTTATAAGCATGTCACAGATGGATATGTGGTGGTCAGAAGACAACCTAAGGGAGTCATTTTACTGGGGATCAAACTCAAGTCATAGGCTTGGCGGCAAGCATCCTTATTACTCATCTTGTCAGCCCCATTTAAAAATCTTTCATAGTTTTTTTCTTCTGTTTTCCATTTTCATGTGTATGTGGCAAGGGTAATGTGTCTGTGTGTGTGTTCGAATGTGTGTGGGGTGTTCATGCACATGGTGTGTATGGTTGTAGAGGCTTGAGGTTGAAGTCAGGAATTATTCTCAGTTGTTCTTCCACCTTATTCCTTGAGTCAGGATTCCCAGTCTGAGGCTTGGATTGAGGTGCTGTACCCACCTGACATTTTACAAGTCTGAATCCTCATACCTCTATCCCTTGCTTGTTTGGCAAATGAATGCCTTAACCCCTAAGCCAGACATTCATAGCTTTAAGGTTCTTAAATATGAGGAATATTATGTACATGTAAAATTGTTTTGTTTATGCCCATTTTGGTTAAGAACTTCGATAAGAATAGTATGTTATAATGTATCATACATGAATTAACAGTTATTAAACCCATTATATAAAATAACTCAGGAGGTTATAGAAATTAATCCTGCCTTAGATAATTCTCATTTTTAAAGTTTCCTGTGAATTTTTCATTGAACTAGTGAAGTGGCTGTAGCCATTTAAAAGCATTTGACTGCAAACCTGTTGACTGAGTTTGAGTCCAGGGTGGAAGGAGAGAACTGAGAACTGACTTCAGAAACTCCCCCTCTGACCTTTACAAGTGCATCATGGCACGCACATGCCTGCAGTGTGTTTCTCTCTCTCTCTGTCACACACACATGTATGTTAATAAAACTTGGCCTATAATTCCAGCTACCAGGGAGGCTGAGGTCTTGGTATCCCAACGTCAGGGGTTGTTTGGTCTACAGAGCCCAGGGTCAGCTTGGGGTGAGAGTGGGTAACTTGCTAGGATCCTGTCTCAAAATGAAAAAAAAAAAAAAAATCCTCCCTGGATGCTTGAAAGGTGAGCACTTTTTATTTTTCCAGCCCTGGGAGAATACTTTTTAACTTTAGCTAGTGGTATCTGAATCTTGAGACCTGGTGTGTGAAAATTTTCTGAGATAAGTTCCTTTCTGTTAACTTTTAATAGCAGTGTCCAGATTCTGTCTTATTTCTTTTTTTCTTTTTCCAGTGGCTTTTATCTAGTCCTGCCCAGATTTTCACAGAAAGCAGTTTATCTTGCTTTTTAAATTGTCCTGCTTTATAATTTTCTTTTCTGCATTATGATACTACAAACATTTCTCATGCTAGGCAGATTCTTTAAAGGATATAATTTTGTTGTCTAGTCATATCCTTCTTTATGTATCTTTTTTTCTTTTATGAGACAGGCCAGGCTGGTCCCAAACTGATTTTGTAGCCAAGGATGACCTTGTGTTTTCTCTTCAGTACTAAAATGCTGGAAATAGAAATGCATAGCAAAAATAAAGCAAAAAAAAAGCAAAAAAAATTTTTTTTGTTATACATTTGTACTCTCCCTCTACTTCTCAATTTTTAGGATTATAGCCACATGCAGCCTTGCCTGCCTTTATTATTTGTTAATATTTTTGATACAGATCTCACTGCATGTCCCTAGCTGTTTTAGCTTAGAATTGTGATAATCTTCCTGCCTCTACTTCTCAATGGCTGGGATTATGTGTGTATGACCTTACCAGTTTGTGTCCTGTTTTAATAGCTGACTTTACTATTTTAACTTATGGTGTTGTAGCAAAGTACAGGCTAGATGGCTTTAAACAGGTTTGGAGACTGGGAGTTTGAGACAAAGTTATCATTCGGTTCCTCTTGTGGCAAAGCTTTTTTTTTTTTTTTTTAATCTGTAGTTCATCATATACTACAGAGCATGTAAGCTTTGCTTGTCTCTAAACAGCCCCATTGTGAAGGACCCTTGCAAATGACTTGTCTAGCAATAATTACCAGGACAGGCCCCACTTCAACAACACCACTACATTGGGGTTCAAGGACTTAGATTGTGAATTTTGGCAAGATAAATATTTATTTTTTAACATTTGCCTTGGATTTGTGTATGTTTGCTGGTTACTTTGAGGTACAAGTTCATTCATGATAATTTGTTAGGTTGTATAACTATTTTTCCATGTTTGTAATGCTGTGTTTTACAGAGTATGAGAAGGGGCTTGAATTTAGTATGTGCTGTGTGGCAAGTTAAGGTGCTTGAAAAACACTGGTGTGAATTTTCTGAATGAGAAAGTTGCTTTTATGTTTTGATTTTACATTGTGTGTTATAAGTTCTATCATCTCTTATCAAGGTGTTACTTATCTTAATTAAGCAAGTATTAAACATGTGCTTTGTTTTTTGGAACTATGCTTGGTGCTAGAGACGAGTATGGTAGCAGCTCAACCAGTGTCTGGTAGTGTTTTCATGGTAAGGTATTACCCTTCATTTAAAGTGTGCTCACTGCTTTTTATCAGTGCTTTACTGTATCAGATACATTTACTTTATTTTGAAAATTAGGCCAGAGGAACTTTTTATAAAGTTTTTTTTTGTGTGTGTGAGATGCTGTGTTGCCAAGACCGGCCTCAAACTTCACTTCCCCTGCCCCAACCCTGTGATTGGCTGTAAATAATTGCAGGTGTGTACTTGAGGATCTGCCCCAAATGCAGTTCTTCAAGCAAGTTTCAGTCCATAAATGAGCTTAGGACAGATCATGTTCTCAGGGAAGTCATCAAGTAATTGCTATTTTTTGTTAAGTATTTGCACTTTCAAGTTTTTAGTGCTGAAGTGATAGTTTTATTGTCAGGTAGTTAAGAACCAGCTTTACCTCCTAGTGTATGTGATGTGAACAAAGAGAACTTGGTTAGGTTAGATGGGAATGAAATTGAAATTCTTTAAATACTTGCCTTTATAAATTTTCCCTTGTTCATAAATAGATAAAATTTGACATAATTTCTAAACTTTTAGGCAAAAAGTTTAATTCTGAGATCTTTTTGCTAACCAAATAAGCTTGATAATGATTTCTCATCAATAGGTACCCCACATTTTAGTGTGTAAATGAAAACACAGTTTTCCTTTCCTCTCTCCTCTCTTCTACTGCCCTTCTCAAGAATTTAATCCAGGGTTTTGATAACTTAGATTTAATAAATAAGTAGCTTTTTGAAACTTGAAGAAGCAGCATGTTTTAAATGTATTGTTTTCATAGCTCTATTGTAAGCAACTTAGAAGATCATAATATTTGTTAACAGCAGAGTATAGTAGCAGGGTGACCCTGTAGGCTGGATGTTTAAATGGTCCATTTGGGAGTGGACATAAAGATTTAATTTACCAATCTCAGGTATTTAAAACATTAAAGTATAAGAAATAAAATTTTAAATTGTAATCTGAAAGTCAGAAAGAAGAAACCCCTTCACCATCTCAAGGTTCTTGAAACTAAAGCATTTTAGGTTTTATCCCAAGAAATAATTGCCTTTTGAAAGTAACCAGTAGATTAGTTTGAACTCTTCCCCCGCCCCCATCTTGTAACATAATTGGTTTTGGTTTACTTAAGCCTAAAAAGAAAGGAGAAAAAAGGGAGAGATTGTTCTTGGAAAGGATGTTGAGGTAGCACTTAGAACAGGTCAAGCTATGTCAGCCAAACCTGAGACAGGAGTATGAGGTTTCTGTGGGCCCTGGGCAGCTGTAGTTGTTAGAAATGTCCTTTAGATTGTTTAAGGAGTTTCTAATTGCCCTATCCTAGGATTAGTTCACTTTTTAAAGGATAGAAGTGGGCAAAGGAAGAGAGCCATGGAGGCCCAGCCCTGTTAAAATCTCCTATGAAAGTGAGAACAGTGAGCTGGGAGCCAACTCACTGGGATGGTCTGCAGTCAGCTGTAAGTTCATCATACTGAAAATACACTGCCTTGAACCTTAATATCTGTGACTCTTACATCATTGTGCAATCACCAAATTTTTAAGAAACTACATTGATTTAGTCTTGACCTGATGTTATTTGTGAGATATCCATTGTTCTTTGGAAACATTGGAGTTGTTGAAATACTTTTAAACTAGTGACTGTGGTCTGATGCAAAATACATAGGTTCCACAAGGGGTTTAGACACGGTTTTGATATATATAAAGCTAATTTTGAGAAAAGGGATTAACAGTTGCTTCATGGTACAAGGAGATATTTTAATTTATTCTAGGCAGAGAAACAGTGAGTGGTAGGTTTGGAATAGGTCAGGCAATACCTTGAATGTAGAAAGACTTTATAGTTATTAAAGAATTTTAATAGGAAAGAGATAAACTATAACTTTGCCCTTGTAAATTTATTTCAGGAGAATTAGGGAAGAAACTATTGTTGTACTGAAGCTGGAGGAAAGGAGAACTTGCAGTAGGGCAATTTGTTACTGTAGTGCAAAGAGATATGTAAGCAGGTAACAATAGGTTGTCAGTTTGTGAACATTATGCATGTCTTTGTGCTCTGGGATCAGTATAGGTTTTTAAACTGTTTCCCAAATTGCAGTTTTCTTTGTTCTTTCTAGTCATATCATGCTGAAACTCTTTATGCACCTCCCTTGTGCTAGTATCAAAGTTCCTATGAAATTTAAGGAATATATGATTATGTATCTGCTGAAATAGTTTTTTCATTGTAGTGTATTTTTTTGCTCACTTTTCTTAATTCTCTAATAGATGATGCTCCCTCATACCAGTGATTTTTTTTTAATGTAGGTCATTCCTCATTTCTAGACCTTTTGTGCTCACCTTTATTATTATTATCTTTACTTTTATGTGTGTGTGAGAGAGACAGAGAGAGAGAAAGTGAAAGGGGGCACTGCATGTGCTGGTGGGCGTCCAGGGGTGATACCATCTTCCACTTCCTTTTGGTTTTACTCTGGAGTTCTCCAGACTTTGGTTTCCCTAACTGGAAGTGCAGGCTGCCATTAGTTCTGGGATCTCAAATCTGAACTCAGGTCCTTCTGTTTGTGAGGCAGAGGCTTAACCCCTGAGCTATCGCTTCAGTAGTGTGCTCAACTTTAGAGATGTGTTAAAGAACCCATCTGAAAACTAGTTCACTTTGTTCCATATTGCACTTAGTTCTATCATGCATAATATGCTGTGGTAAGGTTTTTGGTTCAGAGTGTGAGCTCCATGAAGGCATGTAGAGTTTTTATGTTTTGTAGTCACAGAATAACTCAAATTTGCATTACTTTGGTTTTGTAAAGGTAGCTTATATATTCCATATAACTAGATATCAGGGTGGGTGTTCTCTGATGCCAAAATACTTTGGATTGCAGTCCTTGACTCTTACTGTCACATAATTGCAGACAGCTTATCGAATTTAAGTTGTTTTAGTAATAATAACATGGGGGTGGCAGCAATTGGTAAGTTCAAAAATTATTGTTAGGGCTATAGTTATAGATGCCTGGAGTTTATGGTGTATGTTTGCTATATATGTGTTGCTGAATTCCTGTTGTTACTTATAGCCATTCATATAACCAAATCTGCTTGCCAAGTGATGGTTTTTCCCACTGTTGGTGAGTTGTGAATAGCTCAAAATAGGCTTTGGGACGTTCATTTTACTCATTCACTACATTGTAGACATTATTCTTGCTTCTTATGATGTATATGTTGGTGAACAAATACATGGGCAACAGTCAGTACAAAATGTAGGTTATATATTCTATCTAGTAATAGTAAGGGCAATGGAAGAATTTTCATAAAAGGTAAAGAAAATGAGAGTGAAGGGAAAGAGGCTGCCGGCCTTGTGAATAAGGTGGTGAGCAAAGTGATGCTTGAGCACTTAAGAGAGGAAGTTAGTTTTTTCATTTTTATTTTTTATTGCATGTGTGTCTGTCTGTATCATGGAGCACTGTGTGTGCCTGTAGAGGTTCAGGGGTCACTTCAGGAATCACCCTGGATTGCTCTACCTCCTCTTTGCTTTGCTCTGGAATTTCCCAGGTTCATAACTACAGGGTGCCTCCATTTCCTTCTGACATTTTTACGTGGGATCCAGGATCCAAATTTCTCCTTTCAAGGCAGAGACTTAGACCCTGAGCCATCTCTCTGGCCTGATATTGAAGTTTTGAAAGAACCGTTCTATGAATGATTGTGTGAAAAGTGTTTCACATTAAGAAAGGGAGACTGGGTGCCCTTCATTCTTCTGATTTCCTTTTTCATGTATGGAGCTGATGATTGAACCCTGGGCCTCAAGCTGAGCATACCCTCTACACTGAGCTATACCTCCATTTTTGCACAGGGGTTGTTTGAATTCAGTTTTTTAAAAAAAAAGAGTGTTTTAGATTAAGTGGCAGATTTGGGATTGAACTCGGGCACTTAGTACTCATTAATCCATCTTGTTAGCACTGGGGATGCAGAGACAAAGGATCCTTGGGGTTACATGACCAGCTGGCCAACTTACTTCGGGAGCTCCAGGCCACTAGTGCACCTCTTGATGTTCTTCTAGTTTTCAGTTTTTAAAAAAATGTTTGGTGACATCATTAAATCTGTAAGTTTTTAAGTTTTTCTTTTACTCTGTGTGTGTACACGTGTATGTGTGCTCTTGCCATGGGATTTTATGTGGAAGTCAATGGTTGATGTTGAATACATTCCTCAATCACATCTCCCACCTTTTTTTATTATTAATGTTTGCTTATTGGGGGGACTGCCAAGGTTTTCCCATGTTGATTCTCCTTCTATTATGTTATGTGTGCACATACCTTTCCCAAACTCAGAGCAGTCAAACCCCTCCTCCCCACCCCCTTTTTATGACAGGTTTTCTCAGTGAATCAGGAGCTTGCCATTTTATCTAGACTGGCTGGTCAGCAAGCCCCCAAGGTTCTGCTTGCCTCACGCTCCCCTTATCTATCTCCCAAGTGTTGGGGTTATAGACGTGTGCCATCACACCCAGCTTTCATACAGATACTGGAAATTTGAACTCAGGTCCTTGTGCTTGCCCCACAAGCACTTTGTCTATTGAGCCATCTTTCCAAGCCCATGCCTGAATTTTTAATGAGGCTTGTTCATTTTCCACTTTATTGTGTCAGGGTCTCTCACTTGAGCCCCAAACCTGCCAATTGGGTGGGCTAGCTAGCCACTTGCCTTGGGATTCCCAGTCTCTGCCTCCCAAGTGCTGGGATTACAGCACTTAACTAGCTTTCGTGTAGGTTCTGGGATCTGAACTCTTGGGCCCTCATACTTGCATGGCAAGCACCTTAGCTACTGAGTCATCTCCCCAACCTCAGTCTGTTTCATTGTCTAGAAACTTCCTGTCATTTTTCATCCTTTCCTTCCTAACTGATGTTTGAAATATGGGCGTTGTGGATGCTAGGCAAGTGTGCTCTACCGACTCATCCCCATTTCATGTTTTTTTTTTTTTCAGACAGGATCTTGCTGTGTATCTCAAACTGTTGTTCAATCCTGCCTCTATTTCCACAGTGCTGGGATTACAAGTATATGCCTACATATCTGGCTTCACAGTATATTTATATCAATGCTGATCACTTCCAAGATAACTTGGAAATGTTATCAACTTAAAAGCTCATAGTAAAGAATAAACATTTCCCAGACTTTAAAACTTTTATTCACTTAGAAATTTAAATTTTACCCATAGCAAATATTGTTAGTTACTTCTTGAAATTGTAGATTCAGTTCATTACCTTTTGAAAAAATGTCTGCTGTGTTCCCTTGGCTGTCATTCCAGGTGAAAGTAAAGTGTTGTCCTAGGAAAAATGGCAGGTAGTTCACCTGGCAACAGTATTCAGTGTGGCTTTTTCTCTTTCCTTTTTTGTGTATTTGTGTTGTAGTGTGTGTGGAGGCCTGAGGGTTGACATTAGAAATCAGTTTCACTTGTTTTTCCATCTTGTTCTTTTAAAGGCTGGGTCTCTAAACCCACAGCATTCTTACAGGGCTGGTCTGTTGAGACAACTTGCTCTGGGAATTCCCAGGCTGTTCCCTTCAGGCTGGAATTAGAAGCAGGCTGTCACATCCACCCAGCATTTTAAGTGTGCCCTGGGGATTCAAACTGTGCCCTTTTCTCTTGATGGCAGCTGTTTTAACTGAGGAGCCCCTTAGTATTGTTCTTTTAGACTTTTGTACTCCTTTAGTGTACAGCACTTGTCTGCATGATTTCTCATTTGGTTTCATGAATATTAATTTTATTTGTATGCAGTGAAATTAGCTGTTTTTATTTCTTTATTACACTTTAAGAGACAGGCATGGTAGGGGAATTGTGTACATGTTCATATTTGTACACATTTGTGCACATGCATGTATGTGTAGAAGTGAGTTCCACATTGGATGTCTTCCTCAGTCACTTTCCACCTTATTTTTTTCTTCCTTATTTTCCACCTTGATCCTTTCTTGAGCCTGGAGCTCACCAGTTCAATCAGTCTGGCTGGCCAGCAAACCAGCCTCTATATCCTTTTGGCCCATTCTTCCCAGTACTGGATCATAGGCACTTAGAGTCACACTAGCTCTTATGTGAGTGTCTAATACAGATTCAAGTTTTCATACCTTTTGAGGTAAGCACTTTAATGATTGAGCTCCTCTTTTTTTCTTTCTGTGACAGAATCTCACATAGCCTAGACTGACCTTAAATTTGTTCTGTGGGCTGGGAAGACCTTCTTGTCTGTGTTCCTGGAGTTGAAATTAATAGACTTGCACTATATGTTTGGCTTATGCTGGGGAGCTTGTATGCTCGGGCAAGCACTCAACCAGCTAAACTGTATCTCTAGCCCCAGCTTTGAAACTGTTTATGGTACTACTATTGGTACAGTTATTTGTTTTAAAGTCCCATCATTTTTTTAAAAATTCTATTATTTATTCAATTGTGCGCGCACGTGTGTGTGTGTGTGTGTGTGTGTGTGTGTGTGTGTGTGTGTGTGTAGAACTACCATGGACCACCTCTACCTCCTTGTTTACTTTGCCCCGGGATTCACAGGCTCCGCCCTACCAGGACCAGAAATGCAGGCCATCCCCGCTTCCGCCTGGCATCTATACGTGGGGTCTAGGATCCAAACTCAGGACCTTCCTCCTGCAAGGCAGAGGCTTAACCCTGAGCCACCTCTCCAGCCCCAAATGCCATCATTTTTATCCACTATTGCTCTTGTATCATGGATGTGAACACAGTGAGAATGTCATCTTATAACAGTCTTGATCTCTTGACCCTAATTTGAAAACGGCTCTGCTAGTTTGTAAGGCTGCTAGATGAGTTGTAGCAAATTAGTACTCTCCTTATTTAGTGTGATTATGAGACTGACTTGCCACCACTAATTCAGGTGCCATTTGCCTGAGAATTTAGTCACCATTCCTAACCTTTGCATCCTCTAGAATATAAGCTATTTGTGTGTTCAGGTTATCATCACAAATTTTCTGTTAAACTGGTTGTAAAGTATGAGTGGGGAAGACTAAAAAGATATTTTTGCGAATAGTGAATGACTATGAAAACTTTATTTTTAGAGTATTAGGTTGCAGCTAGCAACATACCTCAAACAACAAAAGAATAAATGACAAAAGATGTTAATTTGTATCTATAAAGTAGAAAATTTTGCCAGCCTGTTTTCTGACCTGTTTAATTTTCATGTGTGTGTGGTGTGAATACATTATGCACATGTCTGTTCACATGTGTGTGGGCATTTGTGCATAGGTATGTGTGCATATGTGTCAGTATGTGTAGTATGTGTGTAGGCTCAAAGTTGAGATTGGGAATCATCCTTGATTATTCTTCCACATTGTTCCTTTGAGTCTGGGGATTCCCAGTCTCCATCTTTGAAGCTAAAATTACAAGCGCTCTTGTTAGCATTTTATGTGAATTCTGGGGATCCAAACTGTTGCTTGTGCAACAAACACTGAGCTATCTCTCCAGCCTCTGATCTGTTTTAAATGTTGTAGTAATACTTCTAGTTAGATTTGCTGTAGGGGTAGAGTTAAAATTAAAGGTTTTTTTTTTTTTTTTTAAATACTAAGACTAGCACCTTATAAACTGCACCCAGAGTTGGTTCATGCTAAAGGATTTAGTCAGAGTTGAAGTAGTACAGGTAGTTAAATGAGATCATATTGATGCTTGTGAGCCTGACTGTGAGTGCTCTTAAACAGGGATATTAGACCTAATTCATTCCTGTTTGTTGGTGTTGGCATAGTTGTGTAGTCGATATTTGGTTGTGTTGAAGAATGGTAAAACTGCTTGGTGTTACATGTTTTCTAAGAATTTTTTTTTCTTTATAGGATTCAATGGTCCCAATTTAAAGGTTATTTTATTTTCAAACTGGAGAAAGTGATGGATGATTTCAGAACTTCAGCTCCTGAACCACGAGGACCTCCTAATCCTAATGTTGAGTATATTCCTTTCGATGAAATGAAGGAAAGAATACTGAAAATTGTCACTGGATTCAATGGGTATGCTATTTATACTACTTTAAGACTAGAATGTATTTCTATTTGACAAATTATTTTTAGAATGTTAATAGTATTTGCTGAATTTTAAAGTATTTAAAATATTTATAGCCTCTATCAAAACTTTGAAATTTTATGAGTTTCAGTGGTATTCAGACTTTAAAAGGATATGAGAGTGTTATCTTTTATTTTCAGGAAGTATTTTCATATTTTTTTCCTAGTGTATATTTTCTGTTACAAATCCTTATATTTGTAAAGACTTATATCTGCTTAGTTGGCTGTTGTTAGAATATGTATGAATAATTACCCTTTACTGTTCCAACAAGGAACCATTTTAGTCCTTTGTAAAACATCAAAAATGCTAGCAAAACACTCCATAAAATAAAAGTGATCTTTAAAAAAAAAAAGCTGTGTTTTATATTTCTCATTAAGTTTCCAATATAAGAATTTTTTTATCTTTAGACTTTTCTGTTTTAACCAGATGTTTTTGTGACGTTAAATTATTTAGCATTTGGTTTGGCAGTAACAGTTGGAAGTGTGGAATGATAATATTGAATATAATAAATCATAATTAGCTAATCATAAATTCCTATGTAGAGGTAAGTTATGTGAAAAGAGTTTTAGTTGTATGTTTTGGGTTTTTTTTTTTTTTTTGTGACCTAATGGACCTGCTTCTTTCAGGTATGTAGTCACATAGGATTTGAAACAAAATGATTCAATTAAATGAAACATTAAATTGGTGTGTACATACAATGTTTCCCTGTATATTTAAAGGTCAGAGGTTGATAGCAGTTGTCTTCTCGATTTCTTTTACTAAAATTGGAGCTTGCAATTGGCAAGATTTGGCAGATTCCTGAGCTCAGGACACTGAGCAGCCTCCTGCCACAGCCAGGTGAAAATGCACATCACCACACCTGGCATTTACATGTGCACGGGGGATCCAAACTCAGGTCTTCAGGCTTGTACTACAGACTTAACCACCAATTGACCCATTTCTGCAGCCCTTCTTGGTCTTGTTTTTAAGAGCAAGAACATGCTTAAATATCAGAAGCTTACGCTTTGACATTGGGTCTGCTGCTAACCATTGTTTTTTTGGGAGGGTGTCATAGTTTTTTCCTTTAGTTTTAACAGGTGTATGTAGTTTTTCCTGGGGACTCTGGGCTGAGAAGGAGATATATTTTGATTGTGTATCCCATTATCAAAATTATTTAACCATGTGTATGTTTCTTTATAAGATTTAGTTGGGTGTTTATAAAACAAACCCACATATATCTGGAAGGAACCAGATGTTAAGCTATAAGTGTATTGTGTAAGATTTATAATTCGACCAAATGTGCTCAGGATAAGAATATTTTGTGGGATTTTTGTTCACACACATATAAAATATATTGACATTTGCGAATCATTCAAAATTTAAGCTTTAAGGTAAAACAGGTTATATTGCTGTGACTGTTACGCTAATTTTTATATTAACATTTTTAATTTTATCAAATTAAGTTGGACTACATACAGATAAGTTATTAGATAAATCTAAATATTTATAGTTTGTTAATCTGTAAAGCATGTCTTCATCTATTTAAGGTGATTTGAATAGTCATTAAATGCCTAAGCACACTAAATTGCTTCTAAAACATTTTCCATCAGTGTATTTTGAATTGAAATTTCATCATCCCAGTTTTTAGAATGACTGTTTATGTGTGAATCATTTATCCTAATTATGTAAGATCTAAGTATAATCAGTTACATATTTTCAGTTTGTGTTTGCTTTTGTGTCTCATATTGCTCCATCAAAGCACAACTCTAATTCTTTTCAAATTTGGGTATGGTTTTTAATATATGTGTATAGTATTTTGTTCTTTCATTTTAAGTCTTTTGACTTAAAAGTGTGTGTGTGTGTGTGTAGGTGTGTGTAGATGTACACAGCTGTGGACATGTGTGGAGACAGAACAATGGGATGTCTTCTTAAGTCACTTCTGCCTCTTATTTTTGAGACAGGGTTCCTCACTGTGTCTGGAGCTCTGTTTCATCAAGGCTGACTGGCCAACAAACTTCTGGGATTTTCCTATCTATGTGCTGCCAGACTTTATTTGGGTGCTGGGAATATAAACTCTGTTTTTTTCAGGGGTTGTTGCTTTTGTTGCTTTGTCCTTCATGCTTATGACCACACTTACTGTTTTTCTGTTCTTCAACTGATAGGGGAAAAAAAGTAGGCGCTTTTGTTAATTATTTGTGGCAGCATTCATTGACTGTGTTAAGTATTTTAGCTAAAATGTACATGCTCTTGTTGAGAATTAGCATCATTTGGTCCTTGTTCTTGTTTCTTCTCTTACCTTGTTTTGTAATAACATGAATTAATGTGATAATATAATAAAATCTTAAAATTGAAAAAATAGGCACCAGTTGAATTCTTTTATTTTTTGATAATTAAATTTGATGGAACTATGAGTTAGTAATTTAGACTACTATCTGTACTGAGAGATAATTAGGCTTGATTAGAAGTTTTGGAAAGCCCCAAAGATGAATTTGGGATTGAAATGATGCATATTGTAGTTTATTTTAGATGGGCTCCTTGCTGTTACTGAGTGAGGCCAATTCTTCGTTTTCTTTTTTTAAGCTTCTCATTTTACACTGGCAATTTTTGGTAAATCTCATTTTCTGGCATTTTATTTGGGGTTTAAAATGCATGTTGTGAATGTTTTGTTGTGTTTATTTTTCTGTAACTGTTGAAGCTAGTATAGAATGTATTGCTTCAAGCAAAGGCCGCCATCACTAGACTTTCTGTAACTTAGGTGTAACATCATAAATTACAAGCCTGCATATCTTTTGATGATGAATGTTTAAGTTAGTTTCTATGAAGTCAAGTCTGACTAGTAAGAAACAAAAGACTTTCTTCTAAAAGCAGATGTTGTGCAGAGCGGAAGTGAATGTCTGTTTTGTGCACATGTTTCTTCATAGGGATCAAGCTGGATGGAGGTGTGAGGCGAGCCTCTGTCTTTACTTATGCTCTTCCCTTTGTGTAAACAATCCTCACTTTTAGGTTTGAATTGCTGGGTGGTTCTTGGACTTTGTTTAAAAAATCACTGATCTACAGGAACATAAGTATAACATTGGTGCTAAGAATGTGAGGATCAAGTTCAGTTGTTGTAATATGAAAATATGGAACTGTGACACGTCAGATCAGATTTGGTACAATGAAAAAGTTTGAGATACAAAAGTAAGAGAAATTTGCTGCCCATAAAAATGAACATTGTAAATATTAACTATGAAATTGATGCTCTGTAATTCTTTTTATAAGCAGCGTAATTTAATTTTGTATGGTAAACACTGAAATCCAAAGATTTGTTTGTGTGCTTTAACTGCAGTTATCCTATGTATTTTTATATAGAAAATTAAATTTTTATATTTTTATACATGAAAATAAAAGGTATAAAAATAGATAAGCTATATATCTATTTTATCTCCTATATTGCTATTAAGTGTAATTTGGAGGGTCAGCAGTTCTGTGAGATTAAACTTTGTTTATAAAATTATTTTTATCCCACCTCATGTCTTCTGTGTTTGTTGTGATAAAGTGAAAACTTCATTCTGGTATATTTGACATAATTAAAAATTGGTTGGGAGATGGCAAGATGGCTCAGTGGTTAGGATACCTGCTCAAAAACTTGTCTGCCTGAGTCTGATCCCTGAAAGCCCACGTGGTGGAAGGACAGCAAGGAGCTCCATGACGAGCGCATGTCCCTCCTCCCCCATACATACACAAATAAATATATGTCTTCTCAAAAAACCCTGAGGTTATGACCGAAGCAGTGGATGGATGTGCGTGTACACTTTAAGGCTGAATGAACCTATAGGTTGCTTGTAAAATTGTAATGCAGCAAAATTGTATTTAAAATACTTTGGAATAATTTGTCATATTTTACCCAACAACAGGTGCTGAAGAATGTTGAGAAAACTTTTTCTTTGTGTAAATAAACTGATTTGATTACTGTATTACCTCTCCTGTAAAGTTAAGAACTGAATAATGAAAATTTAGAATAATGTATTAAGTGTTTTCCTAAGTCAGTTTTGAAGCATTCTGTTAATTTCCAGTGTTGTTTTTTTTTCTGCTTTTTAAAACAAGATAAGAAAAGCTTTTCTTGTGTTCAATAAAGACAGGTGTACTAATTCTCTTGTGTATTCTTAAGTGACTTGTTCATTCATTTTCCTTTTGTAATATTGTCTTTTGTAACTTAACACCTGGGTGCCTCAATAAAGCTTTAACTATCAAAGTAAGTAATGCTCCCAATCTCTTGATAACTAATGACCTCAGACTATAAAATTATATTCTTTTGCAGTATCCCTTTTACTATTCAGCGACTATGTGAATTGCTAACAGATCCGAGGAGAAATTATACGGGAACAGACAAATTTCTCAGAGGAGTGGAAAAGGTATTTATTTTGTTCCAACATTAAACTGAAATCTAATAGATTTTTCAGAAAGGAATGTTGGCTGATGCTCTGAGTTTCAGAGATGTTTTCTTAAAAATTTTTTTTAAGCCTTTATTAAATTTTTCTGTGTTTTAAGTTGCAGTAGGTATTTCAGGAATCTTTAGGAGTAGGCAGAAGCGATTCTGTTTGATGATTTTAAGTTTAGGGAAGTTGCTTCCTATTTCTCAAATATTTATACTATGTATTGATGTGTTAAAAGCTTTGAAAAGTTTACAGTTAATATGGTAACTTTAATTGGGATTTTGGAATTCAGAGACATGGCAACTTTAGAAAAAACAAAGTATTCAAAGTAAGCATTGAGTAGAAAGTTAAGATTGTGGGTGAAAACAGGAAGTCATTTAAAAGTGACTTATTGTGTGAACAAAAAGTTCAATTGCCTTTGGAAGAAATAATTGAGCAGCTAAGATCAGATAAATTTGTTAACTAATTCTCACTTGATTGTCCCCAAAAATGCATTGTTCATTATGAGAATCTAACTCAAAATAGTTATTTTGCCTTTAGCACCAAGAGTTCAGAACCATCCTTAGTGACTTTAGTAGTCAGGCATTACTAGGCTGAAGCACTTTGTTGAACTGCTATGCAATAGACAGGAAACTGCAGAGAGGTTACCAGTGCTTATGTTCAGCTCAGGGACCTTTGTGACCACACAAGGGGAGGGTTTTGGATGAACAGGCAGCATGTCACCACAGTAGTCATGCGTAGGCCTGCATGTAGGCAGCCTCTGCTTCCTCTGAAACTTGGGTGATAAGGTGAGAAGTAAGCCAAAAGCAAAGCAGTTATTCTTGTAAATACATTCCATATAAATCAGAGTCTCTTTGTTTGGAGTGTGTGATGGTACATAAGCCCTTGGTTGAATACTTTTTATAAGGATAGTCATTGCACTTGGATTGAGTACTTCAATCTGGAAGCATCTTTAAAAAAGGATGAGAGTCCACAACACACAGTTATATTTATTACTTGATGCCTGGTCTCCGGAGTAGGAAAAAAAGTGCAGTGAATAAATAAATGAACTGTGGGCGGACATTGACTTTCAGCCCTTCATTAGTACTCTCAGTTTTTAACAGTTTGATCTTCATTTTTTTTTTAACCGAGTATTTTCTTTTATTAGCAATATTGGACTGAGATAAAAAGCTTAACCCACTAGGGTGATTTCTGAGACTAAAAGCAAAAGATTAAAATTTTAATGTTTCAGTGCTTTTCTCACATGTGGTCACCAATTTTTGTTATTTCAGAATGTAATGGTTGTTAGCTGTGTTTGTCCTTCTTCAGAGTAAGTACAGTTTTTTTCATTTATATTTGATACATTGTTTAAATAATATATTCTAATTTTAATATGCTTTAAAAATTTTAAACTTAATTTTTATGTGAGAGAGAGAGGGCACTTGTGTCCCTGTGGAAGCCAAGGGTGACTTTGGGAATCATCCTGGATTGCCTTTGCCTCCTTTTTTGCTTAATTCTGAGTTTTTCCAGGCTTTGCCCACCAGTACCTGAAGTTCAGGCCACTGCTCTTTCCATCTGGTATTTTTACATGGGACCTGGGATCCCAACTAAGGACCTTCTGCCTATAAGGCAGAATCTTAACCTCCGAGCCATCTCTCCAGCCTGTAATAGATTTTTAAAATAAGTATTTCATGTATGATTAAACATGATACCATTTACTCTTTGTGAACCAAAGATCTGATCCCCAAAGTAGAATGTTACCGATAATATAATTCATGTTTTTCCAATAGATTTGGAATAGAGAGATAGTAGTCAGTGGAAGTTCTAGGCCACCGCTGTTTCTATCTGGTGTTTTACATGGTACTTGGGATCCTAATTTAGGACCTTCTGCTTATGAGGTAGTCTTAACCGTTGAGCCATCTCTCCAGTCCCTAATAGGTTTTTTAAAAAATAAGTTGGCTCCTGGAATTGATAACTTCTGGGTTTAGAGTAACTACTTAATATTTCTCTTCATGGTGGGAAATTCCAGTTGTCAAGGTTATTGTTGCAGAGAGAATGGTTTAGAGCATGTGTTTTCAACCATGTGGCATTGTTGGTACTTGGACCAAATTCTGGGAAAAGCAGGAGGCTTAGTACTGCTGGTTTTTATCCACTGAGATGGGTACTGTCTCTTTTCTCCAGAACATTTGGAGATTGCAAGTGCCTTGGGTGGGATATATGAGGAGGACAGAGAGAAAGTATCTTCTTGTTTATTGCTGGTTCAGTCCAAAGTTCCATTTCTTAGTAATAGTGGGTCTGTTTTCAGAGCTCTTGAGTTGACCTGTGTTGCTAAAATACATACTAAGGTAATCGCCCCCAAATCGTGATGCTTTTTTGTTGAGAAATTAGAAATTAAGCTTTATGACAAAAAGAAATTCTTCCTTTTAGAATTAAATGTTTTGCTGATTCAAGTAAAGTAATCTGGAAACATTAGAGCTGCTGACCCAACTGGCTGAGTGAGGGCCAGTGACTCCCACTCATCAAGCAGGGTTCTATGCACGAAGTCTTTGTTTTAATGCAACATTCCATTTTACAGACAGTCTTTTAGAACCAAAATACTTACCAGAATCAAAGAGGTCTCCTTTTCTTATAGGAAGAATAGTTCCAATAGTTTAAATCGAATGAATGGTGTGATGTTTCCTGGAAATTCACCAAGCTACACTGACAGGTGAGATAATTAACTTTTTTTTTTTTTGAATATCCAGAAAGTTTGCATTTTTGGATTTTGAGTAGCAGGTTCAGAATTCTTTTTAATTGGATATTTTATGGAGCATATGAGATGCAGGCTGTAGGAGACATTGTGCTGAACTTGCCACTTTGGTAGGGCATGGGTTTAAGGGTCAAATTGCAGCAAATACTTGGGGATGATTTTGGGAGGGATGACTTTTTTCTCAAAATGGATATGATGTTGGTTTATCCTATTACACAGGTCTAATGTAAATGGGCCTGGAACACCTAGGCCGCTGAATCGACCAAAGGTTTCTTTGTCGGCCCCCTTGACAACAAATGGTTTGCCTGAGAACACAGACAGCAAAGAGGCAAACCTTCAGCAAAATGAAGAGAATCACAGGTTTGCATGCTTCATATGGGGGAAGATATATAAGAATGCACAAGAAATTTAGCATGCCTTAATAGTTTTCCTGTTGCTATTCACAATGTACAATGGGCCTTCTGTTATCTTTGGGTGGGTTTCATCTGTTTATTCTTGCCGATTCAACCAGTAAAAGGTCAGAGTATTGAGGTCCTAAAATGTGTATCCATTTTGACTAGGTATGGACTTTGCCCTCTTACTTCCTAAATAACACAGCATCACAATTACAAGCACAGCATGTACATTGTATTGGCTGATATGTCTCCAGAAATGATTTAAAGAATATGGGAGTGTGCGTAGGATTTGTATAGATATTACCTATTTTATATAGGTATTTCATTACCCTCAGATTCTGATGTCCTAAGGGTTGTGGTGAGACGAATCCCCTGTGGATCCTGAGGTTTGACTGTTACTGTCCGAGGAACTGAAGAGCTTTGATATGTGTCAGGAGCTGTGACTGCTGCTCTCGGGCAATTAAGTAGACATAAGCAAGACAAGAGGGCGGGTCCGCTTGCCAGCCAGGGACCAGTCAGAAAGACAAGACAGTTCAGGTTGCCTTTAAATAATTTTCTCCTGTTTTCCTTAGAAGAGTTATTATAATTCAGTTTTAACAATACAATCTGAGTAAGTTATTAGACCATAAAAATAAGAATGTAAAAAATGTGAGGGAAATAAACCAACTGATGACATTTTTAAAAATAAACAGTTGCAGTGACTCTCTGACATCCGAGTCAGAAGTTTCCTCGCTGAGCCCTGTGAAGAACAAACACCCAGATGAAGATGCTGTGGAAGTTGAGGGGCATGAAGTGAAAAGACTCAGGTTCGACAAAGATGACGACGTCAGGGAGGCGGCCAGTCAGAGTCCTGGTGAGGCTGCTTCAGCAACAGAAGAACTGGATGTGCCGGCTTCGTGTCAGGACAAGGACAGAGACAGTCGCACCAGGCAGAACTGTTCAGAAGATGAAGACGAGGATGAAGAGGAAGAAGAAGGTTAGAGACAGTCTGTAAAAGGGTCGAGTAAGGCAATTGGGTTTTTTTTGTACTTTTTTATAACGTAGGTTAGACTTTTCTCTGATTTATATGGAGTTGCTACTGAGTTTCAGGAACTGATTTGAGCTGAAGATAGACCAGAATTCATGAAACTAAACTGTGGAGGTGTTTGAAAATAAAATGTAACAGCAACATTTGCTTATTTTTAGAGTCTTTTATGACATCCAGAGAAATGATTCCAGAAAGAAAAAATCAAGAAAAAGCATCTGATGAGGCCTTAACTGTGAATGAAGAGGCGCCAGAGGAAAGTGACCCAGCGCAGGACCCTGCACATGCGGAAGGGAGTGGGAAGCCAGGCCCCGTGAGTAGTGATTCTGACTGCCTGACAGACGCGTCACGGGCACCCAGCTCCAGCACAAGTGGACAGATCCTCTCGGAGTCGCCCATGGACAACGATGACGCCACAGAAGCTACAGATGAACCAATGGAACAGGACTAGCTGCTTAGAAACCTAGATGCAGTGTTTCATATACAGTTCTGGTTTTACACTGTATAAAACTTTTAAGTAATAAAGTGGACCTTTAGTTTTACAAGAGAAGCAGGTTGTAAAATAAAGTACCTTCAGAATAAATCCTGAAAGAGTTGTACACATAAGAACTGTGAATGTAGCTCCTCGGGTCCTGCCTAGTGCTGACTTTGTTTTGTTTTGTTGCTGTTTTGTTGTTTTCCCTGGTCTTCTCAAATCAATGGTTGTGTATAGATTTTTTTTTTTAATTTAGAATTAAAGTTTTTAAACTAAACTGGAAGGTAATTATTTTGAAAACTTTTTAAAACATCACATTGGTTTATACATGTGCAAGCAAGATTTTGTCTTGTCTCTTTCTGACAGCTCTAGCAGTTTCATATTTCGGTCATAGTTTCAACATTTTAACATGTGAATTATAGGGGTTTCATGTGGTTTCCAGATTTTATTGTTTGACTATGTACAATGGAACTTTAAGTCATATATACATATATATATTATTCTAAGGGGGAAATGTTCTATTTTTCTGTTTCTATAAGAGATGAATACAGTGGATACTTTTTCTATTGGTAATGATTGAGTTCACTTCTTTCAGAAGACATTTTCTTTCTCTTCTGAGTAATTTGAATAAAATCTGGCTCCTGTGAAACCCTGGAAATCTTTAAGTCTGTTGAAATACCAGGTTAAACACATTCCAAAAGATCTGTGCAAACTAAAATCCTTTTGTATACTTCTAAGGTGCCTGAGGAAAAGACTTCATTATTTATGAGAAAATGTGCTTTATCTTGAGAATTGTGTTCAAACATTAACTTACTGTTTTGTAGAATGAATGCTTATGAAGCCGACATGAGACCATCTCAGAAGAACCAGGCAGGTTCCTTACCGTTTTGCTTGCTTTTCTGAACATTGTGAATACTACACCTTTCTTTCTAAATTATTCTAGAGTATGCAAATGTCAATGGTATGAAGCACCACTGTACTGGAAGAATTAATATATTATTTTAACAATGTACCTGAGCTAAATGGCTGAAGCTTTAGGGGTGCATAGAAACCACGATAATTTGTATAACATTTTGAAGTGAACTAAATATTTTTGAACATGCTTCTTCGACAGCCAGTGTTATATTTTTCAGATCAACACAAAGCACAATGGTTACTCTAAACTTACTATTTTCAAATTCACATATTTAAAGTCATGCAAGCTGCAACTTCCCTGTCAAAATTACTGGCTGCCAAATTTATACTTGTTTCTTCAGCTGTACCTTTTGATATTTAGAATTTTTAAATTTCTGTAAAAGTAGATTTTGTAGAATGTAATGTGTTCACTGCCTTTGTGAAGCGGTATATAATTGTATAATTTTGTGTGTAAACTGATTGCTTGGGCTTTCAATACAGTATTCATATAAAGCAATAAATATTAATGTTATGAACTATTTGAGTACATTTTTATCAAAGGACAAGAGACCGCTTTCTTAGTTTCAGATACCTGAGGTACACAGATGGACTTCTAAAAGCCGATGCAAGCAAGCTCTGACACTGTCTTGTGCTTTGGGTTGATTGGTGGGACTCCCCAAGGCCTGCATTGTGACTACGTAACTTTCCATGACCAAAGAGATGGGAATGATTTGGCTCCATTGAGGTTTGTGCAGTACTGTTCTGACTCAGGTTCACAGCAGTGACATGATATGAATGTGTCTTAATGAAATCTGAATTGCCAATTTACCAAGGGAGTAAAAGTCAAATACTGTAAATTTAAGAATTTTTTGGCAAAACTTAAAATGAGGTAATTGAAAATGTGACATTGATTTGCAGTGGCCAATTACTTGATTTTGTTGAGGGATTTTGCCAGTGAGCTCAGATTTTCTATGTTCTAGGATTAGTGTTGAATTTTTCCTTAACAGTATTCTTAAGGTTAATAGCCCTGTTCTTTAAGCTTGTGTGACCTTTTGATAGTTTTTATTTGTAGTGCCATGGACTGATCATAACAGATCAGCTTACTCCTGTTGGTTACAAGGTGAAGATTTAGTCTTACAACTGAGGTCTGTGGTTTTATTTGTAAACTTGCAATTGCTATTTTTGCAAGAACAAATGTATTTCTTTATTAAATAAAGTAAAATAATGGTGAATTGTACCAAAAGGCATCACTTAACTCTATGAGAGATCTACATTTTAATCTATAGTTTAATAGTTATAATATTTATTAGCTATTCATATGTTGATCATAGATCAAAATTGTTGCTGTTTATACAGATAAATGTAGAATGGTAACCAGAATATCTTCTTTAGGGTAGATGGGATACTGCTATAGATACACTGGGAACCCTTGTCAACTGGTTTAAGATCTCCATGGCCACCTGGTAGTATGTTTTCACACAAGTGTGCATTGATGTGCTTCTCAGATTTTGCCCAATGGAAGTGTCAGTTCTAGCAGTAATGAGTCATTTGAACACTTGAAAGGTTAATTTTAGGCCTTTCTTAATTTCCAAGGAAACTTCTGAAAGCAGAAAGGAGATTCAAGATTTCAAAGATACTTTTTTGTTCTTTGATGTAGGACAAGTGATTGACCCTACTACTATAGTGTTCATTAATGCTAATGAGGAAGCCCAGTGCATGTGACATGTTCTTAGCACTTGTCCTTTTGCGAAGTGGAAGCAAATTATCCTCAGTTTGAGAATTAATAATCCTTAGTGAAAGGTAGCAGAAGAGAAAGCATTGAATGGGGCATACTGAAGGTGTTAACCAACTGCACCTTTCAAATGTGTGGCCAGAGCCTGGCATTGAGCCAGAGAGCCTTGGAAAGGTATCCCAGAAGTCCTGGGTTAGGAGTGTGGCCTGTTAACACATTGAGGTCTAGGGTATTTTCTTTTGCTGGTGTAGATAGGCATGCATTTGTGCATTTTTTTTTTGCATCTGTAAATTCAGCAATATTTCAAATGTAAATGTAATATACTAGTTTACTTAAAGGTACTTGGGCAGAGCCAAAAGCTGCTGCAATGTTTGATTATGAGAAATGTAATGTGGAAAGAATGCAAATGCAGCTTGTAGAACCAAAGGACATGGTTTTGGATAGTGTTTCGAATTGTCTTCTGAGCAGGTGTTTCTTAGCTGTATCAGTTTTGATAAAATGAAGGTCAGTTCTTGATAAAATGATTGAATGCAAAAACACCTAGTGATTTCATATGGAATTATTAAAATTAGCTTTACTGGATTATTGGTCTAATAAGGATGCCAGTATGTATTGGTTAGGATACATCTCACATTTAAAACGTAATCCATTCACTTCACATTTTTCTTTTATTTCAACTTGGAGCCTAGATTACTTTGCCAAATAAATGTATTATTTTCATAATGCAATAAAATATACATTAGAAGACTGTCTTCATGTGTGGAATTACTTTATTTACCGCTGTCTCCTCTTGCTTCTCCCCTTACCCTCAGTTGCCGTACAAGACTCCTGATCCACAGGGCCGGGGCTTAATACACTTAGCAGCTCTGTGTGGGTGTAACGTCTCTACAGGAAGAAAGGTGGATGAGTTTCCATCGTGTCCAAAAATGAGCTCCCCAAAGGCCCTATGGTACAAAGGACACAGCATCTCACAAGCTTGTCAGTTATTATTGGAGCCAGGTACTGGGCTGGAAAGATGGCTGAGGATAAAGGCACTTGGTGTCAAGCCTGGCTTGAGTTTGATGCCTAGAATCTACATGGCAAGAAAAAAACCTCCTTCTGTAAGTTGTCTGACCATGTAGATGCCAGGCACACACCACACACACACGTGCATGCGCGCACACACACACAGATATATTTCAGCACTTAGCAAACTGGGAATGTGATAGAATTTGTGGCAGTCATGATGTTTTAATATCGTGAGGTATATTCCAGGTTACAGGAGGTAAAGATAAGTTTCTAATGTATTTCCTAGGTTCTCTAAAAAGCAATAGAGTACAAGACTTCTAGGTCATCTCTTTGAATTCCAATTACGTATGATTATCAGATTTCTCTGTTTCCTGCAAATGGAGGTGAGAAGTAAACTAACAGAGATGCACGGAAACCTTTACCTCTTCTGAGTGGCAGCTTTTGTGCTTCCCTGACCCTGAAGAACTGTAAGCTATGAAAACTTTTAAGTAGCAGCGCTTGGACGAGAGCTACGTCAGAGAAACTGGCAATCAGGGACAGCATGGGCCAGACGAGGTAGAGAGGAATCGGGGCTGCAGCCTCAGTCCCAGAGTTAACTTTGACTTGAATGCGAGTTTGTACCGTTAGCTGCTTTTCTTGTTAGGAGGTGCAGCCTTGCTGCAGGAAGGCACGTCATGGGGTTGGGAGGATGGAGTGGCTTGACGTTTTGGCAGCCCATGCCTGTTCATCTAGCAGTTTGGTTCTTGCTCTCTCTCCCTCCGTGACTTCTGTGACCTGAACCGACTTGCTTCTGTCACCTCTCATGCCTTTTCTGCCATTCTGGACTGCACCTCTCCTCTGGAACTGTAAGCCAAGAAATCTCCCTTTCTCCCCCTAAAGATACATATGAGTGCTGTCTTGCAGCAACAGATAAAGAGTAATTACAACAGTACATACAACAAAATGCAGTAATGTCTACCTGCAATTATTAGGAGCCTCAAATGTCCGTATGAAGCCAGATGAGGTCTCAGATCTGTTCGGGGGCAGCGTACAAGTTGTATTGACCTCAAAGTCAAGATTCCAGACCTGGTGCATGTCAGAGTTCCTGTCAAACGCCACCGGCCACCTTATTACCATGTTACCCTTTGTGTCTCACACCTCCTGGTTTCATCTCCCTACAAGTGCTCAGTGTTGTACCCATTTATGAATGAGTAACTTGGGGTACAGAAGCATAATATGCCCAGAGACTCTTTTTTGTGTCAGAGCACCACAGTGAAAATCAGGTTCTGGTTCCACAGCCCCGTAGGTTTATCACTTAGACTTGGGGGCTGTCTGATCTTGGGAGGGACTGAAGGCAGCACAGAGGTGCATGATGGGTGCTGGAAGATTCTCGGAGTCATCTGGACTTGCTCACATTCAGAGTTGTTTCTTGGAGAGACCCAGATATCTATGTGGGAGGAACCAGTGATAGACCAAAGTAAGAAGTCAATGAAAATAGTCTGACTTGGACATTGGGGTTGATTGGGGGTTTCTTTCAGGAGCTCAGCTGAATCAAAGGCAACTGCAGCACCAAGAAGCCCACTGCCTGGTGAAAGCTGCATGCCTCGCTCTCTGACCTGCAGGCAGATCCACAGATCCATAGCTCCACAGATCCGAGAATTCCTCAGGCGGCTCGGCTGCATGGGAAGGTCTCTCACTCCTGAATCCCAGTTCTTGCTTGTTTTGCTACTGTCGCCCCTCTTCTTTCCCTCCTAAATGGAAAGCTCAGACTTCCCAAGTTAGAGTTGAACAAGCGATCTATTTAAATTTTATTTTTATCTGGGCCTGATGGTGCAGACCCGTATGTAATCCTAACTACTTGGGAGGCTGAGGCAGGAGGATCTTAAGTGCAAGGCTAGCCTGGGCTACGGAGTTGAGTTCAAGGCCAGTCTGGGCAACTTACTGAGACTCTGTCTCAAAAAAATGGAGGTGTGGAAGGTTAGCTCAGCAGCAGGGTCCTAATCTAGCATGCACAAAGCCTTAGATTGATTCAATCCTGGAAAAAATAAAAAAATTTCCATTCAGCAAAGGTTCAAATAAAACACATTAGTATGTCTCATTTCTGTCCACTTTCCCTTGTTTCTAAACTCTTCACTTACATACCACTCCTTTGCCAAGTGTTCTTGCCAGTGGGCATGGTGCCAGGCAGCAAAGTTTTTTAAGTTCTTTGTTATCATGTGCATATGACGTGTGTGAGTGAGGGCACGTGCGTAGCACAGCACAGCACAGCACACGTGGAAATTGCTTCTAACTTTTCACGGGTTCCAGGGACTGAAACCAGCCTTTCTCAGCAAGTACCTTTACCTTCTGAATCATCTCTAATCCTCCTGGGATTGGAGCCCCACTCTACCACTAGGCACTGCGTGCATCCCTGGCATCTGTTACGAGGAAGGACCCATCTCGTAAGACTGCTGTGAGCCACTCCAGGGGTCTGTGTTCTCAGGTCAGATTTCAGTGTCTTACAGCACGGTCCTGTGTTTTCCTAGGGATATATCGCCACCTCTCCCAACCCCACAGTGTGATCACACACACACACACACACACACACACACACACACACACACACACAGATTCACCTCACCTTTTCCCTTCCCTATCCAAAAGATTTGTGTGAGTTCCCAACCTGGAAGGCCACGCCAATCATCGTAGCTCCTCCTCTGACACATGGGTACAAATGAAAACTGTAGTTTGCCTGACCAGTCCTATAAATGACCTCATGGCATTTCAAGCACTTTGCTCCTTGGCTATTTAAAGCCAGCCCCACCCCTCCCTTTCTCAGTCCCGGCAAACTGAACCAACTGTGAAGTCTCATTATTTAAAGAATTGTTAAGAAACGTGTGATGTTTGTCCCTGGAGCTGTGGTGGAGAGAAGGACCCTGGTGACAAGCCACTTTATGTTTCAAGTCCCCTCAGAGGCAGGCTGAGCTGTTCTATTTTGCGTAAAGTGGAAAAGGCCCTGCTTGCACGGCGTCTGAGCCCAGTACATCAGTCTCCCAACTGGGCAGTTTCTCTCCTTTGTGGTTTGGCTTGTGATGAATGAACTGCAATAAAGCAAAACACAGCTGCGTTTGTGAGTGTGTGGTTTCTGGGTGACTCTGCAGAACCGCGGTTGTTGCTAGGTTAAAAAAAAAAAAACAAACCTACGGAACTTCCTCCATTTGCACAATGACAAACACAGGCCTTGATCATCATCAAGCTTATTGCTCACTGCTTATCACTCGGTGACTTTTGGAAGTCAGGATAACTTCATCTGTATGGGGAGTGGCCGCAATCTTTTTAAACATCTCTTTATTTTATGTGTGTGTGTGTGTGTGTGTGTGTGTGTGTGTGTGTGTGTGTGTGTGGTGGGGCTCACGTGCCACAATTCACATGTGGAGACCAGAAGACAACTTATAGGAGTTAGTTCTCTCCTTCCATCAGTGGAACTTTGATTGTCAGACTTGATGGCAAACACCTTTAAAACTAACTGAGCCATCTTGCTCTTCCTTCCTTCCTTCCTTCCTTCCTTCCTTCCTTCCTTCCTTCCTTCCTTCCTTCCTTCCTTCCTTCCTTCCTTCCTTCCTTTCTTCCTTCCTTCCTTTCTTCCTTCTTTCCTCCCTCCCTCCCTCCCTCTCTCCCTCCCTCTCTCCTTCCTTTCCCTCTCTCCTTTCTTCCTTCTTCCTTCCTTCCTTTCTTTCTCTTTCTTTTCTTTCTCTCTCTTTTCTTTTTCTGTGGGGTGGTTTCCAGAGCTGTGAACCTAAGCAGGGCAGAAGGGAGGGGAGAGCTGCTCCTTTCAACAGGGTGTCTCTGTACTGCACCCAGCGTGCTGGCGTACCCCACAGTGGGAACCAGTTCTGGGACCACCCTGGAACCTTGAATGGGTCTCTTCTAACCCTTTAATCTCCTCCTGATCATGTGCTTCAGTTAATGACCAAATTTGGCTTCTTAACAATGTAACTTTCCATCCCTCCGAAAAAATATTCAGAGACTTTTAAAAAGCACACAGCATATAGATATGGAGAGACAGGGCTGGGCGTACAGCTGGGTAGCAGAGTGTTTGTTCAGCATGTTCGAGCCCTGGGTTCAGTCCCCAGCAGCACGTAGACCAGGCCTGCGGTCCCCGCATTCAGGAGCTGGGGGCAGGAGGGTTGATTACAAGTTCAAGGTTATCCGTAGCTACGTAGGGAATCTGAGATCAGCTGGGCCAGAGATGCTGTCTAAGAAAAAGAAATGTAGGAACATGAACTCATGTACAGGTGTGGGTTGGAATTACAGATGCCAAGCACTACACCTGGCTTTTTGTGGGTGCTAGGGCTCAGAGCTCTGCCCTGTCCTTGACCACTGAGCCACCTTCGTCAGCTCCTCTTCAGTGGATTTTGTTGTTTAGTTTGTTTTATTGTTTCCCCTCAGCTGTGATGTAAAGTAATTGCTCTCCAAACGTCCTATTGTAAAGAAAAAAAAATCTGAAGGCTGTAACTTACAAGAGGCTTAATTTTCTTCCATTTATGCTTAAAGCTTGCTCTATTCTCATTCAGTGGATAAAAAAAAAGCCACTTAAAACAAAGTATATTTGAGTAAATATAGGTTCTTTTGAATGTTCCAACTGCCTAGAGAATCTCATAATTAATATCCAAGTATATAGTCTCCTGCTCTGTTTCCGAATGATGGGTTTCCTTTTGCGAGTTGAATGAGATTAAGAATCCTCCCACCCCTATTTTTGTTGTTTTGTTTTGTTTTTTCTAGTCTTCGGGCCTTCCACGGTCTTGCAGATGCAGCTGAAGCGCGGCCTCTTAGTGCCCTCGTGTGGTCATGAGCGTAGTTGCAGCGATGGCGGTTTTCCTTGAAAAAATAAAAAGGAAAAGGAAACAAGGTCTTGCATATGTTTTTAGTCAGCAGCACGTTTGAGATGTGACAGTCCCGTCAAAACAACGTAATTCAACAAACTCCCAAGTAACCACAGCGGAAAGTCTGTGGGCACGTTCTGGATCGCTCTCCCGGGCCTCACAATGCGAGGTGCCAAAACATTTTGAGAGGCGGGCGGTGCGCGCTGCGGGGAAGCGGGGAGGTCGCCTCCAGGTGCGCGGGAAGAGAGGGGGCGGCAGCCGCGGACCTGCCCCTTCACAGAACCCACGATTGCGATCCCCTCACTGTGCAGGTGGGAACCTCGAGTGTGCGGGGCCATCATGGGGTTTGGGTGAAAGGCATTGAGTCAACAAGACCATCGACCCACCAGGGACCATTCGAAGGCCACAGGTGGAGAAGAGACAGTGATGTGGGCTCAGGGGGGAGCAGAGGAGAGAGCGGATCCTCCAGACAGCATGGGGGGGGGTGCCCCGAGTGCTGCATGGTTTGGGATCCAAAGTCTGGTTTCCCCGTGGGCCACTGCGCACTGGATCCTGGTCCTGGGAAGTCTGTGGTCACTGACTTCACCTTACACTTGAGGATCAGGAGCCTGTGACCCTGCTGTGCTCTCCCCCCCAAGCGGAGGAGTGAAGGGGGGCCTGCCTCGCACCTCTGGACGGGTCCCTAGAGTCCCTGGGACCAGGCTGGGCTGCCTGAGGGCAGATCAAGGGCTCAGGAAGGGCGACTGTGCCAACCCTGGGCCTCTAGGGGAATCCAGACGGGAGCAAAGGGGGGTTTCGTGGGACTCCCCGAGTTACGCCAGTTCTCAAGTCCCTACGGTGCTGGGACAGAGTGGTCGGCGGGGGCCCTTGGGATGGCGGGTGCTGGTTCTGGGGAGGGCGCCTCATAGCATGGGTTCCACATCGCCATTTCTTTCTCTCTCTCTCTTTTTAACTTTAATCATTTATTTCATGGTGGTGGTGGTGGTGGTGGTGGTGGTATGTGTGTGTGTCAGAGGGCACTGTGTGTCCCTGTGGAGGACCAAGGGTGACTTCGGGAATCATCCTGGATTGCTTCTACCTCCTTCTTGCTTCTCTCTGAGATTTCCCAGGCTCCGTCCACCAGGGCTGGAAGTGTAGGCGGCTGCGATTTCAGCCTGGCGGTTTTTCCTGTGGGACCTGGGATCCAAACTCAGGACCTTCTGCTTGCAACACAGAATCTAAACCCCTGAGTCATCTCACCAGCCCCCACATGGCCATTTCTAAGTGACACACTGTTTTTCTGGGTGACTTTCGTCCCAGGCACCCCCATGCTGCTCACAGAGACCTCTAGGGACCCTTGGGCAAAGCCCCCTGGTAGAAGTCCTGGCATGGTCCTTCCGGGTGCTGGCTCTGCAGAGTGAGCTGTGCATGGGGGTGCTGCTTGTCTCCCTGGAAGGTGAACAGTGCCTGTCTTTGTTGCACCAACTGGATGGGACTGTTTGAAGACCCCGCCCCTACCAGTGTGCCCGTGACTACCTGCGCTGTTTGGCACCCAGGAGAGAGGCCCGCAGACAGAGCATGAGGACCTCCCTTGGCATAAACTGGAGGAGGAAGACCTTTCTCAGAGGAGACAGAACCTTCTGGCAGGTGGCCCAGACGAGAAGAGGTGTGAGGAAAAATCACCGTGCTGCCTGCTTGCTTTGCCTCTTGCTGGCCAGTGCATGTTTGTGGGTACAGTGGAGTGGCCCCCGCTGACTCAGACTCCAGCTTCTCATTCTGGATCAATCCTGCAGGCCTTCAGTGCAGAACTGGGACTGCTGAAGACCCCTGCCAGCCCCCTCTGTGTGGAAGACATTCTGGTAAGCCCCCCTTCCTGATCTGTCTTCGGTTACCAGTTCTGTTCCTCTGGATACAGAGGCTACACCCTACGAGCGGCCTGCAGGGAGCAAACACTGTGTGGACTGCAGGAGGCACTGGCCCTGTGTCTGCGGGAGCACCGGGAAGGGAGCACTCGCTGTGCATTCTGAGGAGCACCCAGGAAGGGAGCACTCGCCATCCATCTGCAGGAGCACCGGGAAGAGCCCACTGACCGTGGATTCTCAGGAGCAGCCAGGAAGGGAGCACGAACCATGCATCTGCAGGAGCACCCAAGCGTAGCCCCCAGACCTTTTGCAATTGCACAAGCTTCAGTTTCCAAGCGTCAGTTTCTCGATCTCTGAAATGGGTAGAGTAACAGGAAGTCCTAATGGAAGGATTAAAGGCCCAGGGTGTGAAAACCCCAGAGGGTCCCTGCAGAGCAGGCTTCAGGCCACTGTGAGCCATCACCAAGCGATTACCTGGGAAGCCTGGCATTGCCTGTGGAGAGGATGCCATGCTCAAAGGAAGGAGCCAGGACAATGATGGGCGGAGCCAGGACAACGATGGGCCCAGCCAGACCTTGAGCCGAACTGCTGAGCTCCGCATAATACTTGCCTCTATCTAAACCTAAACCTCACATCAAAAAGATGCAGGCGGACACAGAGAGTTCCAGTATCTCTCCCCAGCGTGGTCACACTGAATAAATCAAATCTCTACATAGCTGATGAAGAGTGTCCGAGGGGATGGGAATGGACTGACAGGAGAAAACACTGCTCGGCATACATGGCATACACTCGTGGTGGAAATTCCTTATCCTGGGGCTGGAGAGGTGGCTCAGGGGTTAAGCCTCTGCCTTGCAGGCGGAAGGTCCTGAGTTCGGATCCTAGACCCACATATAGAAGTCGGGCGGAAGCGGGGGCGGCCTGCGTTTCTGGCCCTGGTAGGGCGGAGCCTGTGAATCCCGGGGTAGAGTAAACAAGGAGGTGTAGGCGGTCCATGGTAGTTCCCAAATTTGCTCGTGGTTCTACAACACACGCGCACGCACACACGCGCACAATTGAATAAATATTAAAAAAAGAAATTCCTTATCCTATACCTCGGAATCCTGTGTGCACGCATGCATGTGTGTGTGTGTGTGTGTGTGTGTGTGTGTATGCATCGGATGCTGCACCCATGTGCAGTGCCTGAGCTGCAGCTGCTGGGGCTTCCGAGGGTCTGTGGCTGGGTGGTTCTTGCAGGACGTTGCTGCTCCTTGCCCACTGCCCCTGGCTGCTCCGGGGTCCAGCAGACACCTATGCCAGGATCTCCCTTCCCAGGGATCTGAGCAGCACACGCCTTCCTCCCCAGACTTCTCTGGCTGCGGGTGGACTCCTTCCACACCCGCTCCCAGCTGGGCGCTCCCACAATGCCTGTCAGGCTCTGCATTCGAGGTGGAGGCTGTCAGGGGCATCGCCCTTAGCAGGTGGAGCCGGGTGACTCTAGATCTGGAAGTTGACCCCCTCCCCAGCTTTTCTTCAGGAAGGCCTGGATTAGAGTCTTCAATGGGGGTCAGGGGAGATCTTCACTGCCCAACCCAGGTCAGGCTGGTGACTGTCCTGAGCCCAGTTACAAAGTAGGGGTGGAGGCGCCCCCGGGGTTCACTGGAAGTGTGGAGTGTGTGATGGTGCCCCCTGAGATTCACCTGGAGGAAGTATGCAGGGGTGAGACGCTGGACTGGGGAAGTATGGGATGGTGAGAGGCTGGGCTGGGATTCATCAGCACCCCAGGCGGGTTTTTAGCAGAGTTCTTGAGCCTGGCAGAGGGACTTCCGCTCTCCTGGAGGGGAGGCCAGCTGGCCACACTCACACCGGCTGCCCCCTCCAGGGTGGAAAGTGGCATCTTTACACAGTGGTTCCAGAGATCGAAGTTGGGGGATGGCAAGCTTGAAGCTGGCCTGGGCTGCACAGTGGGTTCGGGGCCAGCCCTGCCGGGGAGATCCTAGGCCCCCAACTAAACAGCAGACCCATCTGCGCCGTTCTTGTTAGCAGAGGGGTGTGGTCAGATCTGTGTTTGCCTTTACCTTCTGCAAGTCCATGCGCGTGGGGTGGGAGATGCGGGCTGGGGATCACTGGGTGTAACGGTTACTCTTAACTGTTGCTGTGAGAGGGCACCCAGAGTCAAGCAACTTGAGGGAGAAAGGGAGGTTTATTCCGCTTACGGTTCCAGAGGGGAGAAACAGACTTTCACGGCGCAGGTGACATGGCTGGTGGCTGAAGCTGGCAGGCTAAGTCACTCCCATCCACATGGCCGGGGGACTCCTGGAGAGTCTCTCTTCTTCTTCATCTGTCTTCTGTTCTGTGTTTCCTTTTATCTGGTCCACTACTGGGAGGGTCCAATGAGATCCAGGGGGTTCTGGTCAAATCTTAGACTGGTCTTTGTAAATGTGTTGATCTGAATAATCTCTCCAGGTGGTCTCAGCTGATATTTGTTAATGCCAGGTGTTGACATCCAGGATTAACTATCATGTATGGAGACCTCAGCTATCTGCTGTATATGTGCACAACCCTTGCTCTGTCTTCTGTACGTGTGTCCGTCTTGCTCCGTCTACTGTGCGTGTGCACAACTCTTGCTTTGTCTACTCTATGTGTGCCTATGCGTATTTTTCTTTTTAGATAGGGTATGCTATGTAGACCAGGGAAGCTTTGAAATCATGACCAAATTCCTTCTCTGTCTCCCAGGCTCTGGGCTTACAGGTGTGTGCTACTACCTGGCTCCTGCTTTGTTCCTTTTAACCCAATGTAGCATGATGTCCAGATGATTCTGGTGAACTGAGTATGGTAGGACCTACTTTAACAATGCAGACTCTTGGGATCCCTGGGCTTGGTGCTGGCCTGGGGGGATGACTGTATTTCAGTAAGGGCAGCTCTTGTGATTCAGAGACCCACCCATGCCTGAGGACAAACTCTCTTTTGTTTTTAAATTCTTTGCTTAAAGTGAATTTGTTCCCACCCAACCAGAGGCCACTGGTTTCCAGTGTGTGGGTCCTGGAGTGGACTGGGCCACAGCTTCTTGTGCCACAGCTTCACGTGGCAACCAACGGGAAACAAGGTCCTCAGATTCCTCGAGAGAGCTACCTTGTCAACCTCTCTAGAGTGGAGTCAGACTCCTGTGCTTAACCAGCCTATGGGGACTTCTGTGGGTGGTGATCCACGAGAACAGATGTAAAAGGCTGAACTGTGAGTTCAGAATTCGTGGTTCGTGACGTCAGCCAGAGTAGTGTGCTTTGCCATCATTCCTCTGGGTGGTAGGCATCTGTCCTTAGCAGTGATTCTTTCCATTCCCAGGCTTCTGAGAGCATTTCTTGAGCACGATGGCGTTGTGTGTGACTTAGGTATGGGCTGGTAGACATTTTTCTCCCTACCTTACAGAGCATCAAAACCTAGACCCTCTTCTGGCCACCATGCTCTGTTGAGGATCAACATGCAGAAGACAGGGTAGCATCTTGAAGGTGCCCTTGGGATTCGTCTGGTGGGGGATGGGTGTTCCACGCAAGGGAGTTACTCCTTTGCATTTGTGTATGTGCACATATGCACTTGCATGTGTGTACAGAGGGGTGCTTAAGTGTGTGTGTCTCTGGAGGCTCAAGGGTGACTGACATTGGGCATCACCCTGGAATGCTCTACCTCCTTACGCTTCATTGGAGGGCTTCCTAGGCTCCCCCTTCTAGGGCAGGAATTGCAGACTGCTGTCCTTTCCACTGGGCAGTTTTCACATGAGATTTGGGGATCTGAACTCGGGTTCTTTTGCTTTCCAGGTCAAGACTTTAAGCACAGAGCCGAACCATCTCCCCGCCTGTTCCTTGTTTACTTTTGTGGGGCTGGAGATCAGTCAGGACTGGATGCCCGCTAGGTGCTAGGCTTGAGCTAAGGAAGGCTACCGAAGCCCTTCGAAGCAGCTGTCCGAGGCGCGTGCACACTTCTGCTGGGAGTTCTTTTGCAAGATGCTCACTTGTAGTGCTAGGGCTCCGTGGCTTTTTCATTCTTCTCCACGGTTCCCTGGCTGTCTGTCCTGGCCAGCATACTTTCTATTCCTTGGGGTAAAAATATCTTAATCTGTTCACTCACAGATGGGCTTCTTCTGCCCAGGGGCTGTTTTGGGGGGGCCACTTAGGGTAATCAAAGAACCTGTTTGAGTCTTCAGGAATGGTGGGGAGCTAGAAGGAGCCCAGCTGCGGTTTCCCTAGGAAAGCTGGAGATTTTTCGACTTAGGCAACATAAAATGTATCCAAAAACAGGGAAACTAACCTGGTTTCGTTTAGAAATGATTAGAGTTTAAAAAAAAAATTTCTAAGACCTCCAGGCTTCTGTGCCTAGGCACATTCCCACTGACTGTCTGCATTTCCCCACTCAGCCTGGTGGGTTTCTGTGGAAATCACCCTGTGCGTGTTTCTATTAATTGGTGGCAGACTCATCAAAGAAGATTGCGTAAGAAATGTTGGCTCTCAGCGCTGGGATCCGGTCTTCCAGCAGCAGGAAGCCCTTTCTTGCCTAGTCTAAAGAAATGCAAACACTTCCCCCTCCTCTCCTTCCCCTGCAACTACAAGTTGGCTTTGAAAACCTAGGCAAAGGGTTCAAGGTATAGCCTTACTTTGGCACGAGTCCTACTTCCTGTTATTTTAAGAGTTTAAGCCCATCACCCCCTTCCTACAAAGAACTTTTAGTAAAAGTCACGTGTGAGTCGGGGATATCTCTGGGTTCATCTGCTTGTCTCCAAGGCCATTTGTTCTGGGGGCGCTCCAGGGCCCCAGGGTTGCAGTTCATATTATGGCCACCAGAGGGGGCACTATGCTTTGAAAACGGCGAGGCTCTCCCCCAACTTTTTAGCTTGCAGGAGGAGGCTAGTTGTCTCCCCTGTGATGGCACTAATGAGACATGACTAGAGGTCTCTTGCAGGGCATTTGACAATTCGAGCGAGCCGCGCCCCCAGTGCAGTCGTTCCGTTCTGAAAGTAATGAACAGTGCGGGTCAGCTGGCGTGGCCCTAGCTGGCTGAGGTCGCTGGCATTTGGAACTGTAAGTGGACGGTGGGAACAGAGCCGATTTCTGTCCTATAGAGTGAGTCAGAGTCGGCCCCCGAGGCACCGTTAATTGTTCCAACCGGAGCTTTGGTGGACTGTAAAGAAGTACCCATTTTTGTCCCCAGAACCCGCGTGGTAAGTATCTTTAGCAATCTGCAGCTGCAGTCAGGGGACCTGGGTTCCGCCTTCTGGGAGAGAATTATGGGTTCAGAAGGGAAAGGAGCACGGGTGCCCCCCTCCCCTTCCCATGGCTGGGGCTTCTCTAGAAGATTCTAGTCCGTATCATGTGTTTCAGGGCTTGCAAGTGACATCATGTTCACAACAGCCTAGAAGCGTGGCGTCTTTATACTCCTGCTTATTTTTTAATTCATGTGTGGGCACCGATGTTGGTGAGTTCCTGGTTCGTGGAGGCCAGAGGTCAACCTTGGGGGCTGTTCCTTGGAGGCTGTACAACATGTTTCTCCAGGAAGGATCTCCCTGGTCTGGAGCCCACCCAGTAGGCGAGGTTAGCCTGTCTGTTCCCATCTCCCCAGAGCTGGGATCAAAAGTGCCTGCTACTGGACTCCTCTTTCCCCACCCCAGTGCTTAGGTCCTTATACTTGCTTTTTAAAAAAATGTTATTTATATATGTTTGTGTATGTGTCTATATGTGTGTATATGTGTGCACCTGTGTGTGTGTGTGTGTGTGTGTGTGTGTGAGAGAGAGAGAGAGAGAGAGAGAGAGAGAGAGAGAAGGTATACAGATTCATGTTATGCTGCATGGGTGGAGGACAACTATCCTTCCACCATGTGGGTTTCTAGGGGTCTAGCTCAGGATCCAGGTTTGTGAGCATAGGCCTCACCCACCATCTCTCCCTGGCCCGGGTCCTCATAATTGTAAAGCAAGCATCTTGCCAACTGAGCCACCTTCTCATCCTAAAAATGAGAACTGATACACAAGCTGATCTTTGCTCAGGATCCTAGAGTGGCAGGGCTGGGCTTTGAACGCAGGTCTGTGTGACTCCATCCTCGGTCCAGCAGACAGGCACCATGTCCACTATGGAGGAGTGTGGAGGGAGAGGAGGGGAAGGGAAGAAGGAAGACTCGGTTCCCCAAGGCCCTTATCCTCTAGACTGGGGAGAAGGCTTCTAATAAGTAAATCAGAGGAAAATAGAGCTAGTTCTTTCTTTCTTTCTTTCTTTCTTAAATATTTTTTTAATTTTTTTTTATTATTTATTCAACTGTGTGCATATGCGTGTGTATGTGTGCGCGCGCGTGTCTGTGTGTGTGTGTGTATGTGTGTGTATGTAGAACCACGGACGAATTCGCGAACCACCATGGACGCCTCCACCTCCTTCTGCCCCGGGATTCACAGGCTCCGCCCTACCAGGACCAGAAGCGCAGGCCGCCCCGCTTCTGCCTGGCGTCTATACGTGGGATCTGGGATCCGAACTCAGGACCTTCCGCCTGCAAGGCGAGGCTTAACCCTGAGCCACCTCTCCAGCCCTCTTCTTTCTTCTTCTTTCTTTCTTTCTTCTTTCTTTCTTTCTTTCTTTCTTTCTTTCTTTCTTTCTTTCTTCTTTCTTCTTTCTTTCTTTCTTTCTCTTCTTTCTTCTCTCTTCTTTCTCTCTTCTCTTCTTTCTCTCTCTTTCTTTCTCTCTCTTTCTTTCTCTCTCTCTCTTTCTTTCTTCTTTCTTTCTTTCTTTCTTTCTTTCTTTCTTTCTTTCTTTCTTTCTTTCTTTCTTTGTGTGTGTGAGTGAGATACTGGGTTGGAACTCAGGGGCTTGTAGAGACTGGGCACATCAGGTTTTTTCTCCTTGTGGTGACAAAATCCCTGACCTAAATAACTAAGGAAGAAAAGGTCACAGTTTGAAGACATAGTCCATCACGGTGGCAGGAGCAGGAGGCGGCTGGTCACATTGTGCCCAGTCAGGCAGCAGAGAGAATGCTGGCCACACACTTTTTTTTCTTTGCATCTATTTATAATGGAAACCTTTGCAGGATTTTAAAATATTATTTTATTTTTCTGGTTTTACAAGCATATTACATACTTACCCTGCCTCCCTCTAATCCTGTTTCCCTCCCATGACCTCACGCTTTTTATTCTGTCTAGGATGGCGGCCCACGGATGGTGGCATGCAGAGTTAGCGTGGGTCTTACCTCCTTAATTGACCCAATGGAGAACATCCATTACAGACACGCCCAGATTTGTCTCCTGGGCACTCTGAAGCCTATCAAGGTGATGATATCAACTGTCACATAGGACAGTGCTTTCCCACTGAGTTATAGCCCTGATCCTAAGAGCGCTGGATGACTAGGCAAGGAAAACAAAGACAGAGCTTTGACGGGCAGCATGGGGGCGCAGGGAAGCAGTGCTGTTTTGCATAGGGTGTGTGAGAAGGCTTGGAGGGGTCCACTGAATGACCCCAGGAGAAGATGGTTCCATCTATGGGAAGAAGAAGGAAGGTTACCCCGAGGACAGGTCTAAAGTGCACAAACATAGGCTCTGGCATGGATTGGGCTCAGCGAGCGACTTGGTCTGGGCTTCGTAGACCAGTGTCGCCCATGTGGTGCCAACAAGCTCCCAGAGCTGTCGACTTGCAAGTCCTGTGTTCTGCCAGCCATATGTGCCAATGTCAGCCACAAGACGGGCCTGTGGCCACAATCCAGCTCATTTCACCTTTTTTTTTTTTTTGTCCCCTCATGGAAAGTGTTTACTCCATCCTTGCTGTTTCCCTTGATCCCAGAGGAGGCCCCAGCTGCCAGTCGTCTTTATTCTAATCTCTTTCCGGCTCCCTCCATCTGCTTTGGACCCAGACAGAGATTGGCACCATCACCGCTGGTCCATCAAACCCTACATCTTATTTAACCCGATGGCTCTGTCGCCTGTCTCGGTTCAAGGGCAAGACAGGTTCTACACTACCACGGAGGAGGAGGGGGACAGTGGGTGTGCGTGTGGAGGCCAAGTGTGTGGTCCCTCCGTGTGGTGGGGCACGGATAGAGGGAGGGTGGGCTGCTCAGCTGTCCTTCAGTAGGGGTGAGCCAGCTGAACCCTGGTCCCTTCACTGTCGTAAGCACCCAGCAGTTCAGACAGTGACTGATGTCTGTTCGGTCGAGAGAGTTAAGTTCAAAGTCTGTGTATTAGTTCCTTCTAGTTGGTCACTTGGGAGCCACTCCCAAGAGAATCTATGTGCTGAGGGATCGCCTAAGGGGACAGGAGATGGGTAGGGAGGTGAACATTCCAGCTGGACTTCAGGAGACAAACTCTGTGGCTTAAGAATCCAGAAGGTTCTTAATGGGACAGTTAACCCTGATATCCCCGTATTTATCAGGAAAACCTCAGCCCTCTTTGTTTTGCATTCAAACAAAGTTAACAGGTATGTCTGATCCTTTTCTTGAATTGATTGCACACAAGAGTGGACCCAAAATTGTGTTCAGAACTAGAGAGTTGAGATATTGTATTAAAATAATGAACTTTATGTAGCAGTTACTTGGCATGGTTGTTGATACGCATATGACCAAACGGCTTACTGGAACAAGGGACTTTATTCTGGCTCTTGGTTCTTGGCTCCAGTTTCTTGTCCAGCTTGGCAAGAGAGCCCACATCAACACCAAAGGCTGAGGGAACTGGTCACACCATATCCACATAACAGCTGAGAGAGGGACAATCTTTACTTGTCAGAACAGCACTGTCTGGCTAAGTATACAGGCTGCCAACTTCTCTATCCGGCTCCCTCCTGGTTACTTTATTCCCTGTCCAGGGACTAGTCCTACCCTCTATGGGCTGGGCCTTCCCGTCAGCTAGACAATGTCCTGAAGGTTTGCTGGTGTGTGAGGTGCATGGAATCACCGAAGACAACTGAAGGATAGAGTGAGTGATTAACTTCCTCAAGGTCACCCAGCTCCTGGTGGCTCAGCCTGCGACTGAGAAGTTGGCTCCAGAGCTTCGCAGACCCACTGTGCTCTGCCAGCTCTTAGATTGGTTTGAGGTTTTGGTTAGTCTGGGACACACATGCTGAAGAAGGGTTTTGGACTGCGGGACTTCTCAGAACCTTTAATATGACATTGTGCACTGATTATGATCTTTAAAAGGACTGGGGAGGAAACATCATGTCAGGCTCAGCAGACCTCAGTCCGGGGGGGGGGGGCTTCTAGACATTTCCATTGACAGCTTCAGGGATTAAGAGTGAACAGGAAGTGTGTCTGGCTGTCAAGCCTTAAGAGCCACCTCCCCACCCCACCCAGTGAAATGTTTCCTTCAGCAAGGATCTACCTCCGGAAGATTCCATAACATTCCCGAATAGTACAAACAGCTGAGGACCAAGCTTTCAAACATGTTTGCCCATGGGCAACATTTCAAGTCCCATTATCTAAAACTATACCTGTCAAGGGAGTGCGTGCGTGCGTGCGTGCGTGCGTGCGTGTGTGTATCAAAACTATACCTGTCAAGGGAGTGTGTGTGTGTGTGTGTGTGTGTGTAGCCTGCACCACCTGCTGTGGGCATGTGCACTCAGCAAGCCCCCTTCCTGGGAATCTCACTGGAGTCCTCCTGCCTCACGAAGCTTCTGCTGCACTGTGACCCGGAAGTGCATGGAGTGACTTCGCAGATGTGGGAGGAACCTCCCAGCGCCTGTGGGTCGCTCCCTGCCGCATTCCAGACTCAGGGCGTCCTCTGCAGAGGGGTTCTTCCATCGGGAGGAGATTTAGATGACATGAACGAGGCCGAGTGGGTCAGACAAGTGAGTAACTGGTGTGCAGTGGCCATTCTAACACATACTGTGCTGAGTGCTCTCCAGAGAGCTTCGCTGAAACTCATGCTGCGGTGATTGGGGGTGGGGGGGGACACGGGACTCTCACCCAAGGACTCTGCACGCGGGGACTCTGCACGCGAGGACATTGCAGATGAGGACTCTCCACATGAGGACTCTGCACGCGGGGACTCTGCAGGTGCTGTGTGTGCAGTGTCTCAGGCTCCTCATGGGTGCCAGGGGCCGGGCACCTCCTCATTTGCTTGCCAACCTCCCAACCTCAGCCTCTAGCTGCCGAGGCTAAGAAGGCTAAGCACGTTAGTTCAGAATGTGCCTGAGATCCAGTTCTGACTAAAAGGGTCAAAATCTGCTGCAACGGGGAGAAACCACTTGGCTAATCTAAGGGACTGTTCATATGCATCTGCTGTTGAATGTAGATGTAATACCTGGAGATGCAGCAACCCTTTGTGATCACAAAGCTGTTAGAAATCCACCATTGAGGCAAAGAGAGAAAAGCCTCAATGCTGGTATATCTGTTTCCAGACTATTTGATTCCAGGATAACTAATGTTAGCATTGTTAGTTGAAGGCGGAAGTTTTCTTAGCCAACACAACCTCTTCAAAGAACTTAATTAGAAAATTATGAGTATGTGTTTATGTGAGATTTCAATGTGGGGTCCACAGGTGATCATTCGCCCGTAGGTGCATGGTATCAAATGTGAGGACCTGCCTTTGAATCCCCAGGACCCAGGTAGACCTGCTTGGCTGCTCAGTGCCTGTAACCTCAGCTAGGCCAGGCAACTAACAGGCAGATCCCAGGAGCACACTGGCCAGCCTGGAGGGCTGCTGAGCTTCCAGGTCAGTGAGCAAGACCTGGCTCAAGTGAGTAAGGCAGAGTGTGAGAGAGGAAGACTCCAGGTGCCCTCCAGTCACCTCCACACGTGCACACACCACATGCCACCTGACAAGCGCTACATATCCACACACTGCAAATGCCACATTACACATACACACATGTATGCATACCCCACTCACACTGCCCATGTTACATGTCACACTAATAAATGCTATATACCACACACCGCACATGTTACACACACCACACTCACACATCACATGTACATAGCACACACCACACTAACAAACACACAGCCTTGTACTATATATACACATACACCACACTCACATGTATACTACTGTTATCATTATTTTCTGTTTTAGCTTAGCCTACCAACTTTCAGTCATTTAAAAGTGACATGGAATACCTACAGGCTTTGTCTTTTGTGGACACAGAAACATTTTTTTAAAACTTTATTTATTCATTTAGTGTGTGTGTGTGTGTGAGAGAGGGCACATGTGTCCCCATTGGAGGACCAAGTGTGACTTCATGAGTCGTCTGGATTGCTTCTACCTCCTCCTTGCCTCACTCTGGGGTTTTTCCAGGTTCCACCCACCAGCACCAGAAGTAAAGCTGCTGATCTTTCCCCCTGGCATTTTTATGTGGGACCTGGGATCTGAACTCAGGACTTCCTGCTTGAGAGGCAGAGTCTTAACCCCTGAGCCATCTCTCCAGCTCAACACAGAAACATTTTACAGCTTCTTTTATAGTTTACACCTCATAGCTACTCTATCATACAATGTGCCACACATGTGCACACACTACACACATACACCCTCGCATACATCTCCTCACATAACTTAGCACACTATACCTACTACACATGCAGCAGACATACACACACCACACATATACCAAACATATACACACTATGCATCACACATATACCACATACACACATACTATACACATAACATCCACCAAATATATATCTCCACAGATTTTTACTATACATACACATACCACATACATGTACCATGAACACACATGGAACACATTGTACACACATGCCACACACATATACCAGTATCGTATCGCACATATCCCTCATATCACACACACCATTAGATGCTACACATATACACACTGCTGCTCAGGTCCTTACAAATTATTTTACTTACTTAAAATTTACATTGATGTAACCAACTGACTTTAAATGGACACAACTCAACTTTGAGTACTTCATCTGTCATGATTACTTTATTAATTTAAATTTGCATTTGATGTCATTGTTGTGCTGTTATGTTATCGTAGAGCACCGGGAGGGAGGCTTATCCAAGGCGTGGCAGTGGCTGATGCCAGCCATCCTGGCCGCCCCGCTAGTCCTCCGGGATGGCGTCTTCCCTCTCCAAGGCAACGAGCTTGGCTTTGTCCTCAGCAGGACACCTGGTCCAGGCGCCACGCCGGGAGTGGGCTGGGACTGGGCTGTGGTTTCTGGCCATGGTGCCCTGGGTTTTGGCAGCGGGCACTGAGCTGACCCATGTGTTCCCGGAGCTGGTGACATCTGTGGCATTGTGAGAGCAGACACTCGCCTGGCAAGGCACCCGCAGGTGGACGAGGCTGGCTGGCACCGGGGAAGCCGTGGCTCTAGCCACAGTCTAGGGCCTCGCACTTCTGCCTGTAATGAACCACACGTTTCCTTTCTTTTCTGTCTGTGCGTGCACACACTTGCTAATCCATGCATGTGAACGTGGACATCTATGTGCCAGTGCGTGTAGCGGTCAGAGAACAGCCTCAGCCTCTACCTTCTGCCTCCTTTCTCTCTTTTCAAAGCCACTTGGAGCTGGATTTCCGTTGGCACAGTTGTCGCTGCCCTGACTTACTCCGTGTTGTCCTCTTCTGAACATGCTCACTGTCTGGTGTGGTCCAATAGCCCGAGCTCCACTGGCCAGCACCTGGCCTGCCCCTTTCCAGCCTGGAGCACAGTGGACGCAGGGCGAATCCTTCACTTCTCACAGCTTCTGTTTTCTTGTTCATGGAAATGAAAACCGGATTTCCAGGGCCCTAGAGAAGATGGAGCGGGCAGGGTGCAACTGTTCTCTGTGTAATTTGCTCATGCTCACATGACCATCGTTTATTAAGAAGTTCAGGGCTGTGGCCGCAGCATGCCCGTCTTCTGTTCGTGTTGTTGTGCTGCATGCGTGCGCCACGCTGATGGAGGCTGGAAGTTTTTTTTTTTTTTCTTCAAGGCATAGAAGGCTCATGTGCTGCTGGAGCATGGAATGTCCCCAGGCTCTGGGCTAGGAGAGCAGAGGGGATCAAAGACAGACTCTGTTGTGTGTCTTTTCCTAGGGAGACATAAATCAGTGTCTGGCACCCGTGACAGACCGAAGAACTGATCCCACCTAAGTGAACCAGTGAGCTAAATAAAGTTACCCATGGGAGCCTGGGAGACCCAGAGGCTAAAAGGTCTCTGAGTGGACGATGACCCTGGAAAGCTGCTTTCTGGAACTTTCTGCTGACTTGTGGGTGACTTGGTGGGGAGATCTCTCTCCCCAGTGACTGTTTATTGCTGGTGCAAATGAAGACCCCAGGGATGAAAATAGACACTCAAGAGACCAAGCCATCAGGACAGGTTTGTTACTTCTGCAGAAAGGTGCATAGCTGCTGTAAGTGGAGGGAGCAATTAGACCTCTCGTGTAATCCTATGTTTTATTCCTAATGTAATGCAGAGGGTCTCTGGCCTTTAGCTTCATTGGTTTGCAGCTCGGGCTCACATTCTATATATGGCTAAGAAGTGTCAGGCCACATAGATGCATAGCTAGCATGAGAGAAGGCGGTGGGCAGGTCTCTTTGCTTGAATTCTAAGAAATGACAGTGGGTAAAAGATTCTCTTGGCAATTCGAGTCTCACATGGGAACCAAAATGAGGGCACTTTGGTTTGATAGAAAAGACTGATTTTTCCCACCCTGCTGACATCACCTTTGGAGAAAGGCTTGTAAAGTTTCTTAATTTCCTTGACTTCCTGGATCTTCTGAACCTCTTTTTTCTTTCTAGAGCCTTCATCGGAGGCAGTATACACACACACACACACACACACACACACACACACATACACACAGAGAGAGCTTGTTCTCACTGACACAAACAACTTACCTGAATACTATCAGGATCAGCTAGAGAGGTACAGTATTCTGAGCTGAACCTGTGTTTGTGGGACATACCTGCAAAAGGAGCAGAGTGTTTGATGGCCAGCCCTCAAGTAAAGCTCACCTAAGCAATCACATGGGCCAAATGACCTCTGTCCTATGTATGTCTGTAAGTTCAAGCAAAATCCAGTAGCATCAAAATAGTCAGAATATTTAGAAATTATCCTTATGATGCATGATTCTGTGGAAAAGAAAGTGAGTGCAGGGACAAAGGGTCTGTCTCTTTTGCCCCCTTTTCTAAACTTTCTGTAGCAATGCGATTTCCTCTTGTCTTTCTTTGTCACACAAAAACACTTAGGAAGCCAAATTTAAGCCATTGCAGAATTGCAGACAGGCAAAATCTTTTATGAGAAACATTTGACCTGATTTGTTTTGCTAATTAACAAATATCCCTCCTGAATGGGGTGTTTCACCCCACAGCACATTTTTAATCAAGGCATAAATTGTAGCAAACCAAGGTTTCTCAGACAGCCATGAAATGCCACCTCGGCTGGAAGGACGCACATGACGGCGGCAATAACGCAGCAGGGACCTGTAGGCCAGGAGCCCGAAGCTCATTTGCAGAGGGGGTGAAAAGTCCAGGATGGAATAACACCTTCCCGCTGTGTCTGCAAACTCGACAAAAGGCCGCAAGGAGACGGAAGCCGCAGACTGCTCAAGGTGAGGCCCGTTGTCAATCAGGACTGATGGGGTCCAATGGAAAGGGGAATTAATTTGGAAAGAATAAAAAAGATGCCATGATTGCATTTCCACATGAGCCATAACGTATGAGCCACAGAGCCTGATGTTTAAGATGGAGCATCAAGGGGCTCTGGGGTCACAACAGTAAGGAAATTTGCTGCTGGCCCCCCCAGAGATGGCAGTCCCAAAGAGCGATGAGATTTGCTGGGTGAGAGATGTGGCTCCTCGAGGCATGTTGGAAGGGTGATGTTGAGTCTGGATTTAAGGTTTGTATTTTAGAAACTTGATGGGTTTCATGTTCGATTTGAAAAAGTTAGTCTTTGATAGTTCCATTTATTTTTATATGTGCACATGTGTGTGTGTGTGTGTGTGTGTGTGTGTGTGTGTGTGTGTGTGCATGTATGTGCATGTGCATGTAGAGACCAGAGGTCCTCATTAGTTAGTTCCGGGGTTCACCTGGCTCAGCCTCGCCACACTGAGATGACTGGCGTGTGCCATCTCGCCTGACTCTTAGATGTGGATGCTGGGATCGAACTCAAAACCTCAGACTTGTGCAGCAAGCACTTACTAACCAAGCCATTTTCCTAGCCCCTTGATTAAATGTTGCTGAGAGATTCTCTCTGGTAGTCCAGGCTATCCTCAAATGCATGCTCTTCCTGCCTCAGTCTCCCGAGTGCAGGGGAGACAGGCGATGGACAACTAATTCCAGTTCATATTCCAGTTGAAAATGCCCTTTCAGGATATAAAGTAGTTCAGATCTGTGTGGACAGTTAGAGTAGATCAGGCGCGTAGCGCTTACCTAATGTGCCTGGGTTCAATCCCTACCTCTGCAGGAAGGAGGAGGGAGGGATGGAGACATCCACCCAGGGAGAGCGGGGCTCTGCATTAAAGGATGCGCCACCCTACTTGATTTGTTCTCTACCTCCTTCTCCCTTCTGCCTTGTCTCTCCCCTCCCCGTTTCTTGCACCCCCCATTTTCTGATTAAGGCCATAATGGAATCTTAGATGTAGATGATAAACTATGTGAAGTGTTTTTAAAAACATCTCACATTCCTGGAACTCAACCTTCAATTATTTTGAAATACAACATCTCAAAAGTCCAAGGCTCTTCATCCTGTTTCTCACAGGTACAGACTTTTTTTTATGGCTGGCTATATTTCCTTCCAATTTTGTTTTTCAGGTGCAAACTAATCTACCTCACTGTCATAATAGAAATGACAGTTTGTATGCTTTCCCTTTGCTCCCGATCACGTGACTTCTCCTGTGGACACATGTCAAACATGTCACAGCCCACTGAACTCAAGGTCACACCTACATCTAGCTTAGGGAGCCAGTGTGTCGGGGTCGCTTGCAGGAGTAGATGACTCCAAGTATTGGCATCACCTAGAAGTTCACACACGTGAGCTGTGATTCACGGAAGCTGTATAGAGTCTTCTGCGCCTCCTGGTTCTCTCAGGAGGAAGAGGTTCCATGCCCGTGGGGGGATATTTCTGCCTCCTCATATGTCCACGGTTAAAGACTTTCTTTTTTTTAATTTTTTTATTATTATTATTTATTCAACTGTGCACATGTGCGTGTGTGCATCTGTGTGTGTGTGTGTGTGTGTGTGTCTGTGTATGTGTAGAACCACGGACGAATTTGCGAACCACCATGGACGCCTCCACCTCCTTCTGCCCCAGGATTCACAGGCTCCGCCCTACCAGGACCAGAAGCGCAGGCCGCCCCCGCTTCCGCCTGGCGTCTATACGTGGGATCTGGGATCCGAACTCAGGACCTTCCGCCTGCAAGGCGGAGGCTTAACCCCTGAGCCACCTCTCTCTCCATCCCGGTTAAAGACTTTCTACACACACACATCCGCTTTGCTTGTGTACTACATCTGACCGGCCAAGAGACATTTCTGCATGGGGAATGGGGTCCGTCCACTGTCGCTCTGTCGCCACGTGCTCTCCCTCTGTGTAGAGGACCATAGATCCTTCTGTCGAGGCTGGAGCTGGGGCACCATTTCATAACTGCACCTACTTGTTGCTGATGGACTGAGTTCAACTGCAGGAATTCAGAACTGCCCGTTCTCTCATTTCACACTCATGTGGATCCCCAAAAGGTTAACGTCTACAGCACTTCTCCGCAGCAAGGGAGGGATCAGAGTGTGTGGGTACACATGGCATACACACAGAAGCACCCCACACCAGAATCTTTCACAGCTGTGAGCATGCTCAGTGGCAACATTCTCCTAGTACGGGAATCGCCTGTGTATGATTTGATATATGTGGCATGGATTCGAGAAGCCTCAGCAGGTGGGGTCGAAGACGCTGCCTGAGAAACCGTGTGAATAATCAAGAGGCTGGAGGTGCACAGTCGAGCTTCCAGCTGGGCTGGAGTTTGAACCCCGTGTGGAGGCTGACTTGCTTTTCCTTAAGATCACAAGGTCTGCAGCCTACTACTCCCTGGACTCCTTTTGTTGGCCCATGACATGGTTTCATTTTAACAGGGCCATGGTTTAAAAATCTACACTTTCCCCTCCCGTCCGCCTGGGATAGGACTCGCTCTCCATTCCAGGGGGTGACATCCAATACCCATCAGGATGGAGCCAAGGGTGGTACAGGAGCAGCAAAACTGAAAAAAAAAATCAACAAACCATAATTCGGAAAATCAGAGACTCTACATCAACCACCTGGAACCAGACCAGCCTAATCTCTCCCCATCCTAAAGCTCAGGGAAATTTGTGGAAGAGGGGGCGGTAAGATTGTTAGAGCCTAAAGATGGGGAGGAGCAATGATAGTGCAAGATACTCCATACAAGTTAGGGCCGAAGTAATCATAATATTATCATAATCATTGCATGACCTGCACAATGACCAACATATGATTGAACCCCCAAAGTCTAGCATGGATCACAGGCACTAGGATCCCTAGAGGCAAGGGATTAACAGCCACAATAGTATTCCTATACTAAAGGGGAACTACACACCAAAAAAAAAAAAGCTCTAGGCAATGTCACTGAGTCCTTACACCTCATCAGAGAGGAGGACCCAGAGGGAATTTTGACATGCACACCAAAGGATGCTCTAGGAATGGGGGAGGGGAGAGGGCACTGGGAGAAAGGGAGGGAGGGGGAAAGGAAAGGGAAAAAGGTGGGGAGGGAGCAAGGGGATCCAGGGAGAGGTGGAGGGAGGGAGGGGAATGGGTTACTTATTAACTTTGTATGAGTGGAAGAAATAAAAAATAAAACACATACACACACACACACACACACACACACACAAACACACACACAAAATCTACACTTTCATCATCTGTATTCTGTCTAAGGATTTTAGAGTGATTCAAAATGTCCCTGGCTGGAAGAACACTCAGACAACCTGAGTTCAATTCCTGGAATCCACACGAAGGTGGAAGGAGAGAATCGACTTCATGGAGTTGTCCTCTGCGTTTTCCTGCATGCCATGGTGTGCACAATAATAATAACAGGGGAAAAATTCTGTGTTCTCCATGGCTTTGCTACTTAAAAGGAATTTCTGATGCAAAACACAAGCTGCAAAGGAAAAAAAACAATTCAATGTGGCATCAAAGAACACTATATTGAGAAAGTGGAAAGATAATTACCAGACTAGCAGAAAACCTTTGCAAACTGCCTATCTGATAAGGGGCTAGTATCCGGGATACATAAAGAACTCTTGTAAGTCAATGTTTAAAAAAAAAAAGAAATGAAATATCCAGACAGTCCTTAGGAGGAAAGGACAGGATATGGTCCTGACTAGCCTGAGCAGCAGACCACGACCCAGAGAAATAGACAAGCAACCAACCAGCAAAACAAGCAAACCCCAAATAACCTAGTTTAAAAATACACGATTTGAGCAGATATTTCTCCACAGACAATGGCCCATCAACATGCAAAATGATGCATATCAAAACCATAATAATTTGTCACTTTCTATTCACAAGGACAACCTCCTAATGAAAGAGACAATTACGAGTGGTGTGAAGATGGAGAGAAATCACGCCCTTCATATTCTGTTGTTGGAGTAAAGAATGGTTCGGGCAGGCTGGATTAGCTGGGATTAGCTCCTCGCAAAGGTTGCCGGAAGCCCTACTCCCCACTCTTAACCCCAAAGTCAGAAGCCACGTACTTGGATTTTCTTTTTATTGATTGATTGTAATTTTTTATTTTCTGACATCTTCATACACAAATACAATGATACAATGAATGTATGTGTTTCATTCTTAGTACCCAATGCCATCTTCCTGCCCCATTCTATTTCAAACTTCCTCCTTTCCGCCAGTCTCCCTCATACTTTTTTTTTCTCTGATTAATATTCTTTTTTATTTTTTTATTTTTTCCACTCATACAAAGTTGATAAGTATCCCATTCCCCTTCCTCCCTCCTCCCCTCCCTGGACCCTCCCTTCCCTCCCCCGCTTTCTCCTTCCTTTTCCCCCTCCCTCCCCTTCTCCAGTGGGCCTCCCCCCCCCCATTCCTGGAGTATCCTTTAATGTGCATGTCAAACTTCCCTCTGGGTCCTCCTCTCTGATGAGGTGTAAGGACTCAGTAGCATTGCCTAGAGCTCTTTCTTGTGTTCCCCTTTAGTATAGGAACACTATTGTGGCTGTTAATCCCTTGCCTCTAAGAATCCTAGTGCCTGTGATCCATACTAGACTTTGGGGGTTCAGTGATATGTTGGTCATTGCACAGGACATGTAAAGTCCTATTTTGATTACTTCAGCCCTAACTTGTATGGAGTATCTTGCATATCATTGCTCCTCCCCATCTTTAGGCTCTAATAATCTTACCGCCCCCTCTTCCGCAAATTTCCCTAAACTTTAGGATGGGGAGAGATTAGGCTGGCCTGATTCCAGGTGGTTGATAATAGAGTTTCTGATTTTCTGAATTATGGTTTGTTGATTTTTTTTTTTTTTTCAGTTTTGCTGCTCCTGAACCGCCCTTGGCTCAATCCTGATGGATATTGGATGTCACCCCCTGGGGCGCAGTGTCTCCTCGCTGGAGTGCACCTGGGGCCGGTGGGCAGGGAAAGGCCCTCATACTTTTTTCTAATATTTTATTTGTTCTTTTATTTAGTGTGTGTGTGTGTGTGTGTGTGTGTGTGTGTGTGTGTGTGTGTGTGAGAGAGAGAGAGAGAGAGAGAGAGAGAGAGAGAGAGAGAGAGAGCGTGTATCCCCATGGAGGACCAAGGGTGATTTCTGGAATCATCTTGGTTTGCTTCTACCTCTTTCTTGCTTTGCTCTGGGATTTTTCAGGCTCCACCCACCAGGACCAGACATGCAGGCTGCTTCGGTTCCTGCCTGATGTTTTCATGTGGGATCTGGGATCTGAACTCTTGTGAGGCAGAGTCTTAACCCCTGAGCCATCTCTCCAGCTCTCCCTCCTACTTCCGTTTGTGTTGTGTGTGTGTGATCCACTAAGTTTCATCTGGGACGCCTGCAGTGGCATGGATAACCTATCAGTGGGTACATCGTCGAGTAAGAAACTCCCCTTCTGTCTGTCATTGACCTTCAGCAGTCTCTGATGAATGATGTCATGTCTTTTAGGATCTTTCCTCTTCTGTGGTGAAAGGTTGATAGGTCAACTGTTGTGCAGGTCTTGTGGAAGTAGATACACTGCAGTAAGTTCTTGGGTGTGGCAGCCTGTCTTGACCAGGGGATACTGTCTGGCAGCGCCCCCTCCCCCCCTCAAGCTCTTAGGTTCTTGCCACCCCTCTTCTGAAGTTTCCTGAGCTTTGGGATGGGGATGATTTCCATGTCCTGCTAAGGCTGGAGCAGTCCCCAGTCCCTCTCTGTGCTTTGGTCAGTTGCCTACATGTATTTTCATGGCTGCTATATTCATCATCACCAAAACGTGAAGAAACAACCAGCCACTATGAACGATCTGATAAAATGTGACATACATCTCCACTTTACAACATTACTTTGTTATTAGAATGAAGACAACACTAGAATATGTCATCGCGTGGAAGTATCTCAAAAGCATTATATTACATCCATGAAAATAAACCCGCTCTGTGGGGCCACTAGGGGACTGGCATCCTTAGCACAGCTACGGAAGAACATATTTCTAAAGAGCCAAGGATGGTGCGCTTCCATCTATGAGAAATGTCCAAGGGCAAGTCACATCCCTGGAGACAGATGGTTACTTCGCATCTGCCTGAGGTTGGGGGGAATAGATTTGTGGGGGCTGTTGGTAGAGTCCTGACTTCATTTCCCTCTGAGCCTGTGCCCGAGAGGGTCTAAAGCCAAAGGCACCGTTCTTCACTTGCCAGGAGTGTCTTTCACGGCCTCCAGCATGTCTCTCCCAACACCCACAGTCTGCATTGATTGATGTCTTTCAGGCTCTGCCGCTCTTCAGTTAGGCAAATTGGGATGGTCGAGGCCACAGGCACTATTTTTCCCCTGTGGTTTCTGGAAGGTTTCGAACCCAGGTCTCCGGAGATGAAAAATAGCCTCTTCAACCCTCTGTCCCCTAGAAATCTTTCCTGTAATCTAATTCCTGTGTGGTCCTCCGCAAGATGGCCACATGGCTGTGGCGGCCATGGACTGTTAATCACATAGAAGGGGGCGGTGAAGCGAAGCCCCATGTGTGCTGAAAAGACCTGGTTGGCTCAGCTGTGGCTCGTCAATAAGCCGAGTGATCAATGAAGGGATGACCGTAAAACATCCCTTCGAAGGCTTGAAAGGAGCGAGACATTTACAATGGTGAGATGGGATGAGCAGTATCAGAGGATCAGTCACTGTGGCCATTAAAAAAATCAAGATGTAGGGATTTATGATGGTTCTTTAGTGATTCCCCCCAGTTCCCTAGGGGTGAAGTTTGACACATGGCCTTTCCTTGTTGTACAAGACACAGGTCAGATGTAAATTCTTTCTTCTTCCATGGGGGCGGGGAGAGGAGAGAGAGAGAGAAGACAAGGAAGGGGCCTCTGTTTTCTAGCAGGGCTTAAATAAAGTGTTGGTCAGGGCTGTCCAAGTGGGTCACTTACCTTCCCTGCTTGATAGAGAAGGCTACTGAGGCCCAGGAGGTTAAGTGCCTTATCCAAGGCCACACACGTAAAGCATGGTAGAGCCAGTACCTGGCCTCTCTGGGACTTCTGCCGTTAGCTCTGAAGATGCACTGGGTTGCCCTCACATAAAGTTCCTTTAAAAAAATTCCAAGCCAAATTGTATCCATTACTATTAAAGATGGTTCTCATAAACGTTCTTGGTATTCCAGGCAGGACATGGTCAGACAATCAGTGTAGACCTTCAGACTCCCTTCTTGAGTGGGCTTCCAGCCTCAGAGGGCGTCCGTGAAACCCATCGAAATCTTCATTTGATTCTCTGAGCAGGGAAAGTGGCGAGAAGGCTGACGTTTCACACAAACATGTTTTCACAAGCCGACCCTGACTTTCAGGAAAGGTTTAAGGATCAATTGCAGATCCATAGTCATTTTCAGAGAAGGAACCTCTACTCTCCTGGGGATTCCCATCTCAGTGATGTCACCGCAAAGTGCTGGTCACCTGGAACACTGGCAAAACCAATTTTAGGGTTCAGGCCCCAACAGGGCTCTGCTGTGAAGGGAGTTAAGTCCTAACGTTGGTCGGGGGGATATAAGCATGAAGTTTGAATTTCCCCTCACCACAATGTGTGTGCCAAGGTGAACACGTGTGGTAACACTGCGGAATCTCTTCTCCTGAGAAGCAGGAAGAGTCTGTTAGTGGTACACGTTCCTCCTCCGCCCACAAACAAACAAGGAAGTGTTCTGTGTGTTAACAACATAGCTCGTTCTTTCCTTCCTTCTTCCCTTCCTTCTTTCTCTTTCCTTCTTTCTCTTTCCTTCTTTCTCTTTCTTTCTTTCTTTCTTTCTTTCTTTCTTTCTTTCTTTCTTTCCTTCCTTCCTGCCTCCTCCTTCCTCCTTCCTACTTCCTCTTCTCCTTCCTTCCTCCTTTCTCCCTTCCCCTCCTTCTTTCTTTCTTGCTTATCTTTCTTCTTCTCCTTCTGCATTTTAGAAAACTTGATAAAAATAGTATTTCGGCCTGTACAGTCACAAGGACAGAGCTATCAGCACACCCACACTTCCCTTGGTGTCTCCAGTCTTCTGCTTTCTCTGCCTGGTCTGCTGTGTGTCTCCGCGTCTTCCATCCTGGCCGGGCTCAGCATTTCCCTTTGCCTTTCAGACGCCTTTTCTTTCTGTGCAGGGGCCGCCTGGGCTCTGGCTTTGGAGGAGCAGGATGCAGACAACCTTGCAGATCTTCCCTGTGACTTGCCCTACAGCCTTTCTTTTGGGCATGGCAGTGTGTTGGGGGGGACAATAGGCACTAGATTCTGGATGCAGCCGAGTGTAGCTTTAATCCATTGGGGGCATATTCTCATGTCTTCAGACTGCTTTACATAAATAGGTTTCTGTACTGTGGGATTTTTGAGCTGGCTTGTAACAGCTGGATATAGGATAAGTATTTTTTTTGAGGATTAAGATAGAGTTTATTAGAGGAGAGAAAGAATGGAACTCATGGAATGCAGACCTGGAGTACCATGAGGGGTGTTGCAGTCAGTCTGCATGGTTGCTGATAATTGACCATCAAACGGCTTAAGGGAAACAAGGGGTTTATTTCCTTATGATAGTCTGGTTACAGTTCTCAGTCCAGCTTGACGGGAGAGCTCGCACCAACACCAGGGCCGAAAGAATTAGCCACACCATCACCACATAACGGCTAAGAGATGGACGATCCTTATTTGCCAGACCAGCATGTCTGGCCAAGTGAACAGAAGGATGCCACCTCTCTCAACCAGCTCTCTGTGATTTATCCAGGGCCTAATCCCACCCACCATGGGCTGGGTCTTCCCCAGCAGCTAGAAAATGTCCTTCAGGTTTGCTCTGGGCTTAACTCAACCATCAACTCTCTACAACTGTGCCCAGAGCTCAAACCCTCAACAGTCAAGTTGACACCTGTGGTTAACTATGATACTGGGCAAGGGGACCCGGTAGAACGCACGACTCCAGGCCTGGAATCCATGAGGGATATAGAGCTAGAAAAGAAGTCGTGGACTCCAGACATGGAGTGCCATGAGGGGCAGGTGCCAGATATGGTGTTTTCTAAATTAATCGAATGTCCTATATCGGGAAGCTTGCGATTTTCCCAGTCTATGCTGTGTGGTTCTGTTTCATAGCCCTGACTCCCCATGTAAGCTCTGTTCCCACAGTCACTCACGGTAGAGAGAAGTGCAAAACTGGGAAGATGGCTCAGTTAATATCAAGCACTTGCTGTGCAAGCTTCAGGACCTAAGTTCGATCCCCAGTGCCCTTGTTTTTTTTTTTTTTTTAAAAAGCCTATTCAGCTGTTATCCCAGAGCTGGGGAGACAGAGACAGGGTGCCTGGGGCCCTCTGGCCAGTCAGCCTAGCTGAATCAGTGAGCTCCACGTTCATTGAAAGACCTTGTCTCAGAAAACAAGATGGAGGACATTTAGGGAAGACCCCGATGCTGACCTCTGGTCTCTACAAGCACGTGTGCACACACGTATGCACACAGATGAGAAGCGTGGACTCTAAAGTCTATTTCAGAATCTGATAATCTGCAGGTACCAGTTGTCCCTGTCAGTTGGCTGTGGCGGAGGGTACTTTACCACTGGCCAGTGACTACTATCCCTTCTGTTGATTGGCCTCTGGTTTTCCACTGTGGTCCTACACTTTTCCTACTGCATGCAATTCAGGTTTCCTGCTGCCTCTTGCTAAGAGATAAGCACAGGATCCAAAGCAAACCAAGCAGAAAATCCTCTGGGGATGTCAATCTTTTCTCCTTGAGACAAAAATCTCTAATGCACAAAGTGACAGCAGTCCTCGTGCCCCGTCTGTGGGTTGCTGGATGATGTGGGGCACCCACATCTCTGCAAATGCCTTGGTTGTGTGTTTCCTGAGCCCCAGCTGTTGTATTAGTTACCGGTTGTTATGACAGAGCCAGGATTTAACTATCTGTTGTCTTGATGGATGCACGAAACCTCCAGGTGCCTTTAGCAATACAGGGCATGGCGGCCCTGTGTCTGGCTGGGTGGTGTTCACCTCTGTGATTGTGTTTGCCTACACAGCTGTGGACAGATTGCCTTTCCACAACTATAGAAGCAAAAGAAAAGAGCCCAATGCATAAACCTATTTAGAAATAAAGAAAAAGAGAAAGAGAGAAAGAGAGAGAGAGAAAAGCAGGAAGTAAACGCTATATCTATATAACGACCGCCAAGAAGAAAGACCGAAGAAAAGAAAGAAGAATAAAGAATCAATACAGAAACTAAACGCAAGAAAGAAATAAAGAAAAAAGAAATCCGGGCTGTTTGGGTTTTCCCATTTCCCATCTGGGCACACAAGTATCCCAAGAGAACCTCAATGTATGAATGAGGGATGACTTATAATAACTCCTTGACCTACCGAAAAAAAAAAAAAAGAATCCAGGGCTGGAGATGGCTCAGGGGTTAATACCTTGTCTCACAGCAGAAGGTCCTGAGTTTGGGATCTCAAGTCTCACTTAAAAACATCAGGTTGAAGGGTGCTGGAGAGGTGGCTCAAGGGGTTTAAGCCTCGCCTGTGCAGTGGGAGGGTCCCTGAGTTCGGATCCTAGACGCCCAATGTATAGACGCCGGAAAACGGAAGCCGGGGCGGCCTGTGTTTCGGTCCTGGTAGGGCGAGCCTGTAATCCGCAGCAGAGTAAACAAGAGAGGTGAAGTGTCCATGGTGTCACCCCGAATTCACTGGGGTTCTACAAGCCACACACACACACATACATTCAACACGCACACACATGCATACACCACAAATTGAATACAAAATATAAATAATAAAAAAAAAAAACCCCAAAACATCAGGTAGAAATGGTGGTGGCCTTCACTTCCAATCTTGGTGGGCAGAGCTTGGGAAATCCCGGAGTGAAGCAAGAAGGACGTAGAAGCAATTCAAGATGATTCCCGAAGTCACCCTTGGTCTTCCACAGAGACATACAGTACCCTCTGAGACATAGCATCCACATGTAAAATAAATAAATAAAATATAAAAAATAAATAATAAAAAAATGAAATCCAGGCTGGGGAGATGGCTCAGTGGTTAAAACCTTTTCCCACAAGCAAAGGGACCTGAGTTTGCTTCTCCAGATGTCACATAAAAATGCCAGGCAGATGCAGTATCCTGTCTGCAATTTCTAGCCCTGGAAGGCAGAGTCTGGTAGTCCCCAGAGCAAGCTCACTAGCTAGCCTAACCCCGATGGGTGAAAAAGTGATTGAGGATGACTCTAGACATTACCCTTGGGCCTCCACAGGCACACACACTCAAGTGCACTTATGTATACTCACACACACATAACACATACATGTGCATGCATGTACCTCATACATGCACACATGAAAGAAAAAAAAGAAATCCTAGTTTTTCTTCTCTTCAAAGAAGTATATAGAGATGGTTACAGATTCACATTAAATTTTAAGCAAGAAAGTAAGGACCTGTATATTACCACGTCCCTTCAGTGACAACAGCTTATGAACCTATAGAACAGTATCACTGCCATATTTCTGATAATGGTACGATTTACCAATTGCTTTAGTTGATTTTTGTGTTTTTGTGACAAAATGCCCGGCAGACACAGCTTAAGGAAGAAAGATTCCTGCTGACTCACGGTTTCTGAGGCTTTCAGTCCGTCATGGCAGGGAAGAGAGGAGATGAGACGGAGCTGCTCAGCTCATGGTAGAAGGACAGGCTGGTGGCGCGTGCTCCTGAGGTAGTGGACTGGGAAGCAGAGGGTCTGGCAGCATGTTAGGGGGGCCAGCATGCTATTCAAAGGCCTCTAGACATCTCTAGACTCACAGGCTCCCGAAGTAGACCACCTGCTGAGGAACAAGCCTGTGAGGTCAGGTTCAGATTCAAACCCCCATGATAATCTCGCTCAGATGTATGTCCCCAGTGTGTGTGTTTGTGTGTGTGCTCATTTGTGGGCACATTTCCAGAATGTTCTCTGAGAATCAACCCTACAGCATGTGTCTGTTAGGAGCGGGCACCTCTGAGGCTATTCATTCATTCGAGTGGCTCAGCCGGTCAGCAGCAGGTTTCCTTTTCACTGTTGAGTAGTGGTCCTCGGATTGGTTGCTCCCTGGCTTGTCATTCATTGATTGGGAAGGATACACGGGTGGTTACATGTAATACCTGCTTTCAGTTGTGTACTGGCCTTTGTGTGTCTGTGTGAACTCACGTTGTTATTTTGTTGGAGTAACTACTAGGTCGTGTGGGACTTGTTCATACTTCTGCTAGCAGTGAATGGATGGGTCTGGTTTCCTTGCCAACATTTGGTCATCATCTCTTTTATTCTGTGTTTTCAATGAAAAAATATTTATTTGCTTTTTTGTGTTTTTACATTTATTTATTTCTCTTGCTTGGATGCAAGCATGGCGATCAGGCAACTTGGGTTCGTCTCTGTGTCGATTCTACTGCACGGGCTCCAAGGATTGAGCTCAGGGTCTCAAGCTGGGTGGCAAGCACCTTCACCCACTCAACCATCTCATTGGATCTTATTTTGTGATTTGAAGCTGTGCTTTCCCAGCGACTAGTGAGGTTGTAAATTCTTTTAATGTGGACCATTCATGTGTCTGTTCTCTTCCATCATGGGTCTGTTTGTTTTTTTCCCATTTTTAAATTTTGTTTATTTTTGCAGTGGTGGGGATTCGACCCAGGGCCTGGAGCATCTACGCAAGTACCCAGCCATGGACTCATATCCTTAGCCTGGGCCCCTTTTCCCTGTGGGGCCTTGGAGTTCTTTATGTTGCTGACATACATTGTCAGCTACAGTCTCTCCTAATTTCTGGCTTATCTTTCTTGTTTTAATTATGTGCAGCCTGCTGATTTGTCCATTTACGAATTCCTCTTTTGGTGGGTAAATCACAGAACTCATCCCCCAGTGCTAAGCCTCAAAGATGGTGTCCAGTTTCCTGTTCTGCATTCATGTCCACGGTCCATCTTGAGTTTAGCTCTGCATAGTGTGTGACATTTGGGTGGGGGCTTATTTTTCTGTGTGAGTGTCCAGTTGGCTCAGAGTCTAGGCCGTCTTTTCTCCCGGACCAATCACGTATCTTTGTGTTCAGGTCTGCTCCTGGATCTTCTTTCTGTTCTCTTGACCTGTGTGTCTCTCCCACCACACTGTTTTGATTATCATGCCTAAATAGTGTTCCCTGATGACAAGTAGATTGCATCTCGCTACCTCATTCTTTTTATTTAATGTTTTTTGTTTATGAGAGAGAGAAAGAGAAAAAGTGTGTACTGTTTTCAGTTTTGCAGTTATTCCCTTCTTTCTACTTACTTTGAGCTTCTATTCTGCTTCTGATACAGTAACTTAGAGGTCTTTTCTATTTTCTTGTAAGTGGTGAGTGTAAATCCCTCACAGCCACTCCTCTGTCATGCATGGTGCCTTGTGCATTTCAAAATTTCTTTTGAGACTTCCTCTTTAAGTCTTGTGTTGTTAACAGTATGCTATTTAATTTCTGAGCAATTGAAGATTTTCATGCCTTTCTGTTACTGATTTCTAACTTGGTTACATTTGCTTGGAAACTCGGTTGGCATTTGCTTTGTGACACAAGATACGGTTTGCTGTGATAACAGTTCCTCGGATCTGTTGTTGAGTGTCTCATGAATGCCAACAGGTTCCTGTCGTTGGATGATACTGCTTATTCTTCAACATTTTTGCCTATTTTCTGTAGCTGTGAGTGAAGTGGTGAAGTCCCTGGTGGTGATTCTAAACAGGATGGTGTTTCCTTTCAGTCAATGTAACCAATGGTTTTCATGTGTGTCTTAGTTCATTTGCACCAGAACAGCAGAGTACCCAAGTATTTTGTAAAGAGCATAATGCTGAGTAATTGATGAGAATTGTTTATTTATCAATGAGATAAATAACTATGTATTATGGTTTTGAGGCTAGTATGCCCAAGAACAAGTTGCTGGCATGTCACGAAGGTCTTTTTCTTTAAATGTGCATTTGTGATGTGTATGAATGAATGTACACATGGTATGTTCTGATGACTGTGTGCATGTGGGTGTGTATTTATACTTGTGTGCATATGAATGTGCATACATGTGTGTTGTCTTCATTACTATTTTCACATTTTTATTATTTTTTGTGTATCATATATGAGTACAGTGAACTTATAATTTTTTCACACCTTAATCTTCAATCCCATCCCCATCTTCTCATGGCAACTCTCCTTCTCCCCTACCAGACTCCCTTCTTTTGTGCCTACGCGTGTGTCTGTGTGTATAGGAGGGCACTGTGCTACACAGCGAGGCTCAGGGTGGCTTCAGCAGTCAACCTGCATCGCTTCCACTAGACTCTCCTATGGTCGAGTCTTTCAACATGTGCACCCTCTGGGTTTCATCGAGTTTGAGGTCATGTACCTGAGCACTTGGTGGGGCCGGATCTTAGATCAGTAGGAATACCATTGAGGGAAGCATCTTGCATTTCCTCTCCATCGAATTGCTCTTTATTTTATTATTTTATCCCGGGGGCAGGTTTCTCTTGAATCCATTGCTTGCCAATCCGCTTGCTGGGGAGGGCCACTTGTCTCTGCCTCCCATGTGCTGGGATTCCAGCCCCATCTGCCCAGCCTGTCTGACCTCTCTGGTCAGGACACTCAAACAACATGCGCGTTGTCTACCAAGCCATCTCCCCAGATCATGACGAAGGTCTTCTGACTGTGTCCTCCCAGGGGGAGGGCAGAAGAATAAGGAAGAGTGAGCCCACTCCACACACCCACTCTACAGCAGCCGGAGTCTGCTCCCAAGGGCTCTGCCTACTGACCATTGTGCTTCCTCTCCCCCCTCCAACACTGTTAAGTTGGGAGGAGTTTTGCAGGAGACGCAGCTGATCACAGCAGTTCACGTGCATCTGTTGAGCCAACCAGTTCATCGCTATGTCATGTTTTCTTTGTTCTGCTGTCCACATGAAGCTAATGCAGCCACTGACGCCCTTTGAAGTTGTCATCAGTGTTGGTGTTATACAGCCTTCCTCGTTCCTTTACTTTCTGCTATGGTGTGGATATGGTTCTGTGTGATCCCCCTGCCCCCCAAGGATTCATGTGTTGAAATTTACCGATGCTCTCGTGCCTGAATTCTCATGGTTGATAAGAAGGAAGAGGCCCCGGCTCAGTGGGTAAAATCAGATACAGCAAAATGCGGGAAACTGGCTGGCTTGTGAACAGCAGAACTAGACGGCCCTGTACTCCGGAGGCCGGGACGCTCAGAGTGAAGGTGCCCACAGTTTACTGTCCACACAAACTTCATTCACACGTGGCTGTCTTCTTGCTGGGCCCTCACCTGATGGAAGGAGCAAAAGCTGTCTCTGGGGTCTGTTTTTCCAGGTTACCGGTCCCGTTCATAAAGACTCTGTCCGGGGGTGTGGTCGCCTCCTGTGAGCTGCAGCTCCAAATAACGCTCCTTCGGAGATTAGGATCTTAGCAGATCAGTTTTAAGGCAACAGAAACTTTCAGTCTTTAAGCATATGCCTTTCGGTTTGTCCTGCCAGACTGTTTTAGCCGTTCTTTTTTTTTCTTTAATATTTATTTTGAGAGAGGGGAGGAGTGGGGAAGTACACAAGAAAGTCGCTTCTTTCCATCCGTCAAGGCTTCGGGTGATGGAGCTTAGATTGCTCGACCTCCTGGACCATCTCGCCGATCCCACTTCAGCCATCCTCCATTTATTCATTTTTATTTATTTATTATTTATTTATTTACAGGAGAGAGCGAGAGAGCGAGAGAGAGAGAGAGAGAGCGCGTGCAAATGCATGCCACTGTACACAGGTAAAGATCAGAGATCACTTCTCTCCTTCCATCATGTGGGCTTTGGGGATTGAACTCAGGTCACTGGGTTTCCGAGCAGCTGCCTTACCCACTGACCCATCTCGCTGGCCCTGCCTCAGCCACCTTTTAAAGGAAAGTCTGCTAATTACAAGCTTGGTTTCAGCAACTTCACTCGGTCTGTCCTTAGGTCCACTGATTCTCTTTCTCTCGCCCCTCCTTGAGCTCATCCTTTGCATTTGAAATTCTTATTACTGCAATTTTCGCTTTCATGATTCGCGTCTTTTGAAATTCATTTTCCCTAGTTGCTGAAGCATTGTGCATGTTAGAACAGCTACTTAAATTTTTTTTGTTGTTGTTGGAAAACTCCAGTATTTGATTTGCTCACATTCCTCCGGAGCCTTGTGTTCCAGGCCTGGTGTTGGTCTCCCGCATGGCCTGTTCCCTGGCGAGGCTCCTGGTGAGCTCTCTGTTTGGTTTTCTCCAGTGTTTTCCAACTCTGTATTGAATTGGATTTTCACAACCTTGGTGGACTTCCTTGGGCTGCTCAGCTGTTCTTGGAAGTCACTCGGGTCATTATTTATATCCTCTTCATATTCCTGAAGGTGTTTAGTCACGTGCTCCTGGGGATCTTTGAGTATGCAATCATTCTTTCTAATTCTTTGTCTGACGTTTGTCCTCAGGGACCTTCCTACGGGATGGGCAGTGTTTGGTGGAGCTGCTGCGGTTTTGGTGTTGGGACTGTGGAATCAGACTCATCTTGCAACTGGGTTGGCTGAGGGTCTGGATTGGTGCTTGACGTTCCCTTAGCTTAGTTGTTCTTGACTCAGCTCGGAGCTGCCTGAATTCCATCCAAGCATGCTCAGTGCCCATTCGTGCGTGGGGCAGCCGAGGTCACCCCCTCTCAGCTTCTGATTTCTCAAAGGCGGGGGAAGGGGGGGTGTTCATGCAGTGTGGGAGGAGCCATCCTCTGACCATACTCCACCCCAGAAGTGGAGTTTTGCACGACCTCGTGTCATAGTTAGAGACAGGTGTCAGCTTGACAATTGAAGGCTGGAGCTATGGGTACAGTTTGAAGAAGTTGTAGTTAAGCCCTGAGCGTGTCTGCAGATTTTCCAGTTGATGAGGAGGCCCAGCCTACCATGGGTGGGACCAGTGCCCGGTTGGGTGAATAAGTTGGAGAGAGCTGGTGAAGTTGACATTCTTCCATATACCTGGCCAGACATGGTGGGCTGAGAGGCAAGGATTGTCCCTCTCTCAGCTGTCCTGTGGCTTAGGCGTGGCCAGTTCTCTCAGCCCTTGGCGTTAGCATGAGCTTTCCTGCTCAGTCGGACAAGGAACTATAAGCAAGAATCATAAGCCAAAATAAAACCCTTTGTTCCCCCTTAGGCTATTTGGTGGTGAATTTATCCACAACCACACAGGCAAACTGTGATACCTTGAAAGACAGTCTGCAGAGACCAACGTGGTGTGAGTGCTGGGGTTCTGGGTTCCAGGAACAGGGTTCTATCCTCAGGAACTGGTGTCAGAGGGACACTTGGAATGGAGTTGTGGGCTGAAGATTTCTGATCCCACATGGGACAGAGTTTACAAAGTTTGCCTGAAGGTGGCTTGTTAAGGGTCTCTGGCCACACACGGGGCTAGTGAGAGTTCACGTAAGTCTATGATTGTGATTTCTATTTCCATTTTCACCATGCTGTGTGGTTGAGCGGGTTGCTTGTAATTTTAGACTTCCCGTAAACATGGCTGCCACAGAACCCCACATGGAGTAGTGTGCTAAGCGGGGCCTCTCCACCTTTCTCTTTAGACCAAAGGATGTCACAAATTCAAAGACGAGATCGCCATTCTTGGAGTGCCTCAGTTTCCAAAGTCCTGGGCCCTTTCAAAAACAGAGCGAGGTCACAACCACAGCCCACAGAATCTCCTTTTTTTTATTATTTATTATTTATTCAATTGTGCGTATATGCGTGTGTGTGTGTGTGTGTGTGTGTGTGTGTGTGTGTGTGTAGAACCACGGACGAATTCGGGAACCACCATGGACCGCCTCCACCTCCTCCTTGTTTACTCTGCCCTGGGATTCACAGGCTCCGCCCTACCAGGACCAGAAATGCAGGCTGCCCCCGCTTCTGCCCGACATCTATATGTGGGGTCTAGGATCCGAACTCAGGACCTTCCGCCTGCAAGGCAGAGGCTTAACCCCTGAACCACCTCTCCAGTCCCACCCACAGGATCTCCTAAAAGGGGCAAGGAGGAATGTTGGGGGGAGGAGTATGGCTGTAGAGCTGGGCTTAGAACTCAGGCTGTGGACTGTGAGGATGTAGACTATTGTCATGGTTTGAAATGTGTCCCCCACAGTCTCATGTGTTTGGCAAGGTCATGGCACCTTGAGAGGTGAAGCCTTGCTGGAGGAAGGCAGTCACAAGGGGTGGGCCTTGAGGTGAATTAGTCCCTCCCTACCTCCAGGAGAAGTCTGCCTTTGCAGCAAGCAATCTGCAGCTCTCAGCTCCAAGATGTCTGCGGTGACTTAGCCTCCTCCAGCTTTGGCCAGCCAGCCATGCCACCTCTGCTTTGAGAGACTGTAGCTTCCCTCTGGAACCGTAAGCTGAATAAGCTTCCCTTTCTCCCTTAAGTTGATTGACTTTGAGTGTTCTCTCACAGCAATAGTTAAGAGTAACCATTACAACTATGTTTTTGTCTATGTAATTTCGACCTTCACAATGAATGTGACATTGTGAGTAGTAATGACAAAAGCTAGTGTTCATTTGTTTGTGCAGCAGATACTTAGATAAATGTTCTAACAACAGCCCAAGAAGTAGGCACTATGCCTGTTCTCACTGTACAGAAGAGAAAAGGGAGACACACAATATATATTTCAGAACCTCTGAAGAGTGGAGTCCTCCCATTCCCTCTCCAAATCCTCTATTTCCTTATTGTTCCGTGAAACTCAATTTTTGAACAGGAGGCTACACCAAAAAATTGATTTCTTCCAGAAATCATTGCTTTTTTTGCGGCACTAGGGATTGAACCCAGGTTTTGCACACTCCAAACAACACTCTACTGTTGAGCTACCTCCACAGCCTTCTTTGTACTTTTTATTTTCAGACAAGGCCTGACGAAGCTGCCCGGCCAGGCCTGGGATTGCAGACGAAGCCGCCAGGTGTAGCTCAAGTGCTGTTCTTGGCGCTAGAGACACGGGCCGCGGCCGGGGTCTGCGCCATCTCGTCATCGATAGCCATTGTGCCAACTCCGAACCACTTCTGCTTTGTCTGAAAAACTCCAAGTGTCTGGCTACCAATTCAGAGCTGCAAAAGGTCGACTTCTTCCTAACATTTTTGCTTTTTAACCACTGCCTGCCCCTCCCCCGCAGAAGTCACTGTCAGTCACCTGTGTTGTCAATCAGACCCCACGTTCAGTCCTAGTGGGGACATCAGGGGAGCATGGAGCAGCTCCCTGTCACTGCTGGGGAATTAATTGGGAATCACGTATTTGCCTAACTCTGAGTGATTTATCACAATTAAAAGGAGCCATTATTTGCCCTTAGGGTCAAGTCAGAGAGTTCAAGGGTCTCCCTGCTGAAACAGGTTAAGAAATCGAGCTAGGGTAAATAGAGTCTTCCCGCCTCGTGCGACTTGCCCATAGGGAGGCCAAGGGGTGTCCAGCTGAGTTGCTTGAACGCTGGTGGCTAGGGGCGTGGCTGAGGGCTCCTGCCTCATCTTGGGGTGTCCTTAGGAGAGCACCGTGTCTGCGGACAAGGGTCTATCACATCAGAGGTCTTGAGTTCAAACTCTTTTGTGTTTTTTTTTTCAGAGTGCCAGATGGGAGGCTCAGAATTAGTTCAGGGCTTGCTTGTCAACAGGTTTGCTGAATCGGTTATCCCCCCCCCACTTCGATATGGGGGCAGGACTCAAGGGCTGGTGGTGTGACATAATCAGCATAGTTGAAATGGCTTCTCCCGTTCTCTCTGTCTCTCTGTCTCCCTGTCTTTCTGTCTCCTTGTCTCTCTGTCTCCCTGTCTTTCTGTCTCCTTGTCTCTCTGTCTCCCTGTCTCTGTGTCTCCCCCTTTCTCTGTCTCTCTGTCTCCATCTCTCTGTCTCCGTGTCTCTGTCAGTGCTAGGGATGGAATGTAGACCCTCACAAATGCCAGACAAACTTTTTACCACTGAGCTACACGCCAGTTGGCTTGCTTCCTACGATTTCTTTTTATTTTTCGAGGCTGCACACGAAGTCAAGTCTACTCTGATGAGATTGTTTCTTCAGCGAGAGGTGAAGATGCTGCGATTTTTCAGTGTCAGGAAGTGTTTTGGCGGCAGCTGTGCAAAGTTGGTTCTGTAAGTTGCGAAGACAGCGGGGATTGATTAATTGCCACTAGAGATTCAGATCCGACCCAAGGCGGTTCTTCTGGTCAAAGCAAAGTCAGGAGTCACAATGCAACACTACATGGGGCCCCGGGTTCTCGTCCTTGGTGAAATTGCTGCTGGTCAGCCCTTGGGAACTTTAGTTTTAAGGAAGAATTGGTTGTATTGCTCAAGTTGTCTTAACCAACTAGGCATAAAAAGACCTAGGGGCTGGGGAGATGGCTCAGGGGTTAAAGCCTTCACCTTGTAAGCAAGAAGGACCCGAGTTCAGATCCCATGGTTCCAGGTTAAAAAAGAAAGCTGGATGGATATGGTGGAGGCCTGCAGTTCTGGCCTTGGAAGGGGGAGCCTGGTAAACCCCAGAACAAAGCAATAAGGAGGTAGAGCAATGCTGGATAATTTCTGATGTTACCCTTGGGCCTACACAGGCACACACATTCTAGTGTTCTCTTGTACACACACACACACACACACACGGGGGGGGGGTAGAGGGAAGGCGCAGAGGGTTTGGAGGCAGTACCCAGCAGCCTGCCCCAGGACAGCTGGCATGGGCTGGGATCTCACCTGCCTTCGGGCTGGCACTCTCTCAGAGGAGTCTGCCACTTAGCACCCATGACTTCTCCTTCCCAGCGAACATCTGAATAAGAAGAGGACCTGCAGGGAAGCGGGGAAGCGCCCCCACCTCTCGCTGCCCTGACCTAGGCTCCTCCCTCCCTCCTGGGTTCTATATTCTGCTTCTGTGACCTTGAGCACCTTTGGGCCCAGCTCTTTCCTAAGGCTGCCTGGAACAGAGACTCAAAGAATAAAATACATGTAACCGGCTGCTTTAACCGAGTCATCATTTATGAATCCAGCTCGATTAATTTGTTTAGTCAGATGTAGAGGGGCCATGAAAAGTGATTGACTAAAAACAATTAAAACAGTAAAAGTAAATTGTTTGTGTCCATTAAAACCTGCCGAGGCCGTCAGCTGAAAATTGTGGTCCTCCATGTGAAAATTAAAACTATTGATTTCCCCCTGTGTGTATACGAATATCGAGACTCTAATTTGTTTTGTTTTTACTGGCTGAAAGCCCCCTGAGGTCACGAGGCAGGTAGGCCTTCAACAAGCTCTTTTGGTGGAGTTAATAAAGATTTGAAAAGACAAACACAATAAGTGGCCGATGTTTGAGGGGAGAATTATGCGTCTGATCGGTTCCCTGGTTACATGGTTGCATGCTAATATTTTGTAATTTATTGCATTTGAGGGGCGAAATGGAAAATCAAATGTAGAATATGTGATATTCACAGGGATGAAATTTTAGGGCCCGGCCTTAATTTATGTGAGCGAAATAGATACTTTTTTATTATTGTCATTTTATATTTTTATGCGCTGCACTAAATCTTGCATTCCATGAACTGTTATTTTTTTAGTGTTCAATTAAAATACCAACATAAAAGGAGTTTTACATGGACAGATCCTGACTCCTCCCAAGAAAACTTGGGGAGAAAAGTCCGTGGAATAGGTAAAGAGGTTGTCAGGAGATAAGATGGAATGAAGTGAAAAGTAAGGTACTGTGTTTGGGGGTTCCAACTCTTAGACTGTCACTGCCTTAGACTGGCATGGGCTTATATTGGGTTTCTACCATTAATCAATCACATTTTGAGAAGGAAGACTGTTGTACTTGGTAATTAAGTGAATGATCGATAGAGGAGTGTAGCTTTCTTTCAATCCTTAAATATATTCCAAGCGTGAACATTTGAGGAAGGGTCAAAAGGTTCATAAACAGTCCTTTGGATAAAGGGAGAGAGGCCTAAGGAGATGAATCATTGGGTAAGGTACTCGTGCCATAAGTGTGAAGACTAGCATTTGGTAGGCACTCTAGGAGCAAAGACAGGGTATTCCCCTGGGCCAGCTGCTAGCTAGCCTAGCTAATCGGTGAGAGACCTCCACCTCAATAAATAAAGCAGAGAGTGACTGAAGAAGATACCCGGCGTCAGCTTTAGGTCCTCACGTGCACACACAGCTGCATCCACATACATACGAAGACACACGGAGGTCTATGTGCGTGAATCGCACAGACACATGCATCTTCCCACGTGCACGTGCAGATAAAAAACAAAGGGAAGCTTGTTGGGAAGAAGGGATCATCAAGCAGAATGGGGAAGGGGCATGAGAGGGTAAAGGCGGTGAATATGATCAAAATGTATCCTATTCAAATATAAAAATGTCATAACGAAAGGCATTGTTATGTATGATGAACATATGGCTATCAAAAAACTTAAAAAATTGCACAAAGTTAAAAAAAAAGTGATTGCACCAGCTGGGATTGGAGTTCATGCCTGCACTTCCCCAGCACACATGAGGCCCAGGGCTCAGTATCGGCTCACTCTTTCCATGTGGGGTCCTAGGACCACCAGTTTTGATGGCACGTGCCTTTCCTGCTGAGCCACATTACTGGCCTCTGAATGCTTTTAAAATCAAGTTGGTCTTTCTGTCTAATACTAGCTTAGGAGGCCAGTATGATAACGCCCCTGTCCATTCCATCGCTTTTTCTCCCTGAGCCCCCTGGACAACCCCACACAGACGTGTGGGCCTAAACATCAGCCCTATGAGAGAGCCGCTGTTTCTGGTTTGGAGCCCCTCTGGGATGAGGCGGGGGTCACCTACTGTGTGGCCGCTGCATTTCAAGCAGAGGAGCCATGAAGCATCAATACTGCGGGGGTTCAGCTCGTGATTTGCCAAGCGTGTCTTTCCTGCTTCACAAGATCTACCCAGACTGAAGGGGGCATTGCAGGTGGCTGACAACATCTGCCAGAGAGCCCTGATTGGACAGTCTAGCTGGACACTGGAGGCACCCAGCTGTGGGTTTCTCACTTGAAATATGAAGTTTTCTGTCCCTCCCACCCCAAGCCCGATTCTCACTGAACCCCAGTGGGGCTGGTGAAGAGCCTGAGTCTGGAGGTCCTTTCCTTCCTAGAAGACCTGCAGGCATTCTGGGAGGGAGGGCCAGGTGGGCACATCAGTACCGCTTCGCCAGGTGATTCCCAGGCAGGTGGTGGTATCCAGGCACCTGTTCAGAGACTCTTTGAAGTCCTGCCCTATTGAAGACGTTCCATCATCATCATGTGTAAGAACCTGTCTTACCTGGGCCATCGAGAGTTAACAGCAACTTACTGACTCACCTCCGGGCTCAACCCGCAAGAGAAATTGTTGTCATCTGTTTCAGACTAAACAGATTCCCCCCTCCTCTGCCCCACACCCCAGCCCAGGGGCTCCAGAACCCCAGGTTTCCCACCAATTAACTGCACCAGCTTGAATTAGACAAACCTTCACTCCTCATTAGGCCAGCTCTTCTCAGAAGAGTCTTCCGGCCACCAGCCCCACCCTCCCCGTGCCCCGCAATGCAGCCTCATGCAGGCACGTGGCTGTGTGTGATAAATTTAGGTACGGAGCGTTTTCCTCCTGGCCCACTTCCATCTCCATGCCTCCTCCCAGGATTGACACCAGCTCTGTCATGTAAACATCGTCTGCTTTGATTTCCTGGTACAATCACACTGTAGGGAGTTTGTTAGGCTGTGTCAGAACCATGGGGTGGAATCCATGATGGGGGACAGAGTCTTGCCCATGATGTTGAGGTGGAATCACGGTGTTCCCGCAGCAGTTCCCTGCTGGCCTGTGCGCAACTCAATACCTTGTCTGCTCCTGTTTGTGCTGAACCAGTGACTAGAGGTGGCTAGAAATTTCTGGGCTGTTTTGGTCAACATCTCCCTTCAAACCAAGTCCCTAGTTGTTCTAGGGATGGATCTTGTTCGTTTACACATCGGCTTTTTTTTTTTTTTCCTCTTTAGTTGATCTGCTAATGCAGTTAGTCCTCTCGGGAATTTTGTAAAAGTGGAGATTCAAACTCTCCGAATCCAAGGGTTTGAAGGTGCCCACCCCCCAAAATTCGTGTCCAGCTGACCTCTTGTATTTGGAGGCGGGGTCTGCGTGAGGTAGTTCTGATCAGAGGAGGCTGTGGACTTCTGTCCCAACAGTAGGGCCATTGTAAGAAGAGAAAGACCTCTGGCAGCATTTCACCCTCGACCCTTCTGCCACAAGACAAAGCCCTCAGCAGGCGCCGAGCTCATGGGGCTCCAGGCTTTTGGACTTGTGTCTTCTAGAAAACATGTCAAATAAACTTCTAGTCTTTTCAGGTGGTCTAGTAGAACTCACTATCGGGTGTTTTCCTCACTCTCTTGCTGCTGTACTTTTGGAGACAGGATCTCTCACAGAAGTTCTTGTTTCAGCCAGAATGGTTGAAACAATTGATATTGAGTCCATTTATACATGGGATTGAATTTGTTTCTGAGTTTGAGTTCTTGATGAGTTCTAGGTATTAATCTTTGAGTGGATGCCCGGCTAGAAAAGTTTCACCCTCATTCCAGTTTCACCCGTGTTGGATGCAGGTGTCTCCACAGCGTGCGTGAGGTGTCTCGCAGCTCACCCTTCCTCCCCGCCCCGCTGCTGGACAGCGGGATCCAGAAGTGAAGTGCCCACAGTCTGAGCTGTCTCGGATTGCCAGATGTGTGGGGCTCCGCCGCGGGAACACCACCATTTCCCTCCAGCCACGGCCGTCTCTGCTTCCCTTCTCTTTGCCTTGCCTATTTTACAGAGCCCAATAAAACAGAGTGGTTATTTCACTGTTTAACAATTTCGAGATCAAAGGAAGCTCCGCAGTCATTTCTGCCTTTATTAATTAGTCTTTTCTCTCTGAAATTAGTTTTCCTGCGATGTTCTTGGCCGATAAAGGTAGCACCATTTATTGCTCTCTGCCAAGGCCAGAATAAAGCCTTCCCGGGTTTAACTTCTGTCTTGTCTTGAATTTTAAACAGGAGAGCGATGAGATGGAAGGGAGCTAGATGCATTTTAAGAACATACGGAAGCTGCTTCCCCCTCTTATTTGCCTTTCTCAAGTTATATTGCCTTTCTCATGCTATATGGGTGCTTAAAAATAAAGCAGGGTGTGATGGTGCCCTCTTGTAACCCCAGTTCTCTAGAGGCTGAGGCAGGGGATCCTGAGTTTCAGGCCAGCTGGGCAACCTTGCCAGAGCATGTCAAAAAACCAAGCATAAATAAATAAATAAATAACTAAATAAATAGATGACTAAGTGAGCACATGAATGAATGAGTGAGAAACACAGATTCCCTTTCGTTCTAGCATGTTGCCTAGAGTCCATAGTTGGGGGAGAGGTGGGTGAAGTAGCTAGAGCTAATGAGCTACTGATATTCAAATAGTATCTTCTTTTTATAAAGTCACTTCGTTCCTCAGTCTTCTTCCTTTCAGAAGTTCTAACACTGGGAAGGCCGAGGTGGTCAGCGGTTGCCCAGGGCACTTGTGGGGCGACGGCCAAGGTGCTTGAGTCACTCAGACAGTCGTGTTCCTGGGTACCATTTGGGCACTGCCACATGGAGGTCAGGGTGCACACGGCTCTGCTTGCCCACAGATGGGGTGCTGGGCAGACTTGACTGCCACAGGGACTGAGGGGCCCTTGGACCCTTTGGGGTACCCTGTCACTGGGAAATGAAGAGACTGAGGCCTGCCTGGGGTCTGAGTGACTGTGTCAGGCTAGGGTGAACATCTTCCTGGGCTGTTTAGCCTTGGGGGGTTTCTGTAGCTAAAACAGTTCGAGAAGAGGAGAACGTCTGGGGCCTCAACATGCAAATATTTGCAGGCAAACAACAGGCTAGAGACTTGAAAGACGCTTGGCTGGTGGCATCTTCCTGGAAGCTAAAGGCGGGGAGCCAACCTGGGCCCAGCCTCCCCCTTGCATACACCACCTCTTTTGGGAAAACACTCTCAGAAGCAAACAGGTCCAGATCCTGATTTTCCCTTTGATTTTCCTTCTTTTCACCATGGTCTGCATAATGACAAACACATTGGTGTTTTGCGGCGGGCTCAGCTATGGTAGCGGTATGGTCACACACCAGACGAACTAGTCCTTTTGATGTCCCCCGCCCTCCTTCCCAGACCTCTCCCCTCCCTGTCTCACATTAAGTGGGTGGTCTTCTGACCCATGTAAGCTTCCTGTTTTCATGTTCACCCTTGAAACGAAGTTGCATGCTATGCCTATGGGCAGTATACTTACATCTGCAAGTTTCTTTGAGATACATTAAAAAATCAGATGGTTGGTCCAATAGCAGAATGAGCAGATGGGATTATAGCACTGGCAAATATTGATCATGGAACCTGTGAAACACAAGGTTAGATAGATTATAGGTGATTGATAGATGATAGACAGATGTCACATAGATGATAAACAGATGATTGATAGATAATTTATAGATGATTGATAGATGATGGATAGTAAATAGTTAATAAATGGTTGATAGGTGATTGATAAATACAAGAGAAATAAATGATGACAAATAGATGATAAGTGGTAGATAGGTGACAGATAGGTAATGATAGATTATAGATAAATGGTTGCTAGATAGATGACATATACATGATGTAGAGATGATAGATGATTCATGGATTATAGATAGATGGCTGACCAATGATAGATAGATGATAAGTGCTTGATAAATGATTGATAGATGACAGATGATAGTTAGATGTTCATTGTGTAATCCAATGTTTATAAGAGGATGGAATTATTGACAAATAGGCTTGGAGGCAGAAGGGTGGGTCTCCAGCATGTTAGATTCTCAGGCGAAAGCTCAGCCCCATGACCACAGGTCCCAATATGTGGACAATCTAGATTACCTCCAGCAACATGGGAATTTCTCCTTTGGCACACATTTATTGTTGTTCTTTGCTTTTCAACATATATATTTGTCAAGTAATTCCTGCCTTGTCTTAAGATGTAAAAATTACAATGCCTTCTGATACACATATACACACACAGACTCGACTCTGGTGGCTGTGTGATGCATCCATCTCTGCTTTTGACATTTACAAGTAAGCACCACCACAGTCAACTTTTTCTTGTGTGAGTGTGTGTGAGTGTGTGTGTGTATGCGCCAGAGGGCACTTGAGTATGTGTGTTGTCTATGGAGGCCCAAGGGACTTCATCCTGGATTGGATGGACTGGGAGTCATCCTGGATTGGATGGATTGGGAATCATCCTGGATTGAGTGGATTGGGAATCATCCTGGATTGGATGGATTGGGAATCATCCTGGACTGGATGGATTGGGAATCATCCTGGACTGGATGAATTGGGAATCATCCTGGATTGGGTGGACTGGGAATCATCCTGGATTGGGTGGACTGGGAATCATCCTGGATTGGGAAGACTGGGAATCATCCTGGATTGGGTGGACTGGGAATCATCCTAGATTGGGTGGACTGGGAATCATCCTGGATTGGGTGGACTGGGAATCATCCTGGATTGGGAAGATTGGGAATCATCCTGGATTGGGTGGACTGGGAATCATCCTGGATTGGAAGACTGGGAATCATCCTGGATTGGGTGGACTGGGAATCATCCTGGATTGGAAGACTGGGAATCATTCTGGATTGGGAAGACTGGGAATCATTCTGGATTGGGAAGACTAGGAATCATCCTGGATTGGGTGGACTGGGAATCATCCTGGATTGGGAAGACTGGGAATCATCTTGGATCGCTCTCTTTCTTTATTGCTTTGCCCTGGGTTTTCCCAGGCTCCACTTTCCACGGCTGGAATTGCAGCCGCCATCATGTCCACACAGCATTTTTACATGGGATTTGGGGATCTGGACTCAGGTTCTCTTGCTTGCAAGACCAAGGCTATAACCTCTGAGCTATCTCCCCAGCACCCCTTACTTTTTTTTTTTTTTTTTAACATTTCACTGAGAAAATTTTAATTGGCCACTTGGGAAGAACTTAATTGCCAGGAAGGATGATCCCATCATACTTCTGCTGGAACCAGTGCATGGCCTCCTTTTTGCTGATTCTGTGCTTGGCCCCAATGCAGCCCGTCCTGTGCTTCTTGTGGGCGGTCCTGAGACCTGGGCTACCCAGAGGCACATAGATGTCCAGGCTGCAGATACCAATGCTGGGATCATATTTGTGTTCAGATCAATGTGTTCCTAGATCCCAAAACCAGTTTCCAGTATGGGAGAAGTTATTTTTTCTTAATTCATACTCCCATACCTTCAGACCTTTCTCCAGGATTTCTTCTGCCTTGTCCCCACTGACATTTCATTCTTCTAATGCCAAAGGACCTGACAGTGCATCTGGCTTTGGAAAACACAGGGGTCTGGTCTGTGGGCTGTTCCAACACCTTGGCTACCCGGGTCACTCTCTCCCACACAGATATTTAGGCAGAACTTGTCGACGCGAAGTTCCCATATGGGGTTCTCCTTTTCACCCCAATTCTGCATCATGATGAAGATCAGCCTTTACTTTTTAAAAACAACAACAACGACAACAACAAGGGTTTAGGGATTCATTTCGGATCCTCAAGCTCTCCCCAACTCCTCCACATTCTCTCCTAGTTTATAGGACATGAACGCCTACTGGCAGGTCTGTGGATTTGGCTTCTCACAAAGGTTGCCACAGGGCCAGTAAAGGTTTTCTGGCTCATTTCTGTAGGTGCTCGATAAAGCCGGGCCACCCGAGCAAGCACCTGCCATGCTTTCAGCAAATATCAAGACACTTGCTGCCCCTTAGCTCCTCCATTTGACTCGTCACACACGGGGGGTGGGGGGATCCCAATGTATGACACCTGCCATCTTGAGACGTTAAAATCGAAGTCCTAGGTTCTGGAGTAAGCTAGGCTTCTTGGAAGTCCACAGTCAGCAGACAGTGTCACAGGGATAAGGAATGAGTGGCATTATCTCCAGCGCTGATATTGAGTGCTTGTTAGAACAGCATGCTCATCCTCATCCTGACTGACGGGCCTCTATTTACCATGTAGTTTTATTCTTGCTGCTTTTCGTAGACTGTATCTCTCCACAGTGGCCTTCGTTATAGTAGAGACTGTAATGTTTGCTATCCCTATGCTGATAAAACTTTGCTCAGTGACAAGCCGTGTTAACCATGTACCATTGTCTAGAGATTAGCTGTGACCTTAGTGGCTTAGAAAAGTAGTCAACACTTCTTATTTCTATGGCTTCTGTAGGGTTAAGAATTATGGGTGCAGTTAATCTGGGAAGTTCTGGCTTGGGGTCTCTCATGAAGTTGCATTAAAATGTTGGCTGTTGTTATTCAAAGCTTGGGCAAGGCTATGGAAACCACATCCAAGCTCACTGATTTACTTGGCTGGTGAGTGAGGCTGGTGGAGAGAGACCTCCATTCTTCTCGGTGTGGGGAAGAATGCCATTCCGCAGGTTGCTATGTCCTCTCAGCATGGCAGCTGACTTCTCCCACTGCAGGAGCGATGAAGAGAAATGCATGTGCCTTGGGTGACTTAGCTGCAAGAGACGCCCTCTGACACTCAACGGCGCAGATTTGAGGTGATTCTAACTGTCTAGCACACATTTGCCAGCTTACTTTTCTTAAATCATGTTTTATTTATTTTGTGTGTGTGTGTGTGTGTGTGTGTGTGTGTGTGTGTGTGTGTGTGTGTGTATCAGAGGTCACTGTGTCCCTATGGAGGGCTGAGTGACTTTGGGAACCATCCTAGATTGTTTCTATCTCCTTCTTGCGTCCCTCTGGGATTTTCTAGATTCTGTCCACAAGGGCCGGAATTGCAGGCTGTCGCCGGTTCCATCTGGCCTTTTTATGTGGAACATGGGATCCGAACTCAGTACCTTCTGTTTGCAAGACAGAGTTTTAATCCCTGAGGCATCTCTCCAGCCCCCGGCTTTCTTTTCAAGGAAGCAGGGAACACAAATAACCAAACAAACATGCTGGCATGCTTAAAGCAAAATCCACCACCATAGATAGGATCCTGCAGAAGGTCGTGGTACATATTTCTGGAAGAAATATCCAGCTTTTTTTGTTTGATTTGTTGGGAAATGCCTTTGTTCTTTTTCATTTTTCTTTCTTCAGTAAGTTGAAGATTTCCCTCTGCAATTAACCTTTATTTCAAACTTCATCTCTTAGTTTCAGCTCGCTTGTGATCCACAGAAATGAATTATGTATAACCTCTACCAGATTTTATTTTTCATCTGTGTGTGTGTGTGTGTGAGTGTGTGTGTGTGTGTCAGGGTTGGGGGGGAGAGCTTAAAATAGTGAAGACCCAAGTCTCACCAACCTTGTAAATTAGACCATGAAAATTGTCACGGGAAGCAGAAAGTAATTTTAAATTCCCTCCTTTCCTCAGGTCGACGAAATCATCTTTTCCTTATCATTAGAAGACTTTTTTTTTCTTTCTCCAGTTGAAAGTGACATTTAGGTTTCTATCATCCGCGCTTGCTGGTGGAGAGAAGGTGTTGGGACAGCTGTGGGTTTTGGGACAGCTGAGTCTGGCCTGTTCTTGTCAGGCTGAGCTGTCAGCCAAGAGCTGGTTTAAGACGCCAGGTAGCGGATCTGTCAGTATAGTGCACAGGGCTAACAAGAGTCCTTCCCAGGGTGGCCGAGCACGGAGGATGGTGGAAGGTGGCCATTCTAGACACATTCCTTTCTAGGGCGCCTGGTGTCTCTGGCTTTGTTAGGGAACACAAAGCCCACCCAGGAATGCTGGTGAACCCAGACACACGCCTCCTTGGCGAGGTGGAAACTGGGATGCATGCGGCCTGGGAGCAAGTCACAAATGAAGTGAGGACCATCCCATTGGAGGACAGGCACAAGCTGAGACCACACCCGGGCCTCTCGCTCCCTACCTACTCTGAGGTCAGATTGAAGGGACACAGTGGCCTGTCAAAGCCAGCTTTTATTCTTGGAGGCTCACGGACCATTGAACCCCGCCTTCTACCCCATCTGAGGTCTCTTTTGCTGAAGTCTCTGCTTCTGCACATGCTACTTTTCTTTATTTTGGACCAAAGCCCTTCACTCATTTGCGTGTTTCTTTTGGAGAACGCTTTTCCTTGCATCCTTTGAGCTCTGCCCCTCCAGGAGGAGGCTGTCCTTCCGAACAAGTCCCTTTGTAACCAGCGTCCGGGGCTCTCCAAGGCTGCCTTGCTTGCTCTGTTCCTCTGATGCTTAGAGCTAGTGACCTTGCCTTGTGAAATGTGAGGATATCACAGCTTTACAGGGATGTGACAATTCCGACACTGTTACATGTCCCTCCTTCTGGAAGCTTCTATTTTCTTAGTGATATAAGATCCTCTTGGTTCTCCTCTCTGTTTTTCTTCTTATGTCTCTGTCATGATTTGACATCCCACACGTCCAACTGGCTCATGCATTTGAATTCTTAATTGTGTTGATGTTTGGGAAAGTCGTCATACCTTTAAGAGTAGAGCCTTGCTGGAAGAAGCCTTGAGATTTGGTAGCCCAGTCCTGCTTTCTCCAAGTTTGCCCTGTTTTTGCCTCTGGATAGCTGCAGTGACCTGAATCAGTCTCCTGCTTTTACTTCCAGCCATGCCTTCTATGCGATTCCCACCATAAGGGACTATATCCCTTCTGGCACCATCAGCCAAACACATACCTATTTCTCTCCCAAGTTGTATCTGAGCATTGTCTCACAACAACAGAGAAGTAACTGTAACAGTCCCCTTCAGGGACTAGAAATTGAACCCAGGGCCAGACGCATGCCAGGCAAGCGCTTTACCACTGAACCATATTGCCAGCCCTTGAACCTTCTCTCTCGCCTTCTTTTCTTGCATGTTTCTTTCTTTGTCCACCAAACTATGTTCACAGTGTCTGTTCTTCTTGCTGACGGTTCTACCCAGTGACTCTCAGATGCTTGCATTTTTCCTTTCTTCCTTCTTTTCTTTCCAGTCTCATCTGCATGGTACCCATTTCTGAGCACCAATGGAAATAAAGCTTTCCTTTCCTATATAGCGCCCCGACTCCCCCCAGACTCTCTGTCCACGTCCTGGTCACTACCCTCCTGAAGCAATGGGATGTGGTCATGAACTGGGACAGTACTTCTTTCACAGTACATTCTGGACAAGGCTGTGTGCCTGGCCAGCTTGCAGCAGCTTCCTGAGGGGCTTTCTGTGGTCATGCCCGCTGCATATTCCAATAGAGTTTTAATCCCATGGAGTGGTTGAGCACCCCGGCCTTTGAGATACCTTGGATGCAAACTAGATGCATTGGTTCAGCATATCACGCTACACTGGTCTCCTGCGCTCTGGTGGTCAGTCTAGAAACCTTCAGTTTCCTGCTCCGGACAAGCACTCAGCTACATCTACGATGGTTGATTTAGATCCTGGCTGCTACTTTTGCCTGCGGAGAACCCAGCGGGGGAGTTCCTCTGCAAATGTGTCATTCAGCGAAGTAATCGTTACAGTCACCAGTAACGGAGTAGAGTTCAGAACTTAATAATTCCATTGAGTCCCAGTCTGTCTCCAGACCTATTTGCAACTGACCTGCCCAGTTTAGGGTCTAGGCTCTGGGGAGCTGAAGGAATTCATTCCTTTCTGAGGTCAAAAAGATCCTTGTCATCGTCAGCGACCTTCAGGGACTCCCTAGACACAAGGGTCCAGGAGAAAGACTTTATAGCAACCTCAGTGGTTACTGTGCTTTCACCAGCCGTAGAATTGGTGGGGTCCTTAAAATGATTGGCAGGATCTTATAATGAGTGGAAATGAGGGATGTGCAATGTCCTGCTATGCACAAAACATTTCTATGTCATAGTGAGTTTCTCCAGATTCTGTATGTCTCATATGCTCTGTTGGCTGTGCATTGGAAGAAAAACTTAGATAATGATATTACTACCATCTCTTTTATTTTTACATAATTAAGCTGTAAACGATCTTTCTTGAAGTTTGACTATTTGGTATATTTTGTAAGAACACAACTACTAAGAGCTTAGTGTCCTAGAAATCTCCGTGTTCCTGGAAGCCATTTGTTCCTGGATTGTGGGCTCCCCATGCAGGCTGGCCTGATCAAGAGGCTTCCCTGTGATGGTCATCTGGGTGTGAGCCCGTATCATCATGACAGTGTTATCATATCCCTGAGTTTAGTATAAAAATACAAATGGTATCAATTTTAACCCCTGTTCACAGGCAACCTATGAAGGCAGCTAATCAGTCCCCAGTAGGTCTGGTGTGTGTGTGTGTGTGTGTGTGTGTGTGTGTGTGTGTGTGTGTATGTGTATACATGTGTGGTGGCATGCACATGGAGGCCAGAGGTCCATTCCTTTTGCTTATTCTGCAATTGCAGCTATGCCATTGTAATATTTTTTTGAGGATAAAATTATGAAGAAAGAATGGAATTCATGGATACGAATCCATGAGAGGTAAGCGAGCCCTGAAGATCTCATGGGCTCCAGGCATGGAACCCATGAGGGGTGAGAAAAAAAGTCAGGTAGGAAGTCATAGATTCCAGTTGTGGAATCCATGAGGAGCAAGGGAATCGGAGCTCATGTATCCAGATGTGGAGTCCCATGAAGGACAAGAGAGCTGAAGATGGCTGCTAGGGTCAGAGTTATTTATAGTCTTAGGAAGGCGCAGGAAACATAGCTTTTCTCATTGGTTAGCTCTAGTTTCTGCAAACCTGATTGGAGCTTTTGGTCCTCTGTGTCTCATTAGTCTGCTCATATTGGGGCTCAACCTAATTGATCTTGTAGCTGACCTCATGGTAGGGCTTGGCGGTACCATTGTAATATTTTTTAAGTACCTGTATGTTATTTATGAGCTTCATTTCCGCATGATAAAGAGGTCACAGTTTCACAAAAAAGGTAGAGAGTTCCCAGGACTTCACACTTGCTTGGGAACATGAGATTTGTTTGAAGTGCCTGAAGGGACAGTGAGAAAAATACTATAATTCCTCAATTCTAAAGAGGCCATTTCTTCATATTTTATTAACGAGACAGCCAGGTGTTCTAGCTGTTATGTGTGTTTAGTTTATGTGGTGTTAACAATTGCACGCGAATAGTTGCGTTAGGGTTGGGGACAGATGGATGTCAGGGGTTTGTGTGTTTTTCCTTTTTCTCACATGTGCATGGTCTGCATGCATGTTTACATGTGTGTAGGCACATGTGTGTGCAGGCGCATATGTATGTGTATGCACATGGAGGTGAATGTTGGGAGTCTTCCTCAACAAAGTAAGAATCCACAGAGGTCTGATAGATGTGCTCTTCACTTTATTTATTGAGGCAGGTCTCTCAATTGCAGGGATTTGAACTACTGTCCTTACATGTTCATGGCAAGCTCTTTACCAGCTGAGCCTCCTCCTCCTACCTCAGTCTCTTCAAGTCCCTGGGATTTTTTTTCTACCAGGTTTGACAAGATGCTGAGAATTTCAACATGGGAATTTTGGTAGGACATAAGTATTCAGATCATAGCAACATACAAGGAACTTTTGTGCATTGTATGTGTAGGTATGAGTATTCAAGCTAACCTTTAAATCAGATAATTTAATAGAGAAATCCCATTATAACCTCTCTGGGTTCTGGAAAGTCTGTGTTTCTGAGAGCTAACGCTTCCACGCCCATAGCTTCCACTGCCTGAGGCTGGATAGCAGCTTCCCCTTCACAGAGGGCACAGCTGGCCTCTCGCACTGACCCACGCCGCCCTTGCCCTCTCATGCCTGCCCGCAGGCTGATGGAGCCTGCCCTGCTCCCACCGCTGCCCAGGTGGTGCCAGTTGTTAAATATTTTGAATCTCACCCTTGCCTGGTGCCATTGGGAGGCTAACCTTGCTTTTACAGAGAAGCAGCTGTCAGCTTCTTGCTCCCAAACAAATTTAAATTGTGACTCCTGGGTCACTCTGTTGCACTGATGAATCTGTTGGGATGTCAGCATCCGCCACCATTTCATGTCCCGGAGCAAGTCTGTTAGATGGTGTGGAAGAGGAATTCAGAGAATCTGGCCAAAGGTGTGGATGAGTGGGTGCCCTAGGGAGCCAATTTGCATGAGGGCTGAGGCTTCTCCTGGGGGGACATTCATCCTGCTTCCAGTAAGAGTCAGTTAGGGAGGGCGGGATCCCGTGGACGAAAGCCCAGCTGTTGGGAGGGAGCACGCTGTCCGACATGGCGATTGCTCAGTGCATCGGACACGAGTGCGCAGAGCTACAAGGGAGAGAGGAGCAAAGACTCTCTGCCATCTCCTGGACACTCCCCTGGCAGTGCTATTCGCCAGGGGGGAGAGAGGCATTCTTCAGCACTGCCCAGGCAGCACACCTGCGTCCTACCCACCACACTATGACATCGCCTGCATTTGATTGGTCGCGTTCAGCAGGCTCTGCACTGCCAGCTTAGAGAAGACCTGTGGGGTCCCTGTCGTGGATCCGGGTCCTAGTTAGTTCCCTTCACACCCTCCCACATCCTGAATTTGTTATGAACGGATATGAGGAGTGAATCAGGCTAAACATGGAACTAGAGAATGTGGCAGGAGGGTTATACTGACTGTCATGTTCTTAAAATATTTCGGTGTAGACAGTGTGCATATGTGTGAAGTTAAATTTAACGCATACCTCCGGAGCTGTTAGTTAACACTGCAAGCCTTCCTCATGTGTTGGCGCTTTGCTACATTACACACTATCCTCAGGTTCAGGGGGTTTGCGATGCCTTGCGTTACTGTCTTTTACGTCGTGGCAAGGCTGGCCCAGCCAGACTCTTCTTACGTGGGTCTTATGTGTGGCCCCATCTAGGGCTGGAAGTACCAGAAGCCTCCTTGAGGCCTGATGCCCAAGATGGCTTCTTTCTCCTGCCTCGGCATCGGGCTGGATTGACTGGCAGAGCTTGGAACAAGTTGGGCACCTTTTCCTTCATGTGAGCTCCTCATGTGGCCTGCTTGGGCTGCCTCACAGTTCGGTGACCTCAGAGTGGCTCTGACTTCCGTGGAGCATTCCAAGAGATTTGGTGCAGTGACAGGATACCTGTCCCAAAGCTGGAAGACACCGATTGCTTGGTCTTTGGGCTCATGCAGTGTCGTGCTGCTTGCTGGCTGCGATGGCTCATGCCACGTGCTCACTTGGTTAAGCCATGGCACCCAGATAGTTAGTCAAGCATTCTTTTAGGGGTCTTTCTCAAGGAAGGTTTAAAGAAAAGATTCACATTTAAAGTAGGCTCGGAGTGAAACAGTTGGCCTTGCTACCTCATGCGGGGTTGGTGGACCTTTTCTAGTTAAAGTCCTTCTCTTCCTGAGAGAAAGAAGGAACCCTGTTACCAACAGCCTTGGGATTCCACCAGTAGCGTCCCCTGAGTCCCCAGCTTACTAGACTACTCTGAAGATGTTGGTCTCTCCAGCTCCACAGTGCATGAGCGAATTCTTTAAAATCAAATCTCAGAAAAAAATAAAATAAAATAAAATAAAATCTCAGCCTCCCTCTTTTTCTCCCTCCTTCCTTCCTTTCCTTCATCTTTTCCTTTCTCTCCTCCCTTAGTCTATTTTTCTGAGAACTATAACATGTGGATCCAGTTGCAGAGATGGGAACTGGACTCCCAGAGGGAGGATATCATCAATAAAAAAATTTTCACTTGAAATCTTCACTCAGGGGCTTAGATGAGATTTGACAGATGCTAATGGGGAATCTGCCCACAAGAGTGATCTAATATATCTCTGATGGACAGGGTCAAATTTATATCAGTGACTTCTAGACATAATGGCCTTTTGCTGGTGAATGAATATTATTCTAGCTGTTAGTCTGGCTTTGCCAGCTGAGTGGGAAACCTACTTACTTGTTCCAAATAGAACAGAGCTGGGTGCAAGCACGTGATAATCTCACAGAAATTTCTTGTTGGCAACCACAAGGACTAAATGTCTTGACCATGATGTGGTTATTCTAAGCCCAACCAGCTCTGAGCAATGATTGTATAAAAATAAAGAAACAGCCACCAAGCCAAATTGTTCCTACTTATATCTAATGCTTGGCTCTGACCAATTAGGTCAGTTATCAGCACGAGTGCTCTCCCTTTCTGAACACAGCCTCTGGGGTTCATAGGATGGCAATCTGCATATGTGTTGGCAGTGTGAGAAACAGACTTAGAAATCAGAATCTGACCAGGCTGGTTCTCAGCAGACCCCATATCCAGGAGGAGCATGTGACCGAAGCAATCATTGTGCTTGGCAAGAGTGAATGACTCCCACTGTCCTTGCTTGGTGGGAGCTTATTAGATGATGGTGAGTCCCTTCTCACCAATCATATTTACTACTGCTTCTTCCAAAGACTTGGGGAATTATGATTGGTGGAGTGCAGCATTTTCCTGTAAGCAAACAGCTGTCATCTTTGTCTGAGACCATCAAGATCATACCTGTTGACTTCCAATGCTCCCTCAGTGACAGAGGGGGTGGGGAGGGTCAGTGGACCCTCATCTGGAGCACTTCACAGCTGTCCATGTGCAAGTCTGCCCCCAGGGCCTGTGCCCTCAGGGGCTTGAGGTTTAGGAGGGGCACTAATGTGAAAATATAGGCTGAGGAAGGTTAATTGAAGGGGGCTTCCATCTTTGCAGCCATGAGGAAGCCCTCGTCCAGACCGGGTGTCATAGTTAGGCACAGGTGTCAACTTGATGGTTGAGGGTTTGAGCTCTTGGCACATTTGTGGAGAATTAGTGGTTGGGTTAAGCCCAGAACAAACCTGCTGGGGATTGTCTAGTTGATGGGGAAGGCCCAGCCTATGGTAGCTGGGACTAGGCCCTGAATAGGTGAATAAAATACTAAGAGCTGGTTGAGGAAGTCGGCATCCTTCTGTTCACTTGGCCAGACATGCTGGTCTGGCAAGTGAGGATTGTCCATCTCTCAGCTGTTATGTGGTGATGGTGTGGCCAGTTCCCTCGGCCCTGGTGTTGGTTCATGCTCTCCCGTCAAGCTAGACTAAGAACTGTAACCAGTAATCGTAAGAGAAAATAAACCCATTGTTCCCTTGTGCCATTTGATGTCATTTATCAGCAACCATGCAGGCAAACTGGGACACTGGGGATGAGATTTTCTAGTGTATCTGCTTTGGGCTCACCTGGGCTCCTGTAACTAACTCCAATTAACTCGTTGGTCCATCAAGTTAAGTCTTGGGCTAGTCATTACTTTGGTGGATTATCAAATTCCTATGTGGAGTGGACAGAAAACCCAGCCAATGTATGTAACGTATTGTGAATTCCAGATATACTTGCATATGCTGATGGTGACAAATCCGCCTATGCGTCCAGTGGACGAGAACCTCTGACACACAGGTTGTCAGTGTCACACTGTCCTCCAGCTGCTGGTGGCTGGAGCGAGCTCTCTGATCCATGCATCTCACTTGTCTCCCTGTAGAGACACGAGGCTCCTGCCAAGTATTTCTGATGAACTGTTTGTCCTGTAACCACTGAGTACCCCTGCAGGGCTTTGACCACAGTAGGAGCTAAATGTGTGTTCACTGAACCCATGGACCCAACAACCATGAGCCCCTGAGCCCAACAATAAGTGTCCATAGGTCTAGCAGTAAGTGTTCAGGGCAGAAGGTGGTCACGTCTGGCATGAGCAATAGTAACAGTCTAGAACCCAGTTTTTTAAACTTGAGTGCTATCTACAAAGATGAGCTCCATTTAAGTCAATTCTGACCTGTGGACTTCTAGAGTTGCTTTTGAAATTCTTATCATAGTTCTGGAGTTCTCAGAGTCTGAGCACAAGGCATTGGTGGGTGTTTACTGTTTGTCGCACTCCCCAGACTGGACTGTGTTACTTCCCTTCACTCTGCCCTGTGCTCTGGGAGACTGGTCTATCTGAACCCTACCAGTGGGCTCCTCTGTCTTCTGATTGGTCATCCTTGAGAAAACCTTTGAGTGAACTTGGAGTATATATTTTTCTTTTTTTCTTAATGTTTAACCTTCTTTCCCTCCCTCCCTCCCTCGCTTTCTCCCTCCCTCCCTCCCTTCCTTTCTGTGTATATGTATCAGAGGGCACTATATGTTACTGTGGAGGACCAAGGATGACTTCGGGATGTATCCTAGATTGCTTCTACCTCCTTTTTGCTTTGCTTTGGGATTTTCCAGGCTTTGCCCACCAGGGCCAGAAGTGCAGGCCGATGCTGTTTTCACCTGGTGGTTTTTACGTGAGACCTGGGATCCGAACTCAGGACCTTCTGAAGTTGAGCTGCGGCTCACAGAGTGAGCGTTGCTGTGCCTGCTCTGGGGCAATCTGTGCTTTGGCTTGCCGACTTGGGCTATGAACTAGGAGGACACTTATTTTCCTCTGCGCGTCTGTCTACACAGCCCACCAGGAACCTGTGTTCCCAGGACGCACTGTCCAGCTTAGCTGGCTTGTATTTGCTCCCATAGTTTTTCATCTAAAGGCTGTTGCTATCATCTCTCATTAACCTGCATTAGTCCTGTGTGTGAGGAAGAGTCTTAATCCCTGAGCCATCTCTCCCGCCCAAGGAGTATATAAATGTTCACCAAGCCTCAGCTTCCACGACACCCTGTTCTGTGGGTCATGTTCTCTCCATCTCCTCCCTCCGTCCCCCCATGTTCTTCTCCTTAGATCCCTCTGCACTTCCAGCATGCCTACTCTTATTTTTCCTCCTTCCCCCCTTGGTGACAACCTTTCTCTAACTCCACACATTTGTAGATGATTTCCATATTAAACTCTCCTTCAATTTCCTGACTCTAATGCTTCTTCAATTTCCCGTCTGGACCCTGGTCTGTGCTCCAGGTTAGCGACTTATGATTGGGAACTATTTTGTCCTCTCGTGGATATTTATCAATCTCTGAAGAAGCTCTTGAATGTCATAGCTAGGGACGAGTTGGAGTTGTGTGTTATGGGAACACCAGTAGGCAGAGACTAGGGATTCCACTGAACATCCCAACATCCCATGATATCCTGGGCATTTCTCAAAGAAAATAATCTTCCAGCTCCAAACATTAGTAGTGTTGAGTAAGAAATCTCAGTTTAGATGTTAACATTCATGTCCACTCTACAACTTTGTAAACTGTATGCACACAAACAGTGAAATTCACATTTACCGAAGGTTCAGGATGCGGTTATTTTGCTGAAACTAAGCTATGACTTACAGAGCAAGCGTGGTCGTGACTGCTCCGGGGTGAACTGTGCTTTGGCTTGCCAATCTGGAATCTGTAAACTGGGGGGGGGGTGTCACTCATTTCCCTCTGCATGTCTGTCGACACAGGACACCAGGAACCTGTGTTCCCAGGGCACAGTGCTGGTCTTCAACGGCTTGTTTTGCTCCCACATAGTTTTCCTCTAAAGACAACCATTGCTATCATCTTTCATTAACCTGTATCAGTTGAATCTATGGTAATTGACACCAGTGTTAGGAGTGCAGTCACAAAGGAGGGCAGGCTGTATGGTGGTCTTCAGTCTTCAATGCCACTCAAGATGTTGCTAAAGACTTCAAATAAGTTAAAATGCAATGTTTGCAGTCAATTCATTGAACCCTGAGTCTATGCTTAGAGCTCTGTCAGAGCATCCTTGCTCTGGTGCTAGATGGATAGCGGAAGCAGTCCTCCATTCCTTCCTAGGGTGGGTGATGGATGTTCAGGAAATCTGCTGTGGGCAAAATACTTTGATAGTCCCAAATATAGCGCTCTCTCTCTCTCTCTCTCTCTCTCCTGTCTCTCTCTGCCTCTGTTTCTCCCTCTGTCTCTCCTCTCTTTTGTGCTACCTATAAAGAAAGATCTTAAAAGTGTGTGTGTGTGTGTGTGTGTGTGTGTGTGTGTGTGTGTGTGTACGCATGCACGTAGGTGCACATATGCCACAGGGTGTGTGTGTGAGTCAGAGGACAGTCCGAGTGGCACCCTCCCCTTCCACCTCTCCTGACACAGTTTCCTTTGCTGTTCTCTGTTGTATACACTGGGCTAACGGGCCTGTGGGCTTCCACAGCTTCTTTGATCTCTAATCTATCCTTTAGGGGGCTGAGATTACAGACATGCTCTGTTGTGCTCAACTTTACCTGAGTTCTGGGGATCGGAACTCGGGTTCTTATGCTTGTGCCTTGAGCCCTTTACCCAGCAAGCCATCTTCCTAGCCAGGAATGGCCTTTCTAGCAAACCCTTTATCTCCAAGTAGTAGACAGTCACCTTCCTTTCATGTTCCACCTGGCGTGTTTGATTTCTATGCAACTTCTAGCTAACAATATGAAGATTTTATTCTCATGAAAGACATTTGCTGGGTTCCTTCCCCTTACCCCTTGGGGTCTGGAGAGTGTGTCAGCCTTCAGAATTTTCATTGTGTAGATGTGCTTGCGAAGGGCTGTGTTCTAAATCCTCCTAGGAGAGCGGGGACCTCCGTATTCCTGTATCTAATAACATATCCAGCTGATGATATCAACCATGTTGCTCTTTATTGTGTTTGTGTATTAGCACCTTTTGCAAATCTAAAACAATTATGAGACCGTTTAGAAACAATAATGCCTAAATGCAAACACTTTGGCGTTATGAAGCCGCGAGCGTCTTGCTGAATTATTTCCTTATGGTTAATTACTTCATTTCTTTATGACCAGCCGCAGTGGACTGCCAGCTAGCCCTGTTTCCCCCTGTACAGTCAATGTGCTCTGAAACCATGCCGGACCCTCACCACCACTATCAAAATCATCTCAGAGCCTTTTTGGTTTTTGGTGGTGGTGGGAGGGAGCTCTTCAATTTAATTTAGCTTTTATTTTTAAATAAATATTTAGCTATGACGATTTTGATGAAAAGCTCTTTACAGGCTTAATGAAGGATTTTTATGGATCCATATAACACTCGTGTCTTAATTACTACAAATGGATAATAAACCCTTTCTCATATAGGAGAATGGGAAACACACAGTGAAGACCATTAGGAGCAATTGGGTTTTCACTTGATAATTCGGTTAAAAAATGTAAATACTGACAATAACAGCCCAAGGGGGAGTCTCCGTCGCACCATGAAGCCGCAGAGCATAACTAATTTTTACAGAGATTTTGTTCCGTGTTTTTCGGGCTGTAACAAAAGCAAAATATAAATGCACACAGTGAATGAACTAGTTGTTCATTTGGTGGGTGCTAATTAATTTCTCTCTGTATGCGGGGACATTGAATTCCTCATCACGCAAGGTCTTTGAAATGAAGAACAGGCCCAGGGAGGACTGCCTGACTCCAGGTGACCAGCTGCAGTGTACCAGTGGGACCGGTGAGGAGTCTTAGAATGGGCGTGTGGCTTGAAGCTCCCACCCACTGCTGATTTGTAGTGGACTTTGCCTGGTTACCGAAAGGCCAATCGGGGAACGACCTGGGGAAGACAGTAGTTTCAGCATCTCACATGAGAAAAGCAAGCGGGGCTGGGGAGGTGTTTCAGTGGTTAAAAGCGCTTGCTGTGCAAACCTACAGACCCAAGTTCAGATTTCTAGATCCCGTTCTGGCTTATATGGCAGCATTGACGAGAACCAGTTTCCAACAACGTAGAAAGGTAAGAAAGGGCATCTGAAGGTAGTCTTCTGACCACCACAGCACATGGTAGCATATGTGCACCCCCACTCACACATACCACAATATGCATACTTATATACACACACAGGGAGGCCCGACACACGCACACACACACTAGTTAGTACATCTTAAATATACTGTGAAATACAGCCACAGGCCGCCTGATGACAGTTCGGTCAACAATGGACCGTCCGTCCGTGGCAGTGGTCTTATAAGATTGCAATGTGAGCTGGCAAATTTCATGTTCCCGGTGACATAGGTAGCTGTAGACATGGTGGCACATGCCACTGACATGCCTGTGGTGGTGCCAGTGTAAATATACTGCCTTACTATCATTCATGCAAAAGCGTGCCATGCTCAATTCCATTCAGAACATGTCTGATGATGGTAACTGCGATACTGCTCCAAGCGCTCACTAAATTGCACTTTTATCTTTACTTTGGGGGGCACATCTACTCATAACAATGTTGACTGTATAACACTGCCCTGGGTGACCCCAGCAACAGCCTCAGACACCTCATAATTACTCTGTCTCTTGCCAGCATCAAGAGACCATATCTTGTGACTGACATATACCACTGCGGTCTGCGTTCTGTACCCCGTGATGTGTGTACCATGACAAAGCCACCTAGTGCTGAGGCCACTGAGATAGGGCAGCAGGTAAGGTGTCAGCTCATGACCTTGGCAATCTGAGTTTCACTCCTGGAATCCCACATTGTGGAAGGAGACTTCTAGCCTTTACCTGTGCACCATAGCAAACATGTATGAGTATGTTCTTTCCTTTCTTTCCTTCCCTCCCTCCCTCCCTCCCTTCTTCCCTCCCTCCCTCCCTCCCTTCTTCCCTCCCTCCTTCCCTCCCTTCTTCCCTCCCTCCCTCCCTCCCTCCCTTCTTCCCTCCCTCCTTCCTTCCCTCCTTCCTTCCCTCCCTCCCTCCCTCCTTCCTTCCTTCCCTTCCCTCCCTCCTTCCCTCCTTCCTTCCCTCCCTCCCCTCTCCCCCTTCCTTCCGTCCTTCCTTCCTTCCTTCTCCCCGCCCTCCCTCCCTCCTCCTCCCCTCCCTCCCTCCCTCCTCCTTCCGTCCTTCCTTCCTTCCTTCCTTCCTCTTTTCCCTCCCTCACTTCCTCCCTCCTTCCTTCCTCCTTCCCTCCCTCTCGCCCTCCCCTCCCTCCCTTTCCGTCCTTTTCATTCCTTTCCTCCTTCCCTCCCTTTCCATCCCTTCTTCCCGCCCCTCCCTCCCCTTCTTTTCCCTCCTGTCCCGCCTACCTCCTTCTTTCCTTCCTTCCCTCCTTCCTTCCCCTCCCCTCCCTTCCCTCCTTCCTCCTTCCTTCTTCCCTCCCTCCCTCCCTCCCTCCCTCCCTCCTCCTTCCTTCCTTCCTTCCTTCCTTCCTTCCTTCCTTCCTTCCTCCTTCCCTCCCTCCCTCCTTCCTTCCTTCCTTCCTTCCTTCCTTCCTTCCTTCCTTCCTTCCTTCCTTCCTTCCTTCCTTCCCTCTCTCTCTCTTTCTTTCTTTCTTCTTTCTTTCTCTCAGAATAAATAAGCTATTTTCAAAAAATGTCACCCAGTGATGCAATTCTCAGACCGTACACATTTCATTAGGAGCCATAAAACTGTATCTTATCCTTAACAATTTCCTACTTAGAGATTTTTGAACTATCAATGTATCCAAGAACCTCCAGTAAGAGAAAATGCAGCACTGTTTGTAGACTCCACTCCAAGATCATGCTCTAGCCTACTTTTAAATTCATTCATTCATCATTCATTTATTCATTCATTCAGTGTGTGTGAGTGTGTGTGTGTGTGTGTGTGTGTGTGTGTGTGTGCATCAGAGGGCACTGTATATCTCTGTGGAAGACCAAGGGAATCATCCTGGATTGCTTCTATCTCCTTGCTTTGTTCTGGGATTTCCCAAGTTCTGCCCACCAGGGCTTAGAAGTACAGGCCGCAGCCATTTCTGCCTGGCATTTTTACGTGGGACCTGGGATCAGAACCCAGGACCTTCTGCTTGTGAGACAGTCTTAACTCCTGAGCCATCTCTCCAGCCCAGCTCCAGTCTACTTTTACAGAGTTCCCAGTCTTTCATTGATAAGCACCATATGCCTGGGCTACAGTGTGAAGGCACGGCTTCTTTCATTAGTTAGACATTCGTTTCTTTTGTATGTGTTCCCCTTCTCTTGTTCTTTTGCTTTCTCATTTACATGAAAGTATTTAACAAACTTGAGGGGATAGTGTGCCTTGGTGGTAGAGTGCTTGACCAGCTTGTGCAAAGCTGGAAAAAAACCAACCAAACAAAAAAAACTCTTAGCTCATAATCAAATGAGCCCTTATTTCAAGCTGAGAGTCCACAGTCTGTTTATAGGAATCAATGTCATCCGATGTCATCTTTGTCATCCAGTGTAATGTGTTCAGGGTCTGTTTTTTTTCTTTCATACACGTATATAATGAATTTTGGTCATTTTTACTCTTCTAGTACCGTCTCACCCCTCCACTACCTACTGAACCCCTTCTTCATAGGAAGCTCCCCTGTTGTTTTCGTCTTTTTGTCCCCTTGTGTTTAGCTAGGTTTGCCCATGTAAGCATGGGTGATAGGTTATTTACTTGAGCAAGGGCAACCTGTCAGTGATTACACCCCTGAAGAAAATGACACTCACTTCCCCAGCAACCATAAATTGCCAAGGGTCCCTCAGGGAGGGGCGTGGCTTCATGAGTCCCTCCCCCACGGGTGGCAGAAGGTTGTCCGGTCTTGTGCAGGTCTTGTGCCGGCAACCCCAGCTGTCGTGAGTTTGTGAGGATAGTGGCCATGTTCAGAAGACAGTGTTGTGCAGCCCTGCTGGCTCTGGCTCTGAAATTCTTCCCGCCCTCCTCTTCCTTGATGTTCGCTGAGCCTTGGAGGGGGTGATATGGATGTCCCATTTGGAGTTGAATGCTCAACAATCCCTAATTCTCTGTACTGTACTCTAAACTTGTTTAGAGTCTCTGAATTAACTTCTATTTCACAGTAAAGAGAAACTTTTCCATCCACAGTAGAGAGCAGCATTAATCTGTGGGTATGGATGTAAGTATTTAAAGGGCAGTTTGGTTACATGTCAAGTAGCAGTAAGTCCCCCAACCCCCCCTCCTCCCCAGGGACCTTCTTAGCCATGAGCTTTTGACCAGGTTTACAGTACCAGCCATGTGTATAGCCTTCCATGGTGTGGGGCTCAGATCTAACCATAAAGCAAATGGTTAGCATCTATCTTGCTTGGTACATCATTACTGTCATCTGTGGGGTTCACAGATGAGTGAGACTGTTGATGACTAGTCTCCCCCAACAGCCTGCTAATATCCTTAGGCGCTGAAAAGCGGCCAGCAGCAAGGAAGCTTCCAGCTCGGTTCCCACTCATGCTCTGCGGTTCAAACATCTTCAGCAACAGGATCTGGCAGTCTCGTTCTGGGGGACAACCAAGAGCAATAGCAATAGTCTGCATTGTTTCAAGGGTCCCCTGGGACCTCCCTTAACACAGCTCCGAGGCCAATATCCACAGTCGGCTCTAGAAGTTTTGTTTACTAGCCTGTGAATTTGGGGAGAAACGTTCTCTGCTGGTGCAGGGTGCCTCCATTCAAACTCTTCTTTTTAAATTATCTGTTTTAATAAGACAACAAAATAGTAGGTGTCAATATATCTCTTGTTTGTATGTGTCATACATATTCATGTGTGTGCGGGTATGTGTGCACGTGGAGGTCAGAGATCACTGTTGGGTGACTTCCTCAGTGCTCTCTGCCTTTTCCTTTTGTGTGTGCATGTGCGTGTGCGTGTGCATTTGTGTGTGTGTGTGTCTGTGTGTATGCATATATGTACAAGAGTACACTTGAGTGTGTGTGCCTATGCAGGTCCAAGAGTGACTTCGGGAATCATCCTGATTGCTGTACCTCCTTATTGCTTTGCTCTGAGGTTTCCTAGGCTGTGTCTTCCAGGATCGGAAGTGCAGGCTGTCACTTTTTCCATCTTGTGTTTTTATATACTTTTGCTTGTGAGGCAAGGCTTAATCCCTGGGCTATCTCTCCAGCTCTCCACCTTGTTTTTGAGATAGTCTTTCTTGCCTGTTAGATTGTCTAGCTAGCAAGCCCCAAGGATTCTACTCTACTTCCCCGGATTATAGTTGCCTACCACCATTTCTGACTTTTTTCTTTGGTTCTGTGGGATTGAATACAAATACTCATGCATGCACACCAAGCGTTGTACTGATTGAACCATCTCCCTATGTGCAGGGTCTTTATAAGTAGTATCCCAGTAGTCTTGTGAGAAGTACCGTGATAACTATTTGCAAAAAGAAACTCATACATTGAGCTCTGGTCTGAATAAGGCAGAGAACTAAGACTCTAGAACCTAGGCCTGAAGAAAGACTAGGTGCCCAGCTCCAAGACTGTCACTGATTGGCTTCTTGCAATAGGATTTCAGAGCTGGCCCTGGTCACTTGAGCCTGCTGCATTAGTACCTAGGAGATAGAGGCAGTAGTGTCAGTCCAAGGTCGGCACCATTTGTTCTACACAGCCGGCTCCAAACACCCTGTCCCAAGAAGCCATTCTGATCTGTTTATGCAATGATGCCTGGTTAAAGACCTGTCATGTGAGCTGGGTTTGTTCCCAGTAGCATGAAGCTTTTGTCCCGCACTTTTCATCCCTTGGCTAACTTATTTCCAAATGAACCTGATGACTAAGTCAAGAATTATCTCCTTCTACTTCAGTTTCAGAATCCGAGAAACGTTTTGATCCACTATGGCTCTTAGCTGAATGAGAGGCCCCCAAGGCCATGTGTTGTTCTTAGGTTGTGCTGATCCAGTCAAAAATGAGACAAGGGTCTTGGACTGGAGAGATGGCTCAGGGGTTAAGACTTGGCCTTGCAAGAAGAAGGTCCTGAGTTTGATTCCCAGATCCCACATAAAAAAACACCAGGTGGAAAGGGCGGTGGCTGTACTTCTGGCCCTGGTGGGCAGAACCTGGGAAATCCCAGAGCAAAGCAAAAAGGAGGTAGAAGCAATCCCGGACGATTCCTGAAGTCACCTTTGGTCCTCCACAGGGACACACAGTGCCCTCCCACATAAATAAATTAAGTTGAAAAAATATTAAAAAAAACACAACAAAACAATCCATTTCTAATTCTTATAAGATTAAAAAATGTTAAAGAGAAAATGAAAATTGCTTTTATTTCATTATCCAGAAACAACCTTTGAGATGATATTTTTCCTTTTTTATTATTTTATTTTTCTAGTTTTACAACCATATTTGAGATGACATATTGACATAGTGGACTTTGTCTTCCAAACTACATTTTGTTCTTAAGAGTTTATATTTTTACTCCTACAAAGTTTTGACTATCATCTTTTTTTTAATACATTTTTTATTATTTCTGCTCATACAAACTTAATAGGTAAACCAGTTCCCTCCCTCCCTCCTCCTCCCCCCCGAAACCCTGCTCCCCCTCCCCTCCCTCCCATCCCCCAGTGCCTCCCCCCCAATTCCTAGAGAGTCCTTTCTTGTGTATGCCTAACTCTACTCTGGGTCCTCCTCTCCGATGACGTACAAGGACCCAGTGGCATTTCCCTCAACCCTTTCTCATGTTCCCTTTAAGCATAGGAACACTACTGTGGCTGTCAATCCCTTGCCTCCAAGGATCTTGGTGCCTTTAGCTGATGCTAGACTTTGTGGGGTCAATAGTGTGTTGGACATTGCTCAGGGAATGCAAAGTTGACTATCATCTTATCCGCATGGCCACACCTTGTCTTACTTATGTATTCATTCAGCAAGACTGCTTAAGAAAACAGAGCTATGGGGCCATTAGTGATATCCAAGGCCTCCCAACCACCCTGGGGTTGGTTCCTTCTGATCTGACTCTCCCTCTTCCTCTTCTTGAAAGTTTCACAAATCCAGTCTGGAGCTGGTGAAAGAAAATTTTTTCTTATTCTTCTTGTCTTTATTCACTTCTTCCTTCTATCGATTTATTTATTTATTTATTTATTTATCTATTTATTTATTTATTTATTTATTGTGTGTTGACAGGAAAGAGAGAGGGAGAGAGAAAGAGAGCTATGTGTAGAGAAGGGAGGGGAGAGAGGCAGGTAGAGAAAGGGAAAAAGGGAGAGGTAGGGAGGGAAAGTGAGAGTGAGAGCAAGAGAGAGAGAGAAAGAGGGAGAGAGAGAGACAGACAGAGAGACAGAGAACATGCCATGACATAGTGTGTCCTCTGACATGTGTGGTCAGAGGACAGTTTTCAGAAGTTGGTTTTCTCCTCCTACCACGTGGGCTCTGGTCTGCACGCAGGCACCTTCATCCACTGAGCATCTCGCTGGCCTGCCTTCTTCCTCCTCTTCTCCCTTTCCGTGTTCCCATTCTTCCCTCACCTGGCCTGTGCAGCTGGAGAAGCTCACATTCCAGGGGGATGGGGTGGGGGGGCGGGGACTTTCTCAATCAATAGCCCCGCGGCATTCTGCAGAGAGATTTTTCAATCTGTTGTTACCGTAGTAATTTGATCTTTGCCATGCCAATAGCCACCGCCTTTTCTTTTAGGTAAATGGCATTTATTTGACATCCTTTGTCATATGACTAATCTTTACTCAGTGCAGTCCATTTATCTTCTTGGGGGGGTAATTTTTGTTCACACAATAATACTAGCGTGCATCTACTGGTTATTGAACACTTCAGAGCCCAGGGGCGGGAGAAATTGGGTACATTTCCTCACGGGCCCCTTGCAGCTCTTTTGAGATCAGTGGTGGAGTCGTGATTGGACCGTGAGACTCCTAGACTCCCTGTGGCAGAGTTGATGTTCCAACCTCCTGGGTGTTGTCATGTCTCTTAGTAATCCCATGAACTCTGCGGAAAGGCACTGAGATGGCTTCGTGCACGGGAGACCTCATGCCAGGAGTGCCAGTGGAGGAAAGCTGTCCCAGAAGCCCCAGGTCCTAGCGTTGTTCCCAGGGTCCTCCCTATCCAGCCTCCCACAGTCAAGCCCGGGGCTCCGTCTGCATTTGCTCAGCCCTGCCTGAGGCTCTGGTTATGCATTTTGAACAGAGCCCTCAAAGGACTCACACAAGAACTTTTTGTTCCAACCACAGTTACCCTGTCTAGAGACTGTTGTCTGGCTGAGTTAGTCATGACGGAGACTGACATGGTTAGTTATGGAAACATGTTTGCCAGAGAGAGACTCTGTGTGTGTGTGTGTGTGTGTGTGTGTGTGTGTGTGTGTGTGCAAGGAGCCGGGAGTGTGCCGTTTCTCAAGTGGACGGAAGACAAGCCCTGGGGCAGAGGAAGAGTGTGGGAGGTCCACCCCAGAGGGAGGAAGGGACCACCAGCGGCACCAGTTCCATTAAGTGACCCCCCAGTGCCTGTCAGGCCTGAAGTTGCTTTTAATCCAATTTAGGAAGGAGTTTCTCAAAGCTTAAAAAGCTTCAAGGCTTCTGGCCCTCGCTTAGGTCATTTGGAGGCTGAAGATGGAAGGGAATAAAAGACAGTGTTCTTCTTCATGACTCACATGCTAAATCCAACATCTCCCTTCTCTCTGTCCAACAAGATTATTTGTGCTTTAACAGTCATGAAATGAAATGATAGTAATGGGCAGAAAAGGCATGCTGACAGTCCAGAATTTCCTCATCGATCATGTATATAAATCACATTATCAAAAATAAATGTTACTGCACAAAAATAGAATTTTTTTGTATGTATGTAGATGTGCATGCAAGTGTGTGTGTGTCCGTGTGGAGGTCAGAAGACAATCTGAATTATCATTTCTCAGATACTGTCTTTTTGTGTGGATTTTTTCCCCACATGTGTGTGTATGTGGACAGGTACATGTATGTGTGGATGTATGTGTATGTATGTGTGGGCTGTGAACAAGAATGCACTTGAGCATGTGTGCCTGTGAAGGTCCAAGGGTGGCATTGGGAATCATCCTGGATGATCTTCTACCTTGTTGCTTTGCTCTGGAGTTTCCCGGGGTCTGCCTTCCAGGACCAGAAGTACAGGCCATGGCCATATCTGCTTGGCATTTTTAACTATCTAGGAATCTGAACTCAGGTCTTTTTGCTTTTAAGGCAAAGTTTTAACCGTTGAACCATCTCCCCAGCTCCTCTCTGTCTCTTTTTGAGACAAGGTCTTTCACTGGGCAGCAGCTTGAGAGCAAGGCCCATCATTACACCTGCTCTTGTTAAGAATGTGGATCTGCGGGATTGAACTCAGCTCTTTACGTCTGAAGGTAACTTACTGACTGAGCCATCTCCCTAGTTCTGTTATGCTTTCAAAGAATGGTGTGTGTGTGTGTGTGTGTGTGTGCGCGCGCGCACATGGGCACGTGCGTGTGTGTTCTTCACACGGTGATTCATGTATAATAAGTAGTATAGCTTTCTTTTCTTTTCTGTTCCTTTCTTTGCTTTTCTTTTTCTTTTCTCTTCAAGACTTCTGCAGGCTTGTCAATGAATATAAGTTGATCTTAATATATTCCAGCTTGGTAGATAGCTACCAGGTTATCTTTGTGATTGATAAAAGATCCCCCTCTCCTTTTTTTTTTTTTTTTTCTCTTTTGGATTGGAGGTCTTGCTTTGCAACCAAGACAACCTTCAACTCACGATTCTCCTGTCTCAGCCTCCCAAGTTGCTGGGATTACAGGTATGTAGTACCAAACCTGACCAAAGAATCTTTTCTATTAATTTTAATTTCAATACAATCTGAAGTGGTAAGCTTACTTTGATATCAATGGCTCATGAAAACTGAATTTCCCCAGAAATTCCAACATTGCAGCACCACATGTATCTTTTTTATTCAAAAAGGAATGTGGCTTTTAAGTATCCAGATGTGCAATTGAAAACATTGAAGCCCAAACACTCCAAGTGATCACTCCAAGTGACTGACATAGTCAGCTCAGCACTAGTCCTCTTTCCTGGTTTGAGTCACTGCAATTGTCTATCTTTCTTTCAAAGCTCCTGCAGAAGCATGGAAGGTAGATTTTTCCACTGGGTAGGAAATAAGACTGGCTCCGAGTGTCATGACAACAGGGGCTTTGGTGCTCAGAGTGTATTAGTCAGGGTTCTCTAGAGCCAAAGAATCAACAGAATGAATATATAAAAAGGGAATTTATTGAGTCAGCGTATGAGATATGGCCAAGGTAGTCTAACAACAGCTGCTAGTAGCTACTTCAGTCCAGTAGTCCAGTGGGTGACAGCTGAAGGCTGAGGATTCCTAGAGTCTTTAGTCACATTGAAGACTTGAAGAGTTGGAGGGCTAGAGGGTCGAAGAAGCAAAGAAGCTGGGCGGCAGGAGGGAAGAGAGTTTTCTAGCATGGCTTTAGAGAGTCTCTTCAAATTCTTCTGTCCTATGTATGGTTCCTTTTATCTGCTCCATTACTGGGAGGTTCCAATCAGATCTAGGACTGGCCTCTATATTGCAAATATATTGATCCAAATAATTTCTTCAGGTGGTCTGACAGCTGATTTAGTTAATCCTGGATGTGGCAAAGTTGACAACCAGGATTAACTATCACACAGAGCAGACGGGTTGTGTTTAGTTTGGTACATTGTAACTGAGGCCCTGTGTGTTCACAGACAATTGCATTGAACTGATTTCCAGGCAAGATGCTGTGCTTGATAAAGGATGTCTAGAAAACTTGGCTGATTCCATCTGTTTGGCTGAAATTGAAGGACAGTAATTGCTTAGCACTTAGGTCAGCGGAAAGGTCCCTCCTGCCCCGACATCCTTTAGAATCGCCAGTGCATTATTGTTGCAGTTCCTCATTCTTCTGCTGTGAGACAAAACTCAAACTCAAGCAACTTAAGGGAAGAAAGGGAGATTTATTTGGTGTATGGTTCTGTTATGGTAGGAAAGGCATGGCTGGCTGGCTGGCAGAAGCCAGAGGTGGTTTAAGTCATGTCCATTATGGAAGTTAGATAGAGCAAGCTGCAGAATGCAAGAGCAGATGACTAGCAGAAGCAGGGTGGAGCTGGCCAACCTCGAGGCCTGCCCCTGTGACCTGTCTTCCTCCAACAAGACTCCACCTCCTAAAGATGCCACAACCTCCCCAAACATTAAACAGTTAAGGACACAAACACATGGCAGTGATAATAAAATTAAAATAAGAACAACTATAATTATCTGTGGGGCTGAGTTCAAGACCCACCAGTCTTCTAGAATCCATAATTCACAGATGCTCAAATTCCTGACACACTTTAATTATCTCTAGATTGCTTATCATACTAATGTGATATAAATGCTCTGGAAGCAGTTGTTATACCGTGTTGCTTAGGGAATAATGATAAGAAGACAGTCTGTGTGTTGAGTGCAGGTGCAGCATGGTAGACGTGACTGTACAGACACGAGACACAGTGACAGAATGTTCAGGCTGCCTGGGCTGGAGACAGATTCTGTTGGAGAGAGACAGAGGCTCTGAGAAAAGGCGAAGCCCCTGACAGACATGTCCACAAGGCACATCATGTGCACAGATTGAGCACAGAGCTCAGATGAATGACATATCTAAGCTTTGCATTTTTGTAGAATTTTTTGAATCTTCAGTTGCAGAATTCACAGCTACGGAAGGCTGTTGAGGTCATTTCATGATTGCATTGTACCACTCATTTCTATGTGTAAGTAGGGACTTCAGAGTAAACTGAGGCAATACAGTGGTTGTAAAGACCAGGAGGCAGAATTTAAATCATCTAGTGGGACCCTCTGGGGAAGGTTACAGCCCTACGCCATGCGGAAGGTTATAGCCCTATGCCATGCTTAACTCTTTGGGGGGGAGGCTCTGGCTTTGCCATTTGAGCTATTTCCAAGCTGTTTCCCTGTTCTTTCCTTGCCATGTTTCTCAGAGGAAGGTCCCAAGACACAACCTGGGTTGAGAGTCTTTGGAGGTGTAGCTCATTGGAGGACACAGCTCTGAGTGCACGGGCCTGCTGTCCCTCCACCATGACAACAGGGTCTTTGATGCTCAATACAGTAAATGGGGCGTGTCCATCTCTCCCACTCCCCAGTGGAAACATTGGCCAGGCATACATACCACTGTGTTCTGAATACCCCACGTTGAGTCGGTCCAGGGTGTGGTGTCAGTAGTCTGGTCCTCTGCCTAGGCGGGCAAACACATTAGCCTTGGAACGAGAGGCCAAAGTAGGATCTCCCAGCCTGCCTGGTGCTACCAGAAGGTGTTCTTCTGATCTGTGTTTATCTGTCTTCCATGGTTGTGTTTTCTTCCAAAGTGACCACTCAATGCACCATGTCTCTGGAGACCACTGTGATCCACTAATCCCATTAGGAGATGGTCCCTTTACAGGACAATCTCATTAGACATTTTCCCAGAGGAAAAATTATTATTAAATTTGGCCTTAGCATTCCTAATTGCACAGAGATGCAGCCTGTCTGAGGGATGTCCCTCAGGAGCTGAGACCCAAGACTCTACCAGCACTCTTAGCGATGTAAACATGGCAGGCACATTCCATCTGTTCTTTGGCATAAGGTAGAATGCCTACAAAGGAGCACTGTGAGCCCGTGAGATTAAGATGTCCACAGAACATCTGGAAGAGTAGCAAAGAAGATGCTGGGTTTTTTTTTTCACATAGTTTTTTTGGATTTGGAGAATAGGAGGTAGTGGACTATACAAGATCGGAATTTGTCTGTGGTCATCTTATTTAACTCAGCTTACAGAGGGGGAGACTGGCACCCCAAGGAGCCATGTGAAAAGTAGTGCAACTGGGTTTGGATTTTGCTGGGTGGGGCCTCAAAGCTGGGATGGCAACTGCCAGTGTGCCCCAGATGGGGGGCCTTGCCTCTGAAAACATCACATCCTACACATAGGCCACTTCGGGCTGAGGGAGGAGCATTTAATCAAGGCCATAGAGGTAGCACACAGCCCAGGCCCAAGTGGCGTAGGCTTTCCTTAGTTCTGTTACTCCCGGGTACTTTCCAGGGAACTCTAGATTCAGCCTATGGAAAGGGAATCAGCCAACTCCTTCTTTTCCTCCCTCCTTCCCTCACTCTCCTTTCCTTTCCTCCTGTGGTTGCTCCTGACTGGGGAAAGCTATTGCACAGGTTTATTCTCTTGCAGCGACTCACAGTACACAGTACACTGCTTCCCTGGAAAGTCCTCAAAGTAACAGATCCTGTTTCGTGCACACGCTAGTGCTGTGGGTCGAACCTGGGATGCAGAGGGGCACGTGTTCCCCAGCCGAGCACCTCCCCAGCTCCGATGTCTTAATTAATGTGTCCTTGCAACGCAGTGTTCAGTGGCTTCTTTTCTGATGAACTCTAGGCAGGAAAACTTCCTGTGATAAGACTTTCTATGGAGGTGAACCAAGGAGGATATTCATAGCCCATGAGGATGACAGTCTGGGGGCTGCATGATTTGGGTGTCTTGGCCCGTACCGGGTAGGGTGCAAGGGAGCTATGCTATGTGGCCTTGATACAAATCCAGAATTTCTGGACCTTTTTCATCCTGTCTGCATTGTAAGACACAGTTTTTCTCTATCTATCTGTCTATCTATCTGTCTGTCTATCTATCTATCTATCTATCTATCTATCTATCTATCTATCTATCTATCTATCATCTATCATCTATCTATTGGTGCTGGAATTGAATCCAAGGCCTCATGCTAGGTAAATGCTCTATCATGGAGACCCCTAGCCCCATAGCTTATTCAAGTCAATATCTTTTCCTTTTCTCTTTTCTTAAAACTCGTAGGCACACTATCTCATAGAAATAGTAAAATTGGGCCTTTAAGATCTCAGCAGGAAGAGGCACTTGTCCCCAAGCTTGAGAACCTGAGTTTAAACCCTAGAACCTACATGAAGATGGAAAGAGACAACCATGTCCTCTGGCCTCTGTACATGCACCATGGCACACACCCAAACACATCTATACACACACACACACACACACACACACACACACACACCACACATCCTGACACCCAGACACACGCACAACCAGACTTACACACCCAGACATGCAGACACATATACACAGACACACATACCCAGGTAGATAGATAAGACGGACAGACAGGCACACATACATATATACATACACTAATAAAAAATAATAAATATGCTTTTTAAAAAAGCTAAAATGTATTGCAATCCATCCAGGACTAAAATGTACTAATTTAAGGTAACCATACATCTCCTAGGAATTCTAAACAAGATTCAGGGTTGGTGCCAGTTTTGTATTTGGCTCATGGATGATTGTACCCTGGAGTCAGAAGCAAGTATGTGATGTGTTTCTAGTCTTTCCCCCCACTGAGATGCCTAGACAAGAGGATTCTCTAATTTGATTGAAGCATCCCCAATTAAAAAAGCAATCCCACCTCAAATCCTTTATGCCCATCATCGTTTTAGACACAAGCACAATCTTTCCAAATGGATTTCCTAGCTTGCCCATGTGAGGAAGTTTGTTAGCGATAGTGGCAGTGGCTGTCGCTTAAATATATCCTCATTAGAGGCTTGAGGAAGAAGCCCTCCGCAGAATTACACACTGCATTTGAACTGTCAGCCATCTTCCCATGATACATTGCAGTGTGCGCCTTTTTGTTACAGAGCAACAAGGCTATAAATCTGGAAGAAGACAGTGAAATTACAAATTAGCCATATTGTGCTATTAGCTGCAGATTTCATGATAAATTCTTCACATAAAGATTTCCCAGAGATGGTTCTATCTTTGAGAATTTGTAACAACTCCATATGTATCTTTCAAAATGAAGAGCGATGAGTAATGGTTTGACCAAGCAATAAATACATAATGAAGCCTCACCTTTGATCTTTTTTGCTTCATATGAGGTCAAAGTTGAGATGGGTTATAAATCATGATTTATGCTTTTTAAGTCTCTGGTTTTTTTTTTTTTTTCTTTAGCCTTTCCCCTCATTGGTTTAATTTTGAGTTGTTTAATTATTCACCACTCTAGTACTTTAAGTTCTTCGGTAGTAGGTGTAGTTGTTTAATTTTGCATGCTACTCGATTTTCAAGAGTTGTCTTTGCTCTTTATCTCTGCATAATCTTTTAAAAATTAATTGCACTATACTAATATTAGCATACACAATTGTATTAACGCAAAAGACTGTTGCAGTAAATAAAAACCCATAATACATACATACATACATGCATGTATATTTGTGTGGCAAGAATTTTTAGACATTTTTCTTTACTGGATGTCTCTTTTTCTACTTTTCTTTGAAGTTCAGATTTTTGATGTTCACAGGAGCTGTGGAGACTCAAACACTTGAGCTATTTCGCATATAGTTACAATAGTTTTAAAATTTCAGCCTGACTTGATGGTCTTGGCATTTGATGAGAAGGAAGTTTTTTTTTTGAGGGGGGTATAATTTTTTTTTTGGTGTGTGTGTGTGTGTGTGTGTGTGTGTGTGTGTGTGTGGTGTGTGTGGTGTGTGTGGGGGGGGTTCATGGAGGCCACAGGTTGACATTGGATGTGTGTATGTGTTTGCATGAATTTGTTTGGAGGCAAAAGTTGATGTCATCTCTGTCTCCCTTGATCTCCTTCCACCTTGGGTTTTGAGGCAGGGCCTCCCCCAGAATCTGGAGCTCCGTGCCATTCGGTGTCCAGCCGGCTCCAGGCATCTGCTTTTCTCTCGTTCCAGTGCTGGGACTGCAAGCACGTGCCCCTTCTCTGGTTTCTCACGTGACTGCTGGAGAGCTGAACTCAGCTTCTCATGCTTGTGCAACTTGCCCCCTGAGTCATCCCTCCACAGTCCCACACAAGGAAGCGCTTTTAAAAACAGCATTTTCTGTGTATGATAAATAGTTGATAGTAGGAGAAACCCTGTCCTGGATTTGTAGCCCCCAAGAAACTGGGGCCTCTCATACTAGACAGACAGCATGCACCTTCCCTTGTACATCAGGGGGTGGGCTTACGTTTAGAGTTGATGGATGAAGAGTCTATGAGGCACATTCAGCCCCTCAACTCCACTCTATTTGGTGGTAAAAGACATCCCTCAACTTTTAGCATAGCCGGGCACTCTAAGAAGACACTGGCAATGTCTTATTTTGTATGTTGCTTCTGTTAATTTGTCTCTCTGCCCCAGTTAAGGTTCCATGCCACTTGGTACCTCATGGGGGACGAAACGACCAGCATTACACTTAAAGAATCCCCCCCACCTCTAGGAGCATGCTCCCAGAGCAAAATCCCTTGTTGTTCCCACCAGACTGTCTGCATACCTTGAGAATTAGTTCTCTTAAGTATGAAATTGTTGAAACAGTACAGAATATTGGAGCTAAACTGGTGTCACCTCATTAAGCATCCTTAGCAAGGGTTGAATGTGGCCGTGTGGCCACTCTAGTGAATACAGTCGCAGCACTAAAAAACATTTATTGCCGCCATTAAAAAAAGAACTTTTAAAATGAGTTTGAAGGAAAGCCATTACCTCCTTAACTACCAAATAAACTCAGTGGTCTATGCAGATTATGATGAAATATCTCTGCTGCTTCAATCTTATTCTCTTTGTTCCAGAAGCTGTAATTCATGCTGTGCTTTTGCTGACAACTTGGTAACTATGTTTGCTTCCCGCCTGGTCCTGCCTGCTCCCTTCTTTCACTTCAGGCTTTTACTTTGTCTGCTGTGTGCTCTTTTTTCCTCCCTGGATAAATTGTTTTCTTTTCCTTTTTCTTATTTGTGTGTGTGTGTGGGGGGAAGGGTTTTAACATATAGAAACTTAAACCTTTGTTGCCTTTAGGTGATGTGGTGACAATACACTGTGTGTTATTTGTATTCTGTTAACATTGTTTTGCAAATGTTTCAGCTCATTGAAATGTCCAAATAGAAACAGATGAGATGTGACTCAGCTGGCAGGAGCGCTTGCCTAGCACGGGTAAGGCTCTTGGTTCCATCCCCAGCCTGGCATAACCCTGGCATGGTGGTCCACACCTGTGAGCTCAGCACTCTGGAAGTGCAGGCTGGACAATCAGAAGTTCGAGGTCGTCCTTGGCTCTTTTCATGGTTTAAATGTGGGTTGCCCCCCCCCCATAGGCTCATGTATTTACATCCTGTGGCAATTAAGGTAGCTTGCCAAGCGCAGATGTTTACTTGGCAGCGTACCAAAGTGTCAAGGTGAAGCCACTTACTGTGTGAGGGTGCCAGCCCTCGACGTCTTATGGTGTGATTTGTGCTAGTGGGTCTGTGGCCTAAAAACATCCACCCTGTCTATTCTCAGCCCATGGACCTTCACTTTAGGCTCGTACGATCCTGCTGCCCCTCTCCCATGATGTTCCATGAGCCACCTTATTTTTGAGATTGGATCTCTCACTGACACTGGAGCTCACCGATTGGTCAAGATGATAGCAAGCTCCAGCCACCTTCCCGTCTCAGCCCCCTCGCACTAGGATTACAGGTGCACACACCGGGCCTGGCTTTTTGGCGAGGGCTGGAGGTTGAAGCTCAGGTATCTTGCACTTGCCTGCCATATACTTTTCCAACTGAGCCATCTCTCCAGCCCCTGTGCTTGGGTTTTTTATGGAAAATTTCTAAATTTGGGGCAGCTATGGTTTAAATATGGTTCATGTGTTGGAGGCTAGGTCCACAGTGTAGGATCCAGTGACATAACCAGGTCATTGTGGTTGCTGCTTTCAGAAGGGCCAGTGGTGTTTTCTTGCGGTGGATTATCTCTCTCCAAAGTAAATTGCTGTGAAGAGAGGTCTCTCCATACACTTGGCCTCTTTTGCTTGTGACCATTTATCTCTCCTTTGTCTGCCATGTTATCAAAGGGTCAAGAAAGCACTAACCATCAGTTGGACAGATATAGCTAGTTGATCCTGGGCTTTAAGCCTCCCACATGATAAGCTAAAGATAACTCTATTTAGAAGTAGTCACACATGTTTTGCTGTAACAACAGGAAACATAATACTATGCTAAGTCTGCCACTTCTGGAAAGAAAAATTATCCAGCAACAAAGCTTCCGGGACCCTTGGCTCTTCCTCATGCAGCATCTATTTGGTGCCAGGAGACCATCTCCTTTGTCTCCTCTCCACCGCATCTAATCGATGTGGAAAAACCCAGCCCAAAGTGGGTGGGACCATTCCCTGGGCAGGTAGAGAAGACGGAGGGAGCTGGTTCAGAAGTTTGGCACAAGTTGGCAGGTGAAGTGGATATGCTGTGATATTAGCTCTCATGCCAAGCTGAAGTAATGCAATAACCAGGCGATTGTCAGGCAGAATAAAACCCCTCATTCTCTAAAGCTCTTGGTTATGCAGAGTAGTAGTGACAAGGCCTGAAAAAAACCTTTGCAATAAATACATCCTCAGAGCGTTGAAGGAAAGGAAGACTCTGCTGACCTCTAGGTGTGGATTATGCATTCCACAGCATAACCAGCATTGGCGCGGGCTTCTGTGCCTGGCCCACCTAGATGACTTGGTCTGTTGGTGAAACCATTGATATTGTAGTGATAGCTCCTTGGCCCAGCATGTTTGTCAGTGTTTGGTGTGAGTATGAAATTCACTAGTCATTGATGTTGGTGTGGTAAATGCAGTCTCTCTGGGGCGGGTCGAGGTTGTTCTGGACATTTAATGCTGCACTCCCCTAACTCGTGGTTCGTAATCACCAGCACTTGATTCTCAAGGTGCTACCTGGGCAGAGTTTGGCATTCACAGTTCATCTCTTTGTGGTGTCGTTTGGGGTGGAGAGATGACTGGCTTATTCAGGGGCATAGTTGCTGAGCAAACAGCTGGAGGCTGGAACAGCTGGAGCTCTGGGGCTTCTTTCTTTACATGTCTCTTTATGTGGTTTCTCCATGGACACTTCTTGGGTATCAGTCCCGAGCTTTTTAGGTGCATATGATGATGGGGGTCACAGGGCAGAGAAAGAAGAGGAGGAGGAAGAGGGGCAGCAGCAGTGAGTGTTAAATTGAACTCACATCACCTCTTATGAGATAACCCTGGAAATTATACGATATTCCTTCTACTGAATTCTTATTGGTCAATGTATCTGCAAAGACTCAATTGTTTCAAAAGGTGGAGGTCTGGACTTTTAAGGTGGACAAGTGTTAATGTCACGCTGTAAGAAGAACCTGAGGATTCAGGGATTCAATTCTCTTTCTCTGTCTCTCTATCTCTGTCTTTCTTTCTCTCTCTCTTTCTGTCGCTATCTTTGAGAAAATCCAAACTGTCACAGAAGCTATGAGGAACATTTATAACCTTTCCAGAGCCACAGCTTCCTGAGTTTTTCAAAGCTACCCTGTAGCATGCTTCTTCGTACTGATCTGCCGCCAGACTTATTGCTGGTACCAAATGACTCAAATCCTTTGTCAAGGAACAAAGTATTGAGACTCTGATTGGCCAAATTGCAAGAGAATTGGCGTCTTTTCTGTTTGTCCTGATGCTGCAGATTAGTACCAAAGTGAAAAAGCTCAGGATTTTCTAAGTCAGAGAAGTAGAGAAAACCCTCCTGGAAATAGCTGCCCAGATGTCTGTTCAGCAGCATTCAGCCAAGCTGGGTAACTGTGGAGACTGACCTTGGGCTGGGGCAGGAGCCTAGTTCCGGGGCATGGTATCAGACGGGGTGTCTTTAGTCCAAACTCCCCACTGGTCACCTAGGAGAGCAGTAATAATACTCCAGGAATGAAAACATCCATCAGCAGTGGAGAGCACCCCGGCACAGGCTGCCCCCTGTCACTGAAGACCCTAGTTAAATAAAATAAAGTTGCTAATAAAAATTCTTTGGTGGTCCTAAGAGCCATGCAGATCCTCACTGTCCTTTCCTGTTAGGCAGGTGACAAAGCTGCATGGAAATTTCCCGTGGCTAATAGGGGTCCTAGTTGGAGGCAACAAAGAGCTGTCAGATCAGCGCCACTCAATTAGTTATTTAGGTGACACAGTAGTGAACTGTCCTGATGGTGGTCTCCACCATAGAAGAGGGCTGGTCTTTAGTCCAAGATCACATGCCTTACGGTCGGCAGGAGATGCAGAGGTGTGGAACCACTTGTCCCTTTGGGAGTTTGATCGACACTTGGCTTATTTATTTATTTTTATCAGACATGTCCCTTAAGGCAACGGTGTCTCTGGGTTCAGTGGGAGAAAGAGGAATGTGCCCCACGCTGGACAAAACTGGCTTGCAGAGGAATTGAGTGAGGCTCTTTATTCCTGGCGTGGAGCCTCAGGCAGGGTGAGGCCCTGTCCCCTCCAGCCGGCCGCACTGACCTCAAGCTGTCTGGGTGATATGGCATCGGTCCACCCTGGTGACTCTGCTAACCAGTGCCCCTTGCATATCACTCTTGCCCCTGCTGGCTCCTAGCTTTTCTGCACATTCACGAGCCCCCCAGACTTCTTGTCTCCCCATATTTCATGGAGCCCTCTCCCCCAGGTGTGGGCAGCTCCAAGGTAAAGTTAAAGTCCCTTAACTTAGATCCCAGGACTTACAGGTCCCTGTCTCCTTCCCAAGTCTGGCGGAATTCCTCCTCTCTTCACTTTTATTTTCCAAAGTCATCCTCCTCTCCTCTCGTGGTCCTTCGCTATGACAGAACTTAAGATTTTTATGGAATTGGAGCCTTCCCAGTGTGATGCAAAGTTGGAGCTTATTAAGAAGCAGTGTAAGAGCCAGGCATGGTGGCATATGCCTGTCATCCCAGATGGAGGGAGGAAGAACTGAGTTCAAGACCGGCCTTAGCCACATAATCACTTTCAGGCTAACTTGGGCTACATAAGATTCTGTTTTGAAATAAAATAAAAAAAAGGATTCAGTTTTCTTTTTCCACCATGTAGGTTCTCGGAATTGAACTCAGATTGTCAGGGTTGGTGGCAAGGCCTTTTATCTCCTGTGCCATCTTGTAAAAAAAAAAAAAACAAAAGATTTAAGCATAGGCATTGGAGAGAGAGATGCTTAAGATAGACACCCTAAAAACGTGGATGTGGGCTTCACAAGAGTTACCATTAAGGGATGGTGTGTAGGGACATCCTCCTGCTACTATGCTCTGCATTTACTCTGCCGAATGTGGATGGCATGAGGATTTTACAGAGAGCGCCCAGAAAGATGAAAGGATTCAGGCCAAACAGCATTGCTAGAAGCTGACGTGGGCCACAGTTCTGGTCTTCCAGCCTAGTCTTGAGTACCTGACCACCCAGCATCACACTGGGCCATACTTCTCCATGTTGGCTTTCATCAGAGCGCTACCATCCTCCACTTTCTGGACACAGCATTTAGTCAGAACACCTGGGAATCCTGCCTTGCCTGGGACCACAGCTCTGGACTATTGAGCGAGACATTTGACCTCCTTTGATCTTAAATCACTCCGTGTCTGGCAGTAGCTTGGTCCACCCTGTTGATTGTTTACAATTAGCCGGCAGGACTGGCAACTTCTCATGGCATCTACCACCCCCCAACACACACACAAAGGGAGTCTCCTCTCCTTTCCTCACTTCTGACTCCAGGTAGACCTATTCCAGTCTGAAAAATCTCCACAGACAGAGTTGTCACTCAGCATGTGTTTGCTCATCTGTCTCTTTTCTTTTTATGACCTGGCATTCTTCTTGCCTCACTGGGACTTGACTCCTCCTGCACAAGAAACAGAGTGTCTTCATGTTGACCAGGAGCCGCTGAGCAAGTAATCTGTGCTGTTAATGCTCTGTGACCAAGCTCCTTGCTCAAGTGTGGCCCTGGCCATCTCAATGAACCATTGTTCCTCCCCCGTCTGTTGTGAAAGGCCTGGACTGTGCTCTGGGGTAGTTCTGTCCTGGAGGAAGGAGTTATCCCTGTTGACAATAAAAAGCTCCGTCAGATCAGTTTTTGCAGACACAGCCCCTTTTTCTTGCTCAAGATCCGCAGGGCTCTGGTGCCAAGTGGAGCAGAATACTCCTTTTGTGGCGCTCTGATCCCATCTGCATAATGGGAAACATTGTTTATGCAACTGACTACTTTCCTCGCTGGCTGGGTTAGGAGAGAGGTCAGGGGTCCCCCTCTTCATGAGGATGCCACCTCCTAGCCAAGACATTTTGCAGAGTTTGATCAGCCCATCAAGCTGGAGTGGAGACGCTTTGCCTTCTCCAGATAGAAGACCAACTGCCAACATCCAGGCAGTGTGTTTGTTTCACAGAGAAATTGGTTACTTAACTGAAGAGGGGAAAGACAGGGGACTCATGCCATGTTTGCATGCACCCGCCTGTCTTTCAAAGTGGGGGAACTCACGGTATCCACAGCCCTAAGTGCCTTTTAACTGCAGCTGCTAAAGTGCTTCTAAGATGATTTTTGAAAGTGTCCTGAAAGTGAGTTGGTTCAGAACTCGGGAGGATCATGAAATCGGAACATAAGTGTGATGGGTGTGGGATGGGGGAGAGGTGGAGAAAGTGAAAATATAAGTAGTCCCTGACTTATGAGGATTGTGCTTGTAATTTCTTTTGTCTGTACTATGGTGTGAAAATGACTATGTTTCAACTTTAGAATTTGGATCTTTTACTTGGTTCCCAATATGTGGTCCCTGTACTCCCACAGCTACCCACGAAGTCTTATGGTCTGGAATCCATGGATGAACCATGGCATACCACGTTGCTAAGCTGTTTTGTGCTCAGTAGGGTTAGAGATAGTCAAAGCATTTTTTGACTTATGCGATCTCAATTTTTAGTGGTTTTCCCAGGATTTAACTCCATCATCACTCAAAGGCATCTATGTAAGTGCTTTACCTTCCTAGATCAGAATTCAGCCAGTTTGCAGGAAAGACCAGGAATCTGCCTAGTTAATATGTTTCTGGGAAGGCAGTCCTCAACCTGTAGCCAGAGAAACACTGATATTTATTTCTAACTCCTTAACAGAAAGAATGCTGAGCATTCAAGTTATTGTTGGTATTGGTATTTCCAAAGAGTTATTACAAAGTTGCGTAACGCCAATTGCAAGTAAGGGCAAAATTCTTGGATGTAACAAGAGCAAAAGACAATTTTAATTCTTTTTTTTTTTTTTAAATTTAGCTGAAATCTAAACATGGAATGGGGTGTTCCGGTCGCCCACGGCTGCTGGGCACATGAGCCAGCTTGTAGACTGAAATAGACTTCTGTGTTTCGTTCTTGATTCGTTGAATCAGGAATTTAGGAATTCAGTTGAGGTGGTTTGAATATGACCCGAAACCTATTACCCAGGCCTAGCGGCCAGATGACTGACATTGAGCAGCCCACACTTCTACTCTTGGTGCGTCTTCTTCTGTGCACTTTGTGTTCTTGACATTTGTGCTTAAAGTCTATACTAAAATGTTTTTTTTTCCAGCGCCCCCCGCCCTGCCCCGAAGCTGATCTTTTCAATTACATTTTGTGTCAGAATTCTCATTACTGTCTACCTGCCTATCTGATGCCTACCTGTCGTCTATGTCTGTTTCTGTCTGCCTTTCTATCTGAATCTCTTTCTTCTAAGGCTCTCTGTGTGGTTCATTTCCTTCAGGTCTGATAGTCTCAGGGATAATCACTTTTTTTTTTTTTAAAGGAGGCTGACAGTCAAGAAGCAAGAACTTGATAGGGCTGGAGAGATGGCTCAGGGGTTAAGACTCTGCCTCACAAGCAAAAGGTCAAGAGTTCAGATCCCAGGTCCCAAGTAAAAATGCCAGGTGGAAACACTGGCAGCCTGTACTTACGGCCCTGGTGGGTGGGGCCTGGAAATCCCAGAGCGAAGCAAAAAGGAAGTAAAAGAAATGTAGGATGATCTCTCTCTCTCTCTCTCTTTCTCTCTCTCTCTCACACACACACACTAAATGAATGATTGAATAAGTAAAGTTTAAGAAGAAGCAGGAAAGAGAAGCTGCCAGCCCCTTAAGAAATTTACACACAACTGCACCATGTCACTTCTGGTGTATCAATCAGTCCCATGGGGTGACCAGTTCTCCCTATAGTTTAGAGAATAAAGTTTTCATTCAACGGGATGCTACACAGTTTCATTTTCATTTTCACACTTGGAGGAGGAATGTTACTAAAGCCTGCACTGAGACATCCCCTCTTGCCTCACAAAAGTCCCCGAGAATTAGGCTAAGCTGCAGCTTCCTGGAGCAAATCTGCCTAGGAGGAAGGACACATTTATACACACAGGAACAAACACATTTGTTGGCAACTGTGGTGAGTGGGTAGGCTGTTTCAGCATTTCCACGCTCACAGAGTATTTTTTCGGTTCCTTCCCGCAGCTTCTTGGCATTGTTGATAAACTCAAGCTCATCTCACGTGCACGCTTTCATCTCTCTTCCTTTCCTGTCCTCCACGGCTCCTCCATGAGACATCTCCCTGTAATGTGGCTTTGGGACATTTGCATGTGCTCAGGTGTTAGACTTATTTATGCCTTCTCTACCTTTCCTGGAGTTTTAACAAATTCATTCACTCCTGTGTCGGTTCCTTAGTGGTATTTTCCCCTTTTCCAATTACACTTAAAAATCCAATTTCTTCATCCCATCACGGGACCTGCTTCTGCTCTGATCGCTACCTGTCTACTTTTTTGCAAGTGGTGGCATCACGTTAGTGACACTAACTAGTGGTTTATTACCCTGGTTCAGGAAAGAATTGCATTCTCCTAAATGCCTGACCCACATAGAGGCTGTGCATACATTTTGCCGAAATGTTTCGAACTTGTTAGCTGATCCACAAATAGCTCCTCTCTATATTTATGACATTACTTTGTGCTGAGCAACACATTTCAAACCTTTCCTGTTAGTCTGTCCATTTTAAATGTCATCTGTTCATATTTATAAATGTAGGCTGAGCTTAAATTGGATGGTTTGGGTTTGTGATATTTCTGATTTTCTTAATGATCAAATAATAAAAAAAAACAAACTAGATTAAGAAAAAAAGAAAAAATCTTAGATACCCACAATTTCCTGGCAGTCAGAGTTTGTTTTGAGCTGCTTTGTTCGGCAGGAATGGCTAATAAAAGAAACATTTCCCCTAAGAATTGCCATGGTCTTTAATTAAACTCCTTTCCCATAGGTTTGTAATATAGCGGTGAACAATATTTGGTCAGTTTCTCTGCCTGACTCTCTTAGTCACATGCTGGACTCTATTGGATCCCAGGTCCTGAGGGAACATTAGACATGGAGAGAGGCAGACCGCATCAAATGAAAAGTTAATTGCGTTTAAGCTGTGTTGGAAACCAGTCTCCGGTGTGCTTTGCTGAGAGCCAAGCTAAACACACAGGTGCCCGGCTGCCAGGTTGGGTTGGTGGTTGAGAGTTTACCCGACTCAGGAAACCTAGCTGCCCAGTGCCTGGTGACTCTGGGAAAGGTTAGGGCCTCACCTTTCAGCTACTTTGGCCTCTGAGACATTAGTCAAGAAGGCATCTGTTCTGCCTGGGGGTAGGAAGGTTGTTTTTTTTTTTTTTGAGAAAGGCATGTGGCTGGACTGCAGCAGCTCATGGAGACTCATGGAATAGCTGCGATGAATGACCTCAAAGGCTTTCGAGCTAAGCTCTGGTGGAGGTGAAGAAGCCCATCATCTCTGCCTGTCTTCCTACTCTTGAGCTGAGAACACTGCATCAGGGCAGGTGCACATAGAGGTGGTTAGGGAGATGGCTGTCAGAAAGCGTTTCCTATGCCCACATGAGAACCCGGGTTCAGCTCCTTAGCACTCAGGTGGCACGTGCTTGTATTCACACTGCTGGGGAATCAGAGACAGAAAAATTATCTTTTTTTTTGCATCGGGACACATTTTGCAAGGACTTGCCATGGCCACTCAGTTGAGCTGAATCAGAGAACTCTGGGTTCCGTGAGAGGTCCTATCTCAAAAAACAAGGTGGTGACTGAGAAAGATACCCAACATCCTTCATCTGCATGTAAGCACATGTGCATGTGAATCAAAACACATGTGCAGACACATAAACAATGGACACACAAATGAAAGTAGATCATGTCTCAAAGAAATACCGCACTTCTTGTTTGCTCCCAGGGGGTCTCTCCTACCCTTAGAACATCCCTGAGGGGGTCTTTGGGTACCATTAACAAACAATCCACTTCTTTATCTGATTGGTAACTCCTCACCTGTGCTCTTTACGGCTATTTATTCAGCAGTTCATATATTTTATTCATGTTACCAAACAAATTAGGTTAAACATGAAATTGCTAATAGTGGACCATTTTTCAACCTATAAAAATGGCAATCTTATGAGATTCATTGTAATAGCTTTTGCACAAGTACTTCATAAAATAACAGGGGAAACATCAGCGACTGTATCCGTAGCTACAAGATAACTTAGGAGACAAAAGAGACGTGCCTGTGATCTAGGTGTGGGCAGCAATGACAGTAGCTCTTCTAAAGAAAAGAAATCAACTGTTTTCTTTTTGCACTGGGACACGGTGCATGTGGTGGAAGCACTTACCCTCCGTGGCCCGATGTGCTTAGAGGTGATCCCCTGGTCTCCCACTTACGAGCTGATTGGCCTTGGCCAAGAGTCTGGGCCTGATAGAGGTACACAGTGCAAAGGATTGCTGTGCAGGCACATGAGCTAAACTTGTCTTGATAGATGTTACCTTCTGCCCTCCCCTTAAAACTCCAAGCTGTACACGTTTTGGTTTCCTTTTCACCTCTTTGGCTGTGCTGCGCTTCCTTATGCTATGGAATCTGTGTGCTCATTCCCTTCCTTCCAGAACGTTCTTTTCCCTTTTCTCTCATGACTTTGCTTACCTGGCTCTGTTTTATATTTGAGATCTTGGTTCATTGTGTGTGTGTGTGTGTGTGTGTGTGTGTGTATGGATGTGTTTATGCATGTTTGTGTGGGCGGGTTCACATGTGTGGGATGCACAGGCATGTGTGTGCTTGTGCATAGTTTTAGAGGTCAACCTCAACGTCACTACTTAGACACTGTCTACTTTGTTTTTTGGGACAGAGTCTCTGACTGGGACCTGGAGCTTGACAAGTCAGGACCCTCTTGTCTCCACCTGTTCTGACTCTGGGATTAGAAGCATGCCATACTACGTAAATCTTTTTTTATCTGGGTTCTGGGGATCAAACTCAGGATCTCTCTCTAGCCTTTGGCTCATTTCTTGATTTCTTCTTTTTTAAAAATTCTTATTCTTCGTTAGATTCTTGCTTGAATACAATGGATTTATGTCATTTTTACTCTTAACTACCTAATCTCACTCACTTTCTTTTCCTACTATAAAGCTTCCTGGACTTTTATGTCTTTTTGCATGTATGGATCATTGAGTTTCATTTGGGGAGCCTAGACTAACTGATATGTGTCTGAGCACTTGCTAAAGCATGGATGTTGTATCAGTAGTATATCAAGAAAGTAGCTCTTCCTCCTTTTATCTGGTATTAGCCCTCAACAGTCTGTCAAGGAGGTAGGGTGCCTCTTGAGTCTTTTCCTTTCCATGGTAAAATGTTGATAGGCTGAATATCGTGCAGGCCTTGTGGACACAGCTGAAGTGATGAGGTTCAGGCATCAACAGCACCTATAGAAGATGCTGTCTGGCATCTTCCCCACCATCGGGTTCTGACGTTCTTACCTTTCTTCTGTGAGGTTCCCTGAGTCTTGAGCTGGGATTGATTTAGATGTCACGTTTGGGGCTGGAGCCGTCTATAGTTACTTGTTCTCTGCTCTTTGGTCAGTTGTCATTCTTTATATTAAATATCTTCTGTTGCGAAAGGAAGCTTCTCCATGGAACATTGAGAGCTGTGATAATCTATGAGTGTAATGGTAAGTGCTTAGATGGCAGTTTGATATCATGTCCTTATAATTAAACCACGGAAGTTTGTTCCCACCTATGGCATATGGGTCTCCCACAGGTTCTTGGCTTGGTTTACAGTGCCAGGCATGTGTTCCCTGCTGCAAATCAGGCCTTAAATCCAATCAGAAAGCAGTTGGTTACTCTCACACCATTCATTCCACTATTATACCATGGTCGCCTCTTGCCTGGGTAAAAATTATGTCTCACCGCTGGGCAAGACTGCTGATGACTTTCATTTCATGGTTTCCTGACTACCCATTGCATGTCTTACGAAGCCATGACTGTCAAATCTCTGCACTTTCTAGAATCCTGTAACTGCTCTTCATAAAAGCACCAGTCTTAGCTATGACTTCCAAAAATCCGAGAGATGGTTAGATCTTTGTGCCACCTCATTTCATGGTGCACCCCACACTGGCAGGAAACAGAGCAATACGTATCCTCATCCTCTGGGGCACCCAGTGCTCATTTGGGTAAACTAATTAGTGAATGGGGAGTCCTGCACCCTAGCAGTTGTTGTATTTTAGGGCATTAGTGATCGATTCTATGTTTCTGATAACACACTGGCATGGTTAACCATGTATCTAAGAAGTGTGTGTATGTGTGTTTGCACAAGAACAATCTATAAACACATCAGTTTTGAAGACATTGTACAGTGTAGGGCAAGGTTTAAGAGTAATGAGTTAGCCTGATGTTTAAGTTGAAGCTCACAGCATCACATGTTTGTTCTGTGATCTCAGAAAAGTTATTTCTTTCTAAAACTCAAGTTCTGCATTTATAACCTGGACAGAAAAGAGTCACTAAACTCCAGAGCTTGGACCTAAGCAAGTGGTTTAAGGCCATTGAACGTGTCTCATGGAATTACGTCTGCTGGCAATTGACTGGTCAAAGCAAGTCACCTGGCTAAAATCGCAAATAAATAGAAAATGTACTCCATTCAGTCTAGTGAACCATTGAAAAATTACACAGCAATGGGAAGGAATGACAATAACCAAATTGAGTACAATAACTACATGTCACACTTGTCACTGATAAATAAGACTGCACATAAAGCTCTCAGTAGAGTGTCTAGCACTTAGTCAGTACTTGACAAATGGGCGTTGGTATTATTTTGTTGCTATTGTTTGTATTCTTGAGCATTTCATCGTTTTCCTCTTCTGTTTCAGCTAAATGAATATTTTCCCTCCACACAAGTAGAATTAGCTGAGTAAATTGCATTGATAATATTTGGTTAAGTGAAAGTCTCTGTAGACCACGTTCTTGCAGCTGTGATTAATTCCTTTTAAATTCTTTTAAATTGCATGCCTGTTTCATTGGATTGAAACAGAGATATGATTTCGAGGTTATGTTTCTTGTTAGGATATTGAGACCACAATTAAATATCTCTCCCCACCACCTTTCTTTTAAAAAAAAATCAAAGTCTCTTAAAATGGATTGTCATGGAAGGACACATAAATACGGTTCAGTCGATAGCTGAATTCTCCAAAGCACCATCAAGACAAAGTGTTAACTGCTCTGATTAAATTTGTGATTGGTTAAGCTAGAAATCCATACAGTCGCATGTCACACGATATTTAATAGATGGCATGTAGAGTCTCTTAATTGTACCCATTTATCATTTCCCCCTCTTTCTAGATGCAGAGAGTTATCAAAATCTGGAAACTCAACCATGTTCATCTCCGGTTGTTCTGTTGGCCTTTGTTCTTTGCCTTTCTTGCTGCATTGGGTCTGGTGTTGAGTTAAATATTTCTGACACAACCTTTGCTACTCATTTACATTTAAATAGTAACAGGAAATCTCTTGACCAAGAAAGCCACTGGAATTGAATTTTACAGCAGCAGATCTTACCTTTTTTCCCCCCCAAGAAGGCTTTATTACCTATTATTTTGTACATCGAAACTACTTTTTTGCTTTCTTCTTTCCAAATCTAAGTATTATAGGCAGCGAACAAGGTTTTTTTATTCGTCACCTGGGCACTTAGCGCATCTGATGCCCTTGATGTTGAAAAGTTGTTGCCACCTGAAGGCTCAGACATGGGCTCCAGGTGCTTCTGCTCTTTGTTGTTGAAGTTCTGTTAAAGAAGGTCGGAAGTGTAATGCATGTTATTGGACTAGGTGTTCCAAGTTGAAAGAGACCTGCTTGCAGGACAAGGAGTATATAATTATTGGAAAGGTGATACAAATCAAATAGATTCCTAATCAGCCCATTAAGGTGTCACTTATAAACATCCCAATACTAAGGAGCTGTAATGGGTCTTGACACCTCCTGGTGACTGAGAGCAAACATGTTTAGCCGGGAACGCGGCTTCCAGATGGATCTCACTTGTCCTGCTACCTCGTATTATCCAGAATCCTTCTCAGAGGGCGTTAGAATCACAAGAAGCCTTCCCAGCTTGTAAACCAGCATCTGAAGGCAGACACTGTTGCTCTGATGGATGTAGGAGGAACACATTCACTGGATGCTGGAACTGGTCATGTCCTCCCTGGACAGGATTGTTACTTGAAGACCTGATTAGACCTTGCTTAGTACCAACCAGACAGGGAGTGTTTTATGTACAAAAATTCAAGTTCTTTCTCAAAGTCGTTTTGTTTTGTTTTGCTTTTGAGACAGTCTCATGTAACCCGGGCTGACCGTGATCACCCCGTGTAATTGAGGGTTAAGCCTAAACTTCTGATGCGCCTGCCTCTATCTCCCAAGTGCCGGGATAGGAGACATGAACACAACGCCTGGCTCCAGAGCTCTCTCTTTTTATATATTTATTTATTTATTTATTATTTCCACTCATACAAACTTAACAGGTACACTGGTCCTTTCCCTCCCTCCATCTCCCCCCCCCCCCCGAGTTCTCTTGAGATCAGTCATCGTCATGGTTTGAGTTGTCCCTCACAGACTCCTGTGTTCTCATCCTTAGCTGTTGTAAATGTCTGAGAATGTCGTGGCACCTTTCCAAGGTGGATCCTTGCTGGAGGAAGGCACATTGTAAGTGGGAGGTCACAGGCTGGCGCTGGGAGTCAAACCGTGGCAGTCAAGCTACACAGCCCGCATTTGTGATTACTGCACTTCTGCGGCCCCTCCAACAGCAAGCCTTCCCGCTTTTCTGAGTTTTAAGCAGGCGCTCTCAGTGTGGTCATTGTGTGCGCTGTTCCGCTCTGGGAATTAAGCACGTGTTTCAGATCAATGGGCTGCCTGGCGTCAAGGACTTTTTGTCTTTTGGATGAGGCAGACAGAAAGCAGATAATCTGATAACTATGCAGGTAAACAAGCAAATAAATCTAACATGTAATTTCAGGTGCAAAGTGCTGCGGAGGGGAAACCCCAAGCGCAGGGCTCTCAGAGAACTGGGAGGAGAAGGTGCGTGAAGGCAAGGTTTCTGTGCAGGCTGCCAGCATGTTCAGAAATGCAACCGACTCACTGGAGGACCTGTAAGCGTGTTCTCTGAGCATGGTGAACATGGTCTCCAATATGGTGAGCTTTCTGGTCTGGAATGTCTGGGAGGCTCCTTCTGTGTCTTTCGCCATATTGGACCACAGGTGTGGAAAGTCTTTGTTTTGTTTTCTGTGGTTCTTGGGCTGGAGCCCTGGGATCTTATGCACGCTAGGCCAGTGCTCGGTCACTAAGTTGTATCCTTAGCCACCATTTATTCTTCACTTTTTACTTTGAGGCAGAGTCTCACCGCATTACCCAGGCTAGTCTTGAATGCACGCCACAGCCCAGACTGGCCTTGAACTTGTGATATATCTGTGTCACCAGGACTGCCCAGTAAGTGGCATCTCCGTGACCTCAAGGCGATGCTTGGGATGACCTTATTTCATTCCTGTCTTCTCTCTTTCCACTTTGAAGTCCTGGCTGGAAGCAGCCACAGAGCACATGTTTCCATCATACCTAGAAATCACTATTTGTGAAATTGTCCCTCTGTGACACAGACCTAATCAGGGAAATTAGGTGTGGGGGAGGAAGGGTGACAAGCAATTGTACGGTCCATGCAAGTTAGAAATGTGGATCCACTACTAGAACCAGCCTCTTGCTTCCTTTCCTCCATACCCAAGTAGATTAAAGCCGTGGGCCATTGGTGCTGGGCTGCTGGATCTGTGGACTCAGATCTTCCTCTCCACGTCATGGAGTACCTGCCTTGGTAGTCCGTTTCGCTTGGTCTTGGTGGCAAGATGGCCACAGCTGGTTAGTTATCGCTTGGGAGACAAGTGAGGAGAGAGGGGCCTCTGTATTTGTAGATCAGTGTTGCGATCGTGTTGTGGAAACCACTGTACTCTCCTGGTGTGATCGAGGTCAGTAGACACGGTGAGGAAGTGTGGACATTATCATCACCACCAGGACTGTGGGAAAGCTAAGCACAGGCTGTATCATCAGGCCACACCTCCAGTCCCCAGCATGGAGTCTGATTTATTTCCCTGTCTTCTCTCCATTCTACCTTCCCCTCTTGCTCTGACACTTCTGTCTTTCATCCATCTTCTTCTCCATCTTCTTTTCCTCCCCTCCTCCTCTTCTTTTGTTTCTTCTTTCCATTTATGTGCATGTGTGTGCATGCATGTGTGCGTGTGTGTGTGCATGTATGTGTGTATGTGTGTGTGTGTGTAGAAGAAGGCACTGTGTATGCCTGTGGAGGCCTAAGGGTGACTTTGGGAATCATCTGGTATTGTTCTACCTCTTTTTTGTGTTGCTCTTGGATTTTCCAGGGCTTTGCCTTCCAGGGCCAAAAGCTCAGGCCATTGCTGTTTCTGCCAGGCATTTTTACATGGGATCTGGGATCTGAACTCAGGTCCTTTGGCTTTTGAGGCAAAGGCTTTAACCCCTGAACCATCTTTCCAGACCCCCACGCCTCTTCTTCTACCACCATCACTGTCTAGTGGTGCTATACAGCAGGATTTAAAGTTATGTGCCGCACAAGCGCTAGAGGGACCCCTGGTTCCTAATTTTGGTTTTATTCCATCATAGTTATAAGCACACATCTCTAGATAATTACTTATTTATTGCCAGGTGTTGAATCACATCCGTCTGCCTACCCCACAGGCCCTTTGTGGACAGAGTTAAGCACTTTCCCCAAGTACTACCAGAATAGAGAAGTTGTCATTTTCTGTAGTTCACTAAAAAAATTAATATGTATGAATACAATAATTATTACATACATTATAATATTGTACATATAAAATCCATTATACATTAATATGTATAAAAGTTTGATATGTCTCTTAATGGGTTTGATATGTCTACGAGTAATCAGTATTTGGGTTAGCATCATCAGGGCCTCCGGGTCTTCCATCAGAGATCTAGAACAAAGCCAAATTGTCTGATTTGTTCAGTCACATAAATGAAGGTGGAATAATTGTTGTTGGGGGGAAATAAATGATACTTAAAGACTCTGAGTCCTCCTTTGGACAAATAGTTTGTAGCAATAAAGCTAATGAAGGACTGGAGAGATAGCTCGGGGTTAAAGCCTTTGAGTTCAGATCCCTACATCCCATGTAAAAAATGCAGGGCAGAAATGACTGTGGTCTGCAATTCCGTTCCTGGAAGGCAGAGCCTGAGAAACCCCAGAGAAAAGCCATAAGGAGGTAGAACAATCCAGAATGATTCCTGATGTCGTTTTTGGGCCTCCATAAAAAAAAAAAAAAACCAAAATAAAAAAGAATAAAGCTAATATGGTTCCAGAACTCCTGGAAGAACCAAGGTCCCCCACTGTAGGGTAAATTCTGCTGCCTAACTTAATGAATTGGGAGGGGCCTCTCTCTCCAGAATACTGTGGTGCCAATTATGTGAAGCTCTTTTGTACTTAACGCAGCCAGGAGGAGAAGTTTGACTCAGCTTAGCCCCAGGAGCCTGATTCTCAGGGAACAGGTGTGCCATAAGGGTCGAAGCGGTGGTAGACTTCAACCTAAGACCTGTAGTGAGGTGACAAGTGGCCTGGATGGAATGTGGAGGTCAGGGAGCCCCCAGAGTTCTTAGTTGCCCTTACACACTGATGAGTCCCCCTTAGCCTACCAAGAGAGGCAGAGGACTGTTTTTGGTTAATCATCTTACCACAAATGAGTAGTAGTCAGCTGTTGAAGGAAAGACCTGGATGGTGGGGGTGGGGCTAAAGAATAGTGAATACAGTCTACGTGCCGCTCAGTGACTGATTTATATGGAGGTAGAGGAGGAGGAAGGATGACCTAGGTGTGGATTCTGGAGCAGGCATTGTTTGACATGTGGGTGGGCTGCAGGAGGAGGCCCAACATTCTGTCTCGTAAACTAGGCTGGTCCCTGGCTCTGTTAGGAAGTTGACAGTGTTGGTCTTTGATAACCTCTCACCTCTCTTTCACTGGACCCATTGTCTCGTCTACCTTCCCAGGGCCTCTGTCTTCACTACCATCCCACCTGTCTGGCTTGAGATCACTGCAGGCTCACTGGTATTTGCTTCTCAGACAAAGCTGTTCTGACTCAACTATTTCCCCTGGCAATACCGTGACAAACATGCCTGGCACCTGGAACCTGGGCTCCGACCCGGGGAAATATAACCGTGGTTTATTGTTTTTTAATTGAATTCATTTTAGGTTTACTAAAAAAGCTGTAAAAGCAGCAGCGAGAGAATTCCTTTATGTTTCTCATGCCACATTCCAGGAATGCAAAATTAACCAAGAATGAGAAATTAACATGAAACAGAATTGTGAAGGAGACTGTATTTCTTATTCATGGTGTGCTAACTTTTCCTATGATGTCCCTTTTTATCACATGACCCCCATCTAGACTCCCACTTTGCATCTAACCATTGTTTCTTTCCAGGCTCCCCCAGTTTGGGACAGTTTCTGACCCTTCCACCTTCACACTTCTGAAGAGACTGTTGAATTATCCTATGGAATGGCCTTCGGCTTGTATCTTTACAGCGATCTCTCTGGCTGGACCGAGGTTTATACATTTTTGGCAAGAATCCTTGGGTTCCCAGGACATCATATGAAGGGGTTCGCAAAGCTCTGTCTTATTATGGGGGGTGTTTTTGCTGATCAGTTTGTCTAACTGGCAGTTGCCAAGAATCTCCCTATACAGTTCTTACATTTTCTTTTGTCATTGAAGATCAAATCTGTGATTTCTTAACCTGGCAGCAAGCCAAAGAGAAAACTACCATCTTGTTTGGAGGAGACTTCCTGCTCTTCCCCAGTCTTATTTTTAAAACAGTTTGAAAACAAAATGTAGCTGGTCCTAGGAAATGTAAGCAGAATGACTGAAGGTGGCTGAAGCCAGCCATCCTTTGTGTGAAAGCAGCAACCATTTCCTTAGACACTTTCTCGATTATCCTTTTACTTTCCCGGTTAAGCACATTTAGTGGACTGTAAGAAAATGTCTTTATTTTCCAGATTACCATCCTGTCTGTTCCTTAACTGGACTGCCATCTTTTCTTAAGACAGGGTCTCCCTCTGTAGTGTGGAACTCACAATCCTCCTGCCTCAGCCTCCAGAGTTCTGGGATTGTGGCGTGTCTCCCCCCTCCTCCAGTCGGCTTCCATCTTGCTTCATTTCATCTCTCCTCCTCTGCCCGCTCTCCTGGGAATCCTCAGTCAGCCCCAAGTACCAGCAGACATCTCCCTAGATGACCTCTAAGCTCTGGGCCAGGGTGCCTCTTCTTTCCTCACCTCTGTCTTTCAAACTTTGCTCAAACCACACGGTGATCTCATGCTTTCTATTCCACTTGTTAAGCTGTTATTTCGGCTTCTGGACGCTGCCTTGTGCTGCAGAACCCTGACTTTATAAGCTATGTTTCTGTTCTCACCAACTGCTTCCCGGGAGGTTCTACCACTGTGGGGCAATGGAGAGTCTGGCAGCTGGTTTCCGCGCTGTAAGGATCACCCAAGGTGGCTTTTGGCAGCAACACTGAAATCCACATGCCCTTTTCCCAGGACGAGCCAAATCAGCCATGTTCAGCCTCTTTAGAGACACAGTATGCTGATGAACCCCTTAAAGGTCTGGGTCCCAGCCCTGTGTGTTTCGCTCTGTGAACTCAGAGGTGACAAGGCCATCACACCAGTGTCTCCTCAAGGGTGGGAGTGTTAGCTCTGGAACAACCTTCCTCCCAAGCTTCCAAGTTCTAATGATTCTTCCCTCTATTTCCACAGACCTGAGGGTAGAAGCTATTGTCTACAGATTGATAACTATATGATATCCTTTGTTCTCTTGTTGTTCTGTCTAAAGTTAATCGTCTTATCTCTAGATGACACTCATGGTTCTCAAATTCTATATTTGTGACGACAGTGGAATCTGGAAGTGACCCTCTGAGCAGTGTGTAGCCAGTGTTTGTCATTTGGTATAAGGAAGGAGCTTCAGGTGTGTCAGCTCTAGGTTAAGGTAAACATGGTCAAGCAGATGACTAGCGGCTGACCCAGACTGGTGAAGCATGAGGAGAGGCACCTGTCAATCACAAGCTTCTGTCCCAGAAGAGCATTCTGGAGATCTGAGAGCTGGACCAGCACGAGACTCTGCTGGGCCATGTGTCTGTCTCCGCTGAATCCCAGGTGCCCAAAGTCACGGGACCACCTGACCTTGGTGCGCAGCATTGCTCTGGGTCCCTGGGAGCGAACCAGGCCGTTGATCTGGAGGGCTTTAAGAAGCAGTTGCTCATGCTGAAGGATCGTGAGGTGTGCTGGATAAATACCTCCAAGTGTGATAAGACCAACTACATGATGGAGAACTATCTGCCCAGGTAGAGAAGTATGAGTCCTGATGTCCGCTGAGGAGGCGCCCTAAGGCATTCTGGCTCAGACAACTGCGTCAGGTTCTGCTTCACAGGCGAAAAGCCTGATCGCCTGTCCCGGGAGCGGAATCTCAGCATCATGAAGCAGAGTGAGGGCTGAGCCTGCCAGGAGGCAGGCAGGGCGACAGACAGATGGACAGACAGCAGGAAAGCCAGGAAGAAAATGCCACTGAGTGCAAACATAGCTGTCGTCTATAAACTCGGCCATGGAATGTTTATGGGGGGGGTTGGTTGGGTCGGTGGCTTCAAGGAGATCCAGCCTCTGGTCACTTGGGAGCAGGGAGAGGACTAAGAGCATTCTTCAGCTTTGCCTCCAGGACAAAGCCTGCCCTATAAGCCAAGAAGGCAGATGTATAAAGAAGTTGATTCCCTGAGGGTCTCTTGAGATTCAGGACACAGCCTGGCAGTTATATGTGGGGGGAGCTGGGGCTATAGGAGGGGACGGCTCTGGTATTCTCCATGCAACTCCAACGCAGCGGGATGGAGGACAGTGCAGTGCTACGTGACCTCTGGAGGGGTTGTTGGCTTTGGAAGCTCCGGGAAGTGGCAGTTCAGGCTGCCCAACAACCTTTCAGGGTGGGGAAGTGGGCTTCCTCCTCAGAGGTTCAACTAGGACACCGGAAAGAAAAGAGCCATCCAAAGACACCCCTAGATAATGGGCCATTTTTAAGTGAGGGCAAGTAGCCAGGGCAACTCACACAATTATAGCTTCATTTGCACGCTTGTCGGTTCTGGCTGGATCTCTCAGGTAACATTCAAACTTGCTAGACAACTTAGTTATTATTATTTTTTTAAACAGCATAGCTAATCCATTTCACCTAGGTTGGAGAAAGGCTCTCCTCTCATCCTGATGAGATTTAAACACCGGGAACTCAGGCCAAGAAAGAAACAAAGGACACCTCGGTGGCCTGTTCCCTTTTCTCTCTCAACATGTTTAGCCGTGTCGGTGATGTCTTTTCAGGATTTCTAAGAGAACCAAGATAATGTTGAAAGGGGCATTTGAGAAGGTCATTACCCCAAAGGTAGTTTAGGGTTTATCACTGTCAGACTTGGTCAAACTCACATTAGAATAACCTGTTCTTGGTCTTTCTTGTTTTAAGCGTGGAGAAGTTTTAAGTGCTTTTCTGTAGGGAAGGGGGGAAGCAAATTACAAATGGTGGGAAAGATCATAATACGTGTCTTATGAAAGACGAAGTCAGGACGCATGAGGGTGTAGATCAGGGTCGTTAGGGTCTCTTTGTGCTTCTCCTGCAGTCCTTCACTTATCTTCACAGCTGCTTGAGGGTCTCTCACATTCACACGCACACACATCTGGAGGCAGGGGATGGGAGCAGGCAGGTTCTGGGTTCAGCCTTAACCAACAAATCCCAGCATAAAACTCACCACACATTTTAGAGTTATAGGTGCACACATTTCTTTTGCCTCATCAAATCTTGCCTTTTTCCCATTTCAGCCACATAAATGGTTGTCATAGTGACATTTACTTCTAGCCCCTGTGACTTTGATGTGGAGCAGAGAGCTCGGAGGACATCCAGTGACCATAAATTCAGATCCAACTGTCCCCTTCGGTTTTTGAAAATCATCAGATATGAGATATGCCACAGAGCAGCTTGGCTATTTCTGAATGAGTGAAAATTCCATTGGAATTAAGTCCATGTTAATGGACCCTAGGCAAACGGTGGTGTTCATTTTCTCTTGACTGAGTTTTAAAGAACTTTGAGCTAGTAGAAGTCTTGTATTCAGGGTTGCAGCGGTAAACTGTAACTATTAACTGTAATCTAGAGGAAAAGACTCCAAGAGCAAGTTACTAGAGTGCATAAAATTACAAAGAGATGTAACTGCTAGGGGAAGATGGAGATGTAACTTCTGATCCTGCTGGGTCTGCTCATGTACTCCTGAAAGACAGGGGACATTCCACTAGTGTTTCCTGAGGTCATGTGGTTTTCCCACCGGAGGCAGTCTAACATCCATCAAAGTCAGGTAGGCAGCTGCTGTCTGGGATGTAAGATAAAAAAGAGAAGGCCAAGGGTGATTGGAGACAATGAATCATTCAGTTGCTCTGGCTGCAAGAAAATGAAAACACTGGAATATGGCTTCAAGAGTTTGCATCTATCTCTCGTGTCCTTGTAATTGAGAAATTAAAATGCTTGCTGGCCAGTCAGCCTAGCCAATCAGCGAGTTCCAAGTTCAGTGAGAGACTTTGTCTCGAAAAATAAGGTGGGAAGCAATAGGGAGGGACACTTGAGGTTGATCTCTGGCCTCTAAAGACACAAACACGGGCATATGCCCCTGCACACGTGCATCCACTATCACCACCAGCAGACACACACACACACACACACACACACACACACACACACACACACGCACTCACGCACACGCGCACACACACACCACACCACACACCACAGAACGAGAGAGAGATAATGTGAGATGCAGCGAATACAAAGTGAATATCTTCCACATGTGAGCTTAGAATGGACATTCAGATCCAAGCTATGGTAATATCCTGTTTGAAGAGTTCAAAGCCAGAGGCAACAATTACAAGAGGAATGCATACTGCTTGCTCATTCATCTTCCCCTTCCTCCTTTCCCTTCAGAACCCCAGGTATCTCTCCATCCATTGTGTTGTTGACAGAACTGTATCTCAAGACCACTCCAAATTGTAAGGGAGGCTGGAAAAATGTCTGGCCTTTCTGTCTCTCTGATAATGGGAGGGTGCTGAGCATGGGGGGGAGGTAAGTGGTTGCTATGTTGCCCGTCAGCACAGTTAGTCTTGGCATGGAGAGAGATAAAAGGACCATCTCTTTCTTCCTCTGGCCTTATTCACAAGAGCGCGGAACTTGGGAGAGGATGGTGAGTGTCTACATAGGTCGGTGTTAATTCCAAGATCTGTGTCTCATCCTCTGCAGCATTATGGACTGTCGGTGGATGATGACACACTTTCGCCTTGTCTCTTCCAGCTGATGTGAGGAGGCCTTTGTTCATCACGCCGTTGGCCCCGTCCAGGGCTCGCCTCTATCCAACAGGGGTGCCATTTGGCTTCTCGGAGCTCAGGGCGCCTGCGCCTTGGCTTCCCACTTCTGTTTGAGAAACAGTCAGTTCTTTCTTTCTAATTAAGGACCAAACCTCATTTCAGGGGGTCCCCTTGCTCAGATGTCACGGGAGGTGTTCCTCAGACCCGTCAGCGGCGCTGATAATTTTGTCATGTTTGGCAACTCCTTCCTGGGATGAATAATCAAATTATCATAATCTCGCACCAGAGGGAGGGCGAGCAATTTGTAGAGTCCATTAAGAATGGAGCAGAGGATTGTCCTCTAATGAGACAGAGAGCTTCGGGGAGCCCGTCCATCAAGTCGCTCTGTCACAGATGCACAAAGGGACCCTGGAGGGAGGGGCTCCTGCCAGATTGGCAGACGGGGGCAGTTGTCTTGGATGCACATTTACATCTTGTCATTGATCAGCTGGTGGAGAAGAGGGATGGCAAGCCGTGCTCTTGGTGGTAAGACTGGGTCATGTGCATGCTGCCCACACCCCTGTCCCCAGGCCTCATTCCCCGTGGGCTGAGCAGGCCTTACCCTCCATTTCCTGATGTGCCAGGAAGAGAAATGGAACCAGCGGGCATATCATCTCCTTGTTGGAAAGTGACAGCTCTCTTATTACAAATCCCCAGCACGTTGATGGAAGAGCCGCTCAAACTTCATAGATAGAAATGTTTCCTGGGATTAATGGGAAGTTATTCCTAGAAGTGACTTACAGTTCAGGAACCCATTTTTGAACGGAAGCATTATTTCCCACCCCTTCCGCCTGCCATCGAAGCAGCAGAGCATGCCTGGTAAAGGCTCTTCTTCACCCCATGCCGCCCCGCCACCACCTTCCCCGTGGCCTGTCACCAAACAGCTATGAAAAGGCCAAGAGTTATCCTTGCCCTGGGGGAAGAGTTCTTCCTTGCAAAAATCCTGTGTGTGGGGGGGACTGGAATCTATAAATATACTTGATACATTTTGGGAAAACCATAGAGATGTGACCCTCGTCTTGTAGGAGAAAAGCAAATGACTGTTTGCTATTGCATTTTTGAGATTTTTTTCCCCCTCAATGGATAGCACAGAAGTATGCTTTCAGTGTTCTTGGTAAAGTAAGATACTGAATTGCTTGCTTCTGGCTCTGGGAGGTAGCGGTACCCATAATGGTTTATTTTCTGAATCATCAAGGTCTTCCCTGATGTAGTCCCTGAGGGATAGCTTGAGTCTGCCCAGTTGGTATTCGTATGAATGCTGATATACTCATTGAGTGACTGTTCTGTAAGCTGGGGCTGAGTCTTTTGTTTGGCAACAAGAGCATGTGGCCATTTAATAAGAGTCAATCAATGGTTTTTGCTGATATTGGAATGCGGGGGGGGGGGAGATGTTCACAGTCTGTGCTTTTATCTAAAGATTTCAGGGGTTGCTTTCTAGGCTGTCTTTGTTTGAATTTATACTAAATGTGACACCGACCCATATGAGGCTGTGACTGGGGGTTTGGAGTGTCTCTTGTCCTTCTGGGTGACTTGATATACTTGTAGTTTGTCCGTACTGTTGTCTGGCAGGGAACATACTTTTAAGTTGGCCAGTCTTTCCCTTGAGCCCACACTCTGCCTCTTTTTAGAAGTCTCAGGTCCCCCTGGCCATTTTGTACTCCAAGGTGCCTTGTTTTTGAAACAGGCAGAATCCTGGAAAGCACAACCTTGCCATGTGTCTCAGTTACTCTGTATATTGCTGATAAATGTATGACCTCACAGCTCAAACCTGGCTTGAATTTGGATTTTGACACCACTCGCCCATAAGACTTGGGCAAATTTCTCTTCTCTACAAGACTTGGTTTCCTCCTAGCGTGTGGAATTGAGCATCAAGTTGCTATGGAGATAAAGGCCAGTAACTGGTATGGGACAGTGTTTTTAAGTAGGAATAGAAACTTTTTAATTCTCCTTTTTAAGACAGAGGGAGTCTCAAGTTGCTCAGGTAGGCTTTAGCTTTCTTAGGTGGCTGAGGAAGGTCTCCAACAGCCAGTTCGCCTGCCACTCCCTCCCCAGTGCTGGGATTACAGGTGCGCTCCACCTGCTAGGTGGCAGCGTGCTCTTGAATTTAAAATCTTTATTTCAAAATGAAAAAGATGAGGAGGCAATGGCCAACAGGTTGCATGGTCCCCGAGGGCATGATGGATCAGTGCTGCCTGGCATAACTGCTTCACAGAGGGTTTTGGAATAAGTGTTTCATTGGGGTGCAGGAGAGACAGGTCCCAGCTATGGGAGGATTCGACAGGCAGTCTCTCACATTTACTGGGGAATGAAAAAGATTTACCAGAACCACAGGAAAAGTGGCCTAAGCTGAGACTGGGAAAGCGTTCAGTGTTAGTCATGGGGTAGGGAGGGTGTGCTGTGGGACAGTGGGCCACTCTTATTCCTTAGGAGTTCTGTACTGCGTCGGCAGAGCCCGCTCAGTTTATGGCATCCATAAAAGGATTGCATCCCACTGGGTTCCCAAGGCGGTTCTTTTACGGTGTCGATCTTTCTTCTTGTTTTATGTCACAAGCCAAGCCCTTCCTTTTTCCAAGCTGCCTGACAGTCTTGCGCTTGAGGGATGCTTGGCCTTCTAAAAGCAAATGTGGCTTCAAAATCCTTGGTTTCCCCATTCCCTCAGCAACTAAAGGACTTCATTGTCCTTAAAGTGTGGTTGACGATGACTGTTTTTATTTTCCTCTTAAGTCTTATTGGATAAGGTCAGAGAGACCAGACTAAAGGTTATAGTAGATGACACGATCCTTTATATTTTTGGCTCACTGAGAAAGGCTTGTGATAGTGGACTAGACAGAGAGAAGAGTGTTCCAGAAGCTAGGGCACAATTAGGATGGTGAACATGCAAATGTTTTACTTATTTGCTGTTAGCAAATCACTGTGCATGCAAAGGCAACTTCTACCAGGCAGGATGGACTTCACCAGTTTTCTATTTCTTGGCTGCTCCTTCAAGCCAGAGACTGTCTTTGGCCAGCAAGTTTAAGGTTCTATTTTCCCTATTCAAAAATGCCTCCAATGTCTTCTGGTGTAGTCCTTACTTTCCCAAGTTCAACATTAACTTTAACAAACTTCCTTTTGTTTCTTGAAACATCTTGATTCCTGTTCACCATTAGGTGTTGCTCATCAAAGTGCCTACTTTGAAAATTTCTCCTTCTGCCTCAAATGTTGACCACCAATTTACCTGGACTGTTCATTCTGGCCTCTGATGACACAGAACTAAGAAGCGTTCTCTTAAAATGGCAGAGGATGTATTTGTAAGAGACCAAGATTCTGCTTTTGTATGGTGTATGTGTATGTATTTGTGTGCACGTGTGTGTGTGTATGAGCATGTCTCTTCCATAACTCATGAGTGGATCGGAGGGCCACCTTGGGTGCTGGTCCTCACCTACCTTGTTTGAGATGGGGGTCTGTGGTTGTTCCCCACTGCGTATGCCAGGCTAGTCGACCTATAAGCTTCTGGGGTTCTCTTTCCTTTGCGTCTCTTCATGCTGCAGGCGTGCTGAGATTGCAGGCTTGTGCTACCATGCCTGGCTTTATACGCATTCTAGGGATCTGAACACAGATCTTCATGCCTACATAGCCAGTGATTTACTCATTAAGACATCCCTTCTCCCAGCTCAAAAGACTATAGTTCTTCTATTAGGGAACTTATGACAACGGATATCTTCCTGTTATTTGTTCACCTAGCCTGCTAAGCACAGGCAGGCCACCATGTTTCCAGCCCTATCTTCCATGTCTGGCAAAATTCCTACATGGAGTGTGTGTTCAACAAACACTTAATAATCTAATGAATAAAGTAATGAATATGATGCTATGACTGTAATGGTTCAACTTCGAGTTCAGCACCAGTAAAAATCAGTATTTTCCCATTCCTTTGCTACATGACCTCATTTTTACCATTTCATCTTATTTTATTTTATCTTTTATTTCACTTCATTTTTTTTTTTATCATTTTAGCCCTGCTAAAGACACTTTAAAGATAAAATACAAACCCAGGTTTCATCTCATCTCAATGGCTCAATGTGGTCCCTGTATGATATTTTTCCACTGATATAACAACTGGTCTAGCTCTAAATAGTTTAGAGTTATCTTCCAAAAGACTCCACACAATTAATCCAGTGACTAAGGCAGGATATTGAGATATTATTTAAATCCAGACCTAGACTGGCCCAGGAACTTACTAGCTCTTCGATTCTTGGTTCTTCTCTGTAAAATGGAATATTAATAAAATCCACTTTGTGCGGTAGATGCCAAGATTAATTGCTGTATACGTGAGCGAAGCATAAATAAAGTTGACAAAGGTGACTATGAAAGGACCCCGGAGCCAGTGGCCTCTTTCAACAGCATATGTTGCAGACAAATGAAGAGTGAGCGTTAATTTCCGGTAGCTATGAAGCAGTGCTGAGCACCGTGTGTCCTCAGTACTCATGACTGTGGTGGGTGGCGGTGGGTGGTTGTGTAAGTGTAGTGAATGCAGTTCCCCGCTGCCCACTCTACCTGAAGCACCAGGGAAACGAGTGTTCTAGCATCTCCAGATGGCAGCAAATTGAATGGCACCCCCCCCACACCCGTGCTGACTTGAAAAGATCTTATCAAAGACCCTTGCAGACCCATGTCCCATCAACCTTCCCATCATGGCAACCCTACTGACAACACCCTATTAGCAGGGAAGATGGTGACAGCCAGCAAATGGCTGTGAAGGAATATTCTTAGATTGAGGTTGCAGATTAATACATGCTTTTCTGATTTCCCTAGAGATGCTCATCAGAGAATTTCAGCCAACTGATGTTGCTCACGCTCCAGCCTCGAACACCTACACCAAAGCCACTTTGAGCTTTGATGGCTATTCGAGCTTATTTTTCCTTGCTGATTTTGAATACTAGACCTCTTTAGACATGGTGCGAGACCGAGTGGCTGGCCGCCTTCACCTCCCACAGTGGGAGTCACAGCCAGTCAGCTTGTTTTGGATAATTAGTGCTGTTGCTATCTTTTTGGACATCACCTTCAGTGACAAGTAACAATGTGACAAGATCCTTAATCACCATGGGCCTGGGCTTATATGAGTATCTGATCCTTCTAATGAATCTGCTTTTCTACCTGGAAGTCTGATAATGTATACAATATATGCTTTGCCTCCAGGAGAGAACACATCTAGAGATTTTGGAATTTGACTGGTGTTGGAATACTAATAAATCTGGTGTTTATATAAATTATAACAATTACAGTGATGCGAATGAGTATGTGAGGAAAGTTTAGTTTTAGCATGCATGTAATTATATGCAAATGTACATATTCTGAGATAGTGTATGTGCATTATATAATGTGATATATGTGTGTATGAAAGGGCATGTACACATGCATGCATATGTAGGCAAAATTGTAATATAGTGCTTTCAAACATTTGTCACCTGCCAAGATATATAAATGACTTAGAACAACCCTTTTGACTTGTAAATTATGCTGGGGACTGATGGTAATGTGAATGTGATCAGCCATTCTGACCTCTCCCATTCTGCCTGGGTTGATGGATCAGTCTGTCATGACATCACCCACTAGACATTCACAGCCTTACAAATCATTCCATCGCTCCACGTGGTGTGTAATTACAACCACAACGTGGGTAATTTTAAACTTGAGTTATTGGCAGGACTTCCAGGTACAACTCTATAAGGAGGTCAGCAAGATTGTTTCCTCCCAAAAGCAGCAATAAAGAAACAGGAAAAGAAAAGGATAAAAAGCAACCGTTTTGGTGTTCTGGAAATTCATTTAACTCGAGAAGCATATATGTTTGAATAAGAGCTGAAATAAATGTAGGTAGGAACTTTGAAAGTCTGTGGCCTTATGGTCTGAATTTGCCTGTCCCAGCTGAGTAGAGGTGGGACAGGCTATGACACTAAAAGGAGTGTGCGCTAGGATTCATCAGAGTGCCTCTCCAGTGAAGTCAGAAGGAACTGGCTGAATCTAGACAGCTCTGGAGTGTAAACCCCACAGCCTGCCTTCTGTAATCTGAAAATGCAGGGCAGTTCATGTAGTTTATAGCCTGCCATAGATTCTATTCAGCCTCTGAAGACCTGTGAACTGGGAGTTTGGGGGGGCAGAAATCAAGGTCCATCAGCAAGCAGACTCAGCCTTCATCCTTTGTATTCCATTCGGACTCCCATATGTGTGGATGATACCCATCCATTCGGAGGAGGGCCATCCACTATCCACTTTACTTAGTTTGCCAAGTTAAATGCTAGTCTCTTCCAGACATTACAGATTCACAAAAAAATAGTCTAGTAGGTATCTAGACACCCTGTGATCTGGTCAGGTTGACCTCAGCCTATGGAGAAGGTCACTGGCTCTGGTGGCCTGATTTGCACTCATGTCAGGGGGAACATCCTCAGGCCCGTCCGTGCATGGTAAAGTCTGAAGAGACAGAGAGAGCATAAGCTACTCATGCATTATGCCAAATGCAGCTGCTTTACGTGTGACCACAGAATAAATGGACAGGTCTAGTGGGAAGCAAAGATAGACTTCAGAAGAGCTTGCGCTTTGAATGTCGATGCCTACCCTTTGCTTTTCCACTTTTAAGGTGATTTATATATAAATATAATGAATTTATTGTATCTTTAATGGCCAATCCCATCCTCCCTCCCTTTCCCATTACAACCTTCTTCCTGACAGACTCCCTGCTATTTTCATTTTTTTTTTTTTTTTTGCATGTGTGGCCCACTGGGTTTCCTCTGGGTTGCCTGTGATGGCATGTGCCTGAGCACGTGCTGCAGCCTGAATCTTACCTCGTGGGTAGATCCTTGAGGAAGGTATCTCTCCCCCATCCATCAGCATTAACGATCATCTGTCTCTCAGGGTGATGTGGGGCCTCTTGAGAGCTGTGCCTTTCCCTGGTAAAATGCTGGTAGGACAAAGCCCGTGCAGGTCTCATGGAAGTACATAGCTGCTGTGAAGTCATGGGTAGAACAGCCCTGTCCTGTCCAGAAGATGCTGTCTGGTCGCACCCCAGTCCCGCTTCAGGCACTTAGACTCTTCCTGTTCCCTCTTCCGAGATGTTTCCTGAGCCTTGGAGGGGGCAGGTGGCTTAGATGTCCTATTTAGAGCCACACAGTCCAGAGTCAGTTGTTCTCTGTACTTTAGCTATCCAACTTCCACCCTTACCTCCAGCAGATGATGGGGGACTTACAGCTTCAGGTGTTTGAGTGCAGCCCCTTTCTCATCACTGGCTGATTACTTAGCTTTCCAGATGTGCTTACACACAGCAGGAGAGTCTTACAGATCTAGCCGAAGTTCCTAATTGTATGAAACATAAAATAGAAATAGCAGAGGAAAAAGTGAAATTCAGAATTTTTACCATATATCATTATCAGCTCTGCTTTTTTTTGTTGTTGTTGGTGGTGAGACATACAAAGAAGCAGGAAAGTAATTTGGAAGAAGCCCCAGTTGATAGAAATGGTCTCTGTGTCCAGATGCTGGATTTAGCAGACAAAGATTTCAAAACAGTGATTACAAATATGTTCAGAGCATTAAAGGAAACCCTTTGTATTAGTCCATTTTACTGTACTACAGGGAAGTGACAGAAGAAGGCTACTTTGTAAGGAAAAGAGGTTCATTTTGGCTTATGGTTCAGGAGGCTTAAAGTGAGAGGGTTGTATCTGGTAAAGTCTTTCTTACTGTTAGTTTGGAAGTGATACATGTTAAAAGGCAGAACACACACATATATGTATATATATCTTTTGTGTTCTGTCTTGCAAACTCATCAGTAATAGGGTATTAAATATGATTCAAGTATGTTTTATACATATGTATGTGTGTGTGAAAATGTTTTAATGAAAACCCATTAGTCTATATCATTAAAATACATTCATGAAAGTGCAAGGACATATCCTCCACTATGAACTCACATAATTCTAATCACTGTGCAGAGACCCATGTCTAAATGTCATGGATGGATTAAAAATCCACTATCTTCATACCTCATACTGGGAACTAAATTTTAATTTAGGAGTCATGTATTCACCACGACAGAAATGTAGCACTAACCAAAGGGAAATAGGGCAACACCGAATGAGAAATTCAGAGTCTCGATTACAGGTAGAAGGTATAAGGAATAATTACACAGGAGTTCTCAGATTGAAGACATAAAATAACAGAAAAGAATAATTCACTAGGGGGCTCAATAAACAGACTCAAGATGGCAGAAGAAGCTCAGAGCACTTACAAGCCTTTAAACAATCAGGATGTGGAGAAAGCAAAATATGAACAGTGCCCAGAAAACACAGAACATGGATTAGTCATGCATGATGCGTACATGAGAGTTCCAAAAGCTGAGGAAGGGATTGGAAAAGTCTGAATACATGATTTCTGAAAACTTGTCTAATTTAGTGAAAAAATAAGCGTTTTACAAGTTGAACATACCCAGATAGATCAAAGATGAAGAGATTATGATCAGTGTACAAATCGAACTTTAAAAATTTTATATGTTTACATATTTAGAAAAGAAAGAAGAATATGAATAAGAAGAAGAGAGAAAAGAAGAGCAGATAGGAGAAGAGAAGAAGAGAGAAGAGAACATATATATGCCTTAGCACAGTGGTGAAGGCCAGAAGATAACTCTGGAAGTCAGTTTCCTTTTCCCATCACGTGCACTCCTATCTAGGGGTTGAATTCAGGTTTGCAAACAGGCACCTTACCTACTGAGCTATCTCTCAGGGTCCCATCCTCAGACTCTTAAATGAGAAAGGAAGAGAAATTTAATCTTGTGATATTTGCTGTGATCAAAAGCAACTTGAGAGAGGAAGGATTTATTCTGGCTCACAGTTGTGGGGTACAGTCCATTATGGTAGGAAGGGCAAGGTGGCAGGAGCTTGAAGCAGCCAGTTATGTCACTTGCACAGCAGGAAACACACACACACACACACACACACACACACACACACACACACACACTACACACAATGAGAGAGAGAGAAGGGGGAGAGAGAGATATCTGATGGGTCTTCCCATCTCGATTAATCTCAGAAAAATCCTTCATAGGTTTGTCTTCCAGGTGACTGTAGATGTCTTCAAGTTGTCCATCGAGATGAACCATACATCTGTCACACACGTGGAGAACATCAACAAGAGTAGTAGACCACATGCATGGAAACATGTGGCTCAGAAAGCAGGGGGATGTCCCAGATGGCGGAATAGAAAAAGCTCCTGTAAAAGTAAGACTATCATTTCAGGGAAGACCACACTGCAAAAATGATGGCAAATAAATATATTCCATAATAAAAGGGATAGGATTTCTTGATAAGAGACCTCACTGACCAGAAGCACTAAAGGAATCCTCCTGGTCACTTTGAATTCATAACAGATATAACAGACACCAGAAATAAGTTAGCTGGCTCAGCAGGTGACAGTTACCTGTGTGTAACCCAAGACCTGAGCTTGATCTGTGGATCCCACATGGTGAAAGGGGAGAACTGATTTCTATTGTCCTCTGACCTCCTGCTTCTCTCTCTAGATAAGGAAATAAAAATTTTTAAAAAGATATGCAAAATGATAGACATTGGCCAATATAAAAATTACTATGAATGTCTTTCATATGCTCTTTTAATATCTTTGAAAGCCATATGAAACAGAACATTTAAGCAATAGTTACCTATGTACATTTTATGGACATAGAGTTCATACACATGTGTACACACACAAGAGAAAGTAACGGAGCTTTTTCACAGTCTGCTGCATCAATATTAGCTTAGTATCAATTCGAAGTAGATTACAATAAATTAAGCTGTGTGTTGTGATCCTTACAATAACCACAAAGAAAATAATAACAAAATATTCAACAGAAGAAGTGAATTGTGAAATGACACAATGAAAAATTTTTGCTTAATACAATCAAAGACAGTTAAGAAAGAACCGAGGAAGGGGGAAGAAAAAAATACAGAAGTATACATTCTAACCAAATCAGCAATTCCATTAGCTAAGCACAGCCCCAATAGAAGAGCAGGAATTGATAAGTTGGCTCTTTAAAAAAGCAAAATGATCTTTTGGATACCACACAGAAGACATGGCTCGTAGAAGGGAAAAATACATAAATATTAGGTTTAATCAAAATAAAAACTACTGTGCTGCAGAGAACACCATTAAGAAAATGAAAAGTCAAATTGCAGACCAAGAGAACACATTAACAAATCATCTATCTGATGGAAATGTTGTGTCTGAATCACACGACGTGTCCTCATAATTCAGTAATAAGGCATACAAGCCAATTTTTTAAAAGCAGGCAAAAGATTGGAATGAACTTTTCACCAAGGAAAACATCTAATTAACCATCATATAAAGAGACGTTCGACATCATTAATCATCACTGAACCTCAAGCTGAAATTGTCATGAGGATCCAGTATGGCTATTATAAACAATGAGATGATTGTACCAGTCCTGATAACTCCAGCAGAGAAGTTGAGTATCACACATTACTGTTGGGGGCATAAAATGCTGTAGTCTCCTATTGTGCCACAGTTCACCTGGGGAGGTGCTGTATCAACTATCTATCCGCCACAGATAGGAACTTGTTGACAAAGTAATGATTATCCTGAGGTCCAACTCGACAAACCAACAAGTTTATTGGGGTTACTTACAGGAGTAAGGGTGACCCCAAAGTATTAACACTCATTCTCAGCATGGCTAACAGTTTCCCCAAAAACGAAATTCTGCTTCAGTTAACCTTCCGCAGCCTGCATATCCTAGTGCCGACCCCCCAGACTTCGAGATCCTGGGGTACCTGTGAGGACACGTATGAGGCATGTGTGAGGTACATGAAGAGGACCTGGAGGGCATATGCAATTGGGGCAGACTCACGTCTTGATGGTCAAAGACGACAGCTGTGCTGCTCATTGGGAGGAAAATGCCATAAGAAACCTCCTAGGAAGATAGTCTGGTAGTTTCTTTAAACAGTAAAAAATGATTGACTTATTTCAGTTACCGTTCTTTGCTATGAGACAATACTTTGATGCAAGCAGAAAGGGAGACAAGGGGCATTTATTTAGCTTATGGTCCCAGTGGGACTATAGTCCATTTTTGGAAGGAAACACACAGCAGAATGAATGGCTGAAGGCAGAAGAAGGAAACAGGTTCAAGTTATGGCAAAAGTAATGAGGCACAGAGGAAAACAAGGATAGGAAGCAGGGCTATCAAACCTCAAGTTCCCCCTCCCCCATGATGTACCTTCCCTTCCTCCAGCCAGGTTCTACCTCTGAAAGGTGCCATGACCTTCACAGACATTCCTATCAGCTAAGGATTCAAGACCACGAGCCTGTGGGGACGACCCACAATCAAGCCCTGACAGCATTATTTAGTAATTCTGCTTAAAACTCTTCCACATTCCTCCAGCAAACCAGTTCAGGAAGTCTAAAACCCAAGTGGCCAGATTTGTTACAGCAGATTTATTTACAGCCCAAGGGAGGAATGCTTACTAGTGCTCGTCACAGCATGGGGGCTGTCTCTGTGGTGGTGGCATGAGGCGGCAGCTTGTTCACATGGCGGCAGATAGCAAGCAGGCGAAGTAGGCTGGAGCTGGGGGTGAATGTCACCCTTAAAGTCTTAACCCCCAATGACCTACCTCCCCAGCTCGGCCCTGCTTGCTAAATGCTCCAAAGCCTTCAAGTTAGGGAGTTGCTCTGGGGGTTGGAGGGCATAGCAGGTTGAAGCTATAACACACATCTAGAACCATACCACAAAGCCATTACTTCTTCAATGATTAACTCGTGTGGGATGCCATCAATCAAAAAAAAAATCTCTGTATGCTCTATTAAAGGCTAACTAGCTCATTTCTCCACAATGTAGGCTTGGACGTGATTCATAATACATCAATATATAGTTTTCTTTCAGACTATATTGTTGGGTATGTTGCAGTTCGCCTGCATGGTTGCTGATAAATGACTATCAACAGCTTAAGGGAACAAGGGGTTTATTTCCTTACTGATAGTCCCGTTACAGTTCTCAGTCCAGCTTGATGGGAGAGCACGCACCAACACCAGGGCTAAGGGAACTGGCCACACCATCACCACATAATGGCTGAGAAATGAACAATCCTTACTTGCCAGACCAGTGAACAGAAGGATGCCATCTTCCTCAACCAGCTCTCAGGGCCTAGTCCCACCCATTTCACTTCTTCAGGGCCTAGTCCCACCCACCATAGGCTGGGTCTTCCTCATCAGCTAGACAATCCCTGACAGGTTTGCTCTGGGCTTAACCCAACCACTAATTCTCCACAAATGTGCCCAGAGCTCAAATCCTCAACCGTCAAGTTGACACCTGTCCCTAACTATGACAGGGTATAAATAAGTTTTGTGCTTGGAATCTTTGTGTTCTCTCCAGCAGCATTGTGACAGGCCCAGTCAATGTGTGGTTTTGCTGACGTCACAGTGCCCTGTTCTATGACTATGCACATCATATAGTAAAAGCTTTCTTCCAGAATGTTCTCCCATGTTATTGTGAGTTGATCATGTTTTGCAACATGTATTGATTATCCAATCACAGCCTTTCCTTCCTTTAACAGCCACAGTTTTCTGTTGAGCACAGTCGGACTCACTCTGGTACCAAAGGCACAGGGTGACAGTACGGGGTTCGCTCTTGAGACCAATGGAAGTTTCTGGTTGACTTTAGATGAAAGACTTGCATTAGATGTGGTTGATGTGCTCATAGGGCAATACTTGAGAGGAGAGGAAGAGATATGAAGGGAGATGGGAAACACAGAGGGAAATGAAAATACATAACTGAAAAGCATAAGTGGGGACTAACTGGGGGAACAAAAGGGAACCAGAGAAGAGGGGTATAGGGAGTGACTGTGGGGGAATGAATGAGAACAAAGCAGTAATGAAATATATGTGTGAAGATGCCATGAGCAACCACATTACTTTATGTGCTAACCAAACAAACAAACAAATGGAAAAAAAAGTCATTAGTTGGTGGATGAAACCCTTTGACCTTGTGTTTTAGTTTGCTGCATGTCATTGCAACAAACTGCCTGACCCAAGCAATTTAAGGAAGAAGGAGATTATTCCAGCTCACAATTCAGGTTACAGCCCATCATGGCAAGGGAGAACCAGCAGCAGTTACCGGGGGCATTAACATCATGTCTGTAATCAAGAAGGAAAGCAAATGGCATGTGAGTGAATGGTTACCTGATGTGGGTTCCCACATCAATTATGCAACCAAGACAGTCCCTCACAGGCATGCCTAGAGGCGATCACTAATTTAGGAAATTTTTCTTAGGCGTGTCTCCAGGTTGACAGGTTGACAGAGAACATTAACCATCTCACTTTATGATGAGCATTTTTGCTAGTTATGCTTAGAAACTATAATTATAGGATGGATGATGGGAAGAAAGAAATCAAATGTAAAATAAAATCCTAGCCAAACTCAAAACCCGGTGTCACATCATCAAAGATGACAAGGAGGTGGGTTAATATGCTTGTACCCTGCAAAGAATAGCACCCAGTGTCCCATTCTAGTGACTCCCCTCTGGCCTCCTTGTACAAAAATTTCTTCTCTCACATTATACACCTCACATTGCAATAAAACGGATGTGTTTCTTTTTTTTTTTTTTGCTATTGTTTACTTATTCATTTGCTCAGTTTTTTTTTTCCATTTTCACATATATACATGTTGGATATGTGTTTACGTATGTGTTGGCACCTGTGTGTATGAGTGCATGTGGAGGTTCAAGTTTGATATTGAGAATCATCCTCAATCTCTTTTCTATCTTATTTTGAGGCAGAGTCTTTAATCAAACCCAGAGCTTGCCAATAAGGCTGGTTTAGTTGCCATCTTGCTCTGCAGATTCCCAGTCTCTGCTTCTGAGGCTAGTACAGGCAGGCTACTGTACCCATGTGGCACTTTCCATGGGGTCTGGAGATATGGACTTTGGTCCTTTTGCTTGCACAGCAGGTACTTTGCCCACTGAACTCTCACCCCAGTTCACTTACTCATTTATTTATGTTTTTGGAGGTAGTGTCTCAGTACGTGGGTTAAGCTGGCCCATACTGATAGCCCTTCTCTGCCTTCACAATGTTAGGATTAAATAGTGTCCCACCAAATCTGGCTTGAGAGTGACAGTTTAAAGTAGATGTTCTAAGAGTGCCAAGTCTCTACTTTTAATCTAATAAATGTGGCCTGTTGCCCTCAGGCAATATCCAAATTCAGCAGAATGAATTGTACATTTTGTCTACCCAAACTGACCTGCCTCATTTTTCACTGTGGCTTGGCATTTGTACCCCAGATTTTGTATGTGTAGAATCCTTCGCTTGGATCACTGTGGTATTGATCTTAAATGCAGCTTGCTCCCAATCTTTAAATTCATACTCTCTCTCTCTCTCTCATATCTATTTTATCAAATCTCTACACATCCAGAAGACCATCTGATTGCTCAAGCATATTACCGGAACTTTCTCTTAGTGTTTCAAACAGTCTATATTCTTTTACTTTAGCATACTTAAAGCAGATATGACTAATATCTGTTCTTTCTTGTTAACAGAACCCTGATTTTTCATAGAGTAGATTTTTCTTAGAGTTAAAATAACTCGGTTTTAGGGGCAGGGTTGCACACTTGCAGACCCAGCTGTTTGGGAGGCTGAGATTTGAGGATAGTTTGTGCCCAGAATTTGGTGCAATCTGGCCTATACAGTAAGATCCATCTCTTTCTCTATTTTTTTTTCACCGACTACCTTGCAACTATATGTAATCATATGACCTCATTATAGCTTAAGAGATGTAAGGGAGAAGTCTATTGAAAGACTTTTCAGGACGGTTTTACTTCTTTTTAAAAAGCTGATTGGAATTCTAGGGGCCTTACTTTGATTTCCTTTTTACACACACAAAAAATGTATCTGGTTAAGTTAAATTCTTATCTGACTAAAGCGTTACACGGGGCTGAACTCACTTCTGACTTAAGTGACACTTCCTGTCTTTTTTTTAGAGACAAGGTCTCATTATGTTGCCTAGGGTGGCCTCAGACTCTCAGTTCTCCTTCCTTACCCTCCTGAGTGGCTGAACCTACAGACATGTGCCAACCACACCCAGGTGGCACTGTTTTCAATTGATTATTTAGTTAGTCATTCTACTTCATTCTACCTTATTTATTCCTGTGTCCCTAGTGGCTATTTTACTTGGCCTAACATGGACTTAACAAAAGTTGTTGAAGAATTGGATAAATGGTTGAATCAATGTTTGAAACTGTGTACAGTTTTCCATGATGCATATTTTATCCTTTCTGGGTGTGTTATTCATTGGTTGGAGAATATCTTGAAATTCCATAAGAACATCCAACATACCTTCTCTAACATCATTGACATTTTGTCTCAGATCAGTCTTCATTGTGGGGAATTCTCTGTGTATTATGAAATGTTTGGGGGGCATTACTGGCTTCTACCCTTTGGGTTCTGGCAGTGACCCATCCTCTGTAGTCATAGCAACCAACCTCATGTCTTGATATTGTCATGTGTCTCTTGAATGGCAGAAATGCTTTTGATGGAGAACTATTGTTGCAGAAAGTTTTCTAAGGATGAGTCTTGTAAACTTCCGAGTAAGAGGTGTACATACATAGAATAACATTAAAACTTCTGTTATCTCTACTTTCACTGCTTTGGAGAGATGACCTTCAGCTTTTGTTATATTCTCAGTTGAGGTAATGACCCAGCACAGCTCAGGATCTTTGTTCTAGAATTTTCAGGTGGTTTCTAAACTTCTTTCTGTGTTCCCCTCTAGCCTTCTACATGCCGTGGCACTTCATGGGCAATGAGACTGATTGAGACCACTGCTTAATGACTGTGCAGGTTCTCATCAAATGTTCAAGTCTAATAACACAGAATTGCTACGAGACTCACAAAATAAGCCTTTTGAAATATTCTGGAAGGCTGCTGTAAATATGGAAATTGAGGACAGCCTTCCTAGCCTTACATAACCTAACGGCCAATTCACTTAAGGGAGCAGAAGCAAATCACGGTCCTGAAACTCTGAAGTCAGCAGTAATTGGATGAGAAGCCAGAAGAGAAAGTCTCATAAACAGATGATTTAAAAATGGTCTCAGGTGAATCTATATCCGGGCAGGAAAATCTAAATTATAAAAAGAGAAATAAGATGAATGGGAGCTTGGCTGAGCAGAGTTTAATGGCCGATGTTCTCACTTAGTTAATCACATAATGCCACTACTTGGGACTCTGGATTATTGAAGCAAATCATTTGTTGCCTCTAAAGGGAGCCATAATAATGCAGAAATGTGCCATGAAATACCCAATTAAATTATTTTAGCACATCGGAGATTGTGGGACGGTGCACTAGCTCTAATCGTTCCTTAGCTTGACAGTCTGGAGGGGATGATGTGTATTTAATATCTGGTTTGTATCTCTGCACTCGTGTGTGTGTGTGTGTGTGTGTGTGTGTGTGTGTGTGTGTGTGTGCACGTGCGTGCATTTACCACTCTGCTCTAGCTATGAAAATGTTTGTATGTGGCCCAGCTGGGCACATAAGGAATAAAAATAATCTGTAAATAAGACTGTCGTCTCTCTGAGCGCTCCTAAGGGACACTAGCAGCGTGGCCTGACTGGAACTTGGAAATGAGGCTTTGTAAACTCGATCGTGTGGCAGAAGCTTATTGCAGTGTGTGTACCAGAGGCACGTATCTGGCTAAGTGATGAAATAGAGTTGCTACCCCTTGGAAACAAACCTTTCATTGGCTTGCCTGGTTTGGGTGAGCGAGAAGGGAGATTAGGTGCAAACTCTCCACCTGCAAACTGGTTTGATAAATGTAACTTTACTCTGATCTTATTCCTGACTATAAGAAGGTAGGTGGGCAATGCATAGTTTAAATACATGTTTTTTGGAGTGTATGGTTACATGCATGCATTATGGAGAAATACTAAAAAGAAAACAAGAATATTTTGCTGCCCAGAGCAGCCACTCAGGATTTTTTCTTCTTCCTGCATAAGATCTTCATGATCTTCATGAAGACAACCTGGCATGTTTGAGTACCGAGATGGTCTGTTTTGTACGGGAATGTCCTGACTCTCCACAGAGACTCACATATGTATGAAGTGGAGAACTGCCCACTTGATATTCTATCATGGAGTGGCCTTTCAAGCCAGCAGCCAATGCTCTCTTGTGTACCAATGTTTAATTGGTTTTATGTAAAAAAAAGGCATGCTGGGAAGGATAGACAAGAGGATTGTTTTCTCAAAAAAGATATTAACCAGGCTCACCACCTACACTCACATACCTACCACCCACATTCACATGGTCAGCCATTTATTCAATTCCTCATGAATGTGATTCTAAGATATCTCAGAGCCAGCCATCAGTTGTTTTGTGCTTTTGTGGCAAATGTCAAGAGACATCTTGCTGGAATATACAGGTCCCCTTTGCCCCCTGAGGTCTGAGCAAGGTTCAGATTGAGTGAACATACACAGCACAACCTTGCTGCCTTAGACCTTGATTTTTTTTCTTCCACTTATCTATTTATTTGTTTATTTATTTTTTGAGACAAGGTCTTTCTAGGTACCACAAGGTGTCCTTAAAGGTACTACATAGCGCAGGCTGTTCCTTGAATGCTCAACCCTCCTGCCTCAACTTCAACATTACAGGAGTGCACCACCACATTCTGGTGATTTGTCTTTGTTGTAGTTTTTTTCAGTCAGGAAACACCTCTCATAGATGGACCACCACCACCACCACCACATCAGCACCCTGCTATACAAGTGTCTTTCAAAGTAGCATTCAGCAGCCACCTCGCTCTCGATCAGAATGTTCCACAAAGCCAAAAGATCCCAAGAAGGTCTCAAGCATTTACTTCTCTGGAGGGTGGAAGATGCTGGGTTCCGACATCTGTGAACAGCTGGGCTCTGACATTGGCGATGAACAGCGAACAGCAACAAGACTAGAGACCAGGCTCCCAAGGCAGTAAGAACAGCAACAACATGGTGGAAAAGATGAAGCTCCGAGTCAGCCAAGGACGGAGGCAGCAACAGCAGCAACAAAGAAAGCCAGATGCTCTAAAAGTGCACGGCAGTCTCAGAGTGGCCTGCACAGCAAATCGACACCACATAAAGGAAGAGCAAGTCCCTCCTTCTTGCACTTCCTATTATCTGGCCCACCATTGGAAAGTACCATCCACTATGGGCTGGGTTTTCCACAGCAATTAATCAAGTACCTGCAGACTTATTCAGAGGCTATTCCAACCATTAACCCTCCACAGCTGCTCCCCAAAGAGCCTGCAACTGTTGACACCAAACTGTAACCATAACAACATCTAACTATAATCAAGATTATACTGTATATTCAGATCCACGCAATGTCATCCTGGGTAATTAATCTTGCTACTCAAAATAATTTGGGAATCATGAAAGGAAATGACACAGCATCCTTAGGAAATAACTAATATGTCTTAGGTTTAAATACTGATTGCCTCAAAGTGTAAAGATGCATACATTAAAAATAAAATTGCTATTCTCTTTGAAATGAAAAATTTAGATATGTCTATAGATTTTATAGTTTGATAACAGCAAACTGAAAGTTGTATTATAATTAGTCCATTGTTGAAATATGTTGTATTCTGTGTGTGTGTGTGTGTGTGTGGAGTTTGTGTGAGATATATGTGTATATACTATGTTCATAAGGAGGACAGAGGTTGATGAGAAGTGTCCTCCTTTCTCTGTCTCCACATTATTTTTTGAAGCAGGGTCTCTCACTGAGCCTGGGGCCCGCAGGTTTGGCTAGACCAGATGATGAGTATAGAGATCTTCCTGTCCATCTCAGCTCCCCCGCCTGGGTTATAGGGACATGCCACTGTGCTGGCTTTTATGTGGGATCCAGGGCTCAGTTCTTCCTCCTGTGGAGCAAGCACTTTGCCCACTGAGCCGGGCTCCTAATTACTGTCTTTTTTGTTGTTGCTGTAAAACCTCCCACAGTGATGAACATGGCCGCACACTGTGTGCAGCTGACTTCAGACTGGCTGTGGGCTTAAAGCTGCACAGCATCGCTCACTCTAGGCCTTTCTCTCCTCCGAGCACTGAAAGTCCTTCGGAAATCTGCTTTTGATCTCTCTGTAGTATCTTCAGCTTGTGGTTTTGTTGTTTCCCTATGTAATTTATCTAGAGTTCATAGTTGGTGTATGTGGGACCCCCTGGGTTCTTGTAGGCACCTTGTGGGCCTTACCAGAGATGCTCCTTGGTGCATTCCAACAGTTGAACCTCTAAGGCAAGTTACACCTACCTACCTATTCCTCTGTCATTCAGCAACAATTTGCATATTTATTTAAGTGACACCTATGAATGCCTGTGACCCTGCACTTAGTCAGGCACTTAGCAGCAGCTCCTTTAATATATGTTGAGCCAATGAATCAGGCAGGAGATGTAAGGATGTCAGTCAGGACAAATGCACTCCTGGGGCTCACATAAGAACCCCCTAAAGGCCCATGGGTTAAATGCTTGGGCCTGGGCTGGGCTGTTGGGAGAAGATGGGAGCTAGTGAAAAGTCTTTATGTCACGGAGGGGTGTCTGTGGTGGGGCCCCTGCAACTCCAGCCCTGTTTTCTTCTCGGTTTTGTTTTAGCCATGAGGTTAAAGGACTTCCTTTGTCACGCATTCCCACCACGACCAGTCAGGCACTGAAGCTTCTAGAACTGTGAGTGCAACTGAATCTTTCCTCTTTATAAGCTGACAGCCACGGGTACCTGTTACAGTTGTGGTGGCAGGCATTAGTGATAACACCTCAGTGTTCATTGAGGGTAGAAGGAGGACACGTGTCAGAGAAACTTAACAGAGAATTGAAGAGAATTTGTTTTACTGGACAGCAGAGGTAGTTGGGAGGAAGATGAAGACAAGAAGACCTCTAGCCAGGAGTGCTTGGTAGAAGGTAATAGATATGGTCAACTGGGAGAGGGATGTACCATGGTTAAAGATAGAAATTCTGAGCATGGAGGAGTATGATTTCTTGGTGACTGCACATTGATGGTCGATTCTAATTTGGGATTAGCATTTGTCTTGCCCTGGCCTTTCTTGGCTGGAGCAAACAGCAGCAGCTCCTGAACTCCCAAGTCTTCAGTTTTGAAGGGCAGCAAGCTGGGGGGAGGGGGAGCAGAAGGGGGAGAAGAGATGAGCAAGGGTGGAATTCAGGAAAATCTACCAAGGGATGTTTCTCTATGATAAGGGGCTGAGTGTTGAAATGTAATCCTCCCGACCTCCCGTCTCCCCAGGATTCCATTAAATGTCTCCTATTAGCGTGATCACACCAAGATATCCAAAGAGCAAGGGGGACTACCAGACACTTTGCAAGCGAGGGGCGCGATATGCGAAGCCATGCCTCTGCCCATGGCTTAGGAGTCTCGCTGAACTCCTAAGTGGAAATGTGTGACAGCCTCAGATCCTGGAATCCTTCACCTTCCTCACTTGTGCAGTAAAATGAAAACGGGCAGTGAAGGAAGCGGTAAAGTTCACGTTCCCTTAGTAGTGAGTGAGGTGGGGACAGGGGCATAATTGCTGGCAGAACTGACCCCCTGAGTCTTCTTTCCTGGGAGCGGCTTGGAGAGAGGCAGCATCTGTTATGGGATTGGAGGGCAAACTGGGCAAGAGAAAGGTTTCTCATTAGCACCTTCATTGGATCTGAAGTCAGCAGGCTTTCAACTCATCAGTAGGGAGAGGTTGCCCATCAGAGCCTTACTTGGACATTTAGCTCTGAGAACACTTCTAATAGATTCCCCCCTCCCCCAGGCAATTAAGAAAAGCAGGTTTCCAAGGAGGAGGGAGCTGTAACTTTCCCAGGGGCTTCTCTTGCTCTTTCTGTGTTGGGTTCTTCTCACCAGGCGGTCTGGTTCTGCCTCAGGGGACTGATTGCTTCTCAGATTGGAGAGGGATGTGACTGCTGTTCTCCTGCAGTTAGAGGTGGAGAAGGAAGATGCTGAAGGAAGAAGCTGCACAGCCAGGAACTGGACTGGGAATGTTCCTTCAGGGACATCCTTCCTGCTCCGCAGGGCAGGGAAAGGCCAAAGGTCAAGGACCCTCACCTGTGCTGGCACTCGCAGGTAGCAGCCTTTCACTCTGGAGGCCTCAGGAACTAGCTCCGGACCACTGCAAGCTCAGCTCGCTCTCTTTGCAGGGCGGTTTACTGCCCTCAAGCTGCCTGGTGGCACATCCCCAGGAGCATCTTGGTCTGCCACAGAGGTGCTGCTGCTTCTCGTCTGTGTGCTGAAGTTGCTCTCCTGCTCCCCACTGCTGCCTGAGTAGACAGGTCCCAAGGCTGAGGACCCAAATATGTCGTGGTTTGTGTGTCCCCCTTACAGACTCAAGTGTTTGGGTAGGTCATGGCACATTTAAGAGTGGAGCCTTGCAGGAGGAAGGCAGTCACAGGGGGTCTTAAGTTGGATCCGTCCCACCTTACTTCCGGGAGAGGTCTGCTCTTGCAGCTGGCAATTTAGCAGCTCTCAGCCCCCTTGATGGACACGACCAAGGCCTACTCCAGCTTCTGCCAGCCAGCCATGCCTTTTCCGCCGTGAATGACTGTATTTCCTCTCTGGAATGGTAAGCCGAATATACCTCCCTTTCTCCCTTAAGTTGCTTGACTTCAGGTGTTGTCACTCAGCAAGAAAGAAGTGTAACTAACTGGTACAGGGTCTCCATCCAATTTCTGCCATGAGCTGCCTGTGTGTGTCCCCCAGCCTCCTTCCAGAACCAAGAAGTCCTGTGGTCTGCTTTTCATAGCAACTAAGAGTTAGCTCTCAGTTCAGACTGGTAAAATCAGCATCTCATGGGCTGGTACCCCAACATTCTGGTTTGTGAACAGCCTGGTGACTAACAGAAGCTGACCTCGGGCTGGGCCGGGTGGATATCAGCACTCCGCTTCCTCGATTCCCTAATCATGGCTGCCCGAGCTGCCCGCTACCATAGTTGTGGTATTTGCCCTTGGATGGTGCTACTGATTACCTAACTGGTATGGCCGGAAGCTGGACTTTAGATCCTAGTTCATCCACAAACACTTCTAGGCAGCGATTTTTAATGTTCATTATGTTCTTACAGACCCATCTGAATTGGAGCAGGCCAAAGGGGGACGTTTAAAGTCACTGTAAACCCAATTTCTGGTTGTGTTTCTGTCTGAATCTCAGCTTTGCTTGTGAAATCAGAATAACAGCATCTCCTTAGGGGAGCCAAGATCTTGGATAGAGTTGGGTGCCTGTGGACAACACTTGGTGTGGAAGGGGAATCCGCACGTCTCTAACAGACTACAGTAGCACGTGGCAGCAATCCAGTCAGCTGCTGGGGTGAGTCATCACTGGTTCAGCAGGGTCCGTTGTGCTCACACAGCCTGGTGATGAAGTCTGTACCTCAGTCTCTGTAAGAGAGTGGCAGCTTTGGCTATCTGTATAATTCTCTGAGCCCCTTGAAGAGTGCCCTTCTCTGCTGGCAGAAATTGGTCATTGTTCCCAGAACTAGGAGCTCTGGCACTGGAATGTTTTCTTATTTCCAGGAAGCAATTCTTCCAGGGCAAAGGGTCTCAAACCTTAATATAAGGATCACCCGGAGGGCTCATTAGCCTCTGGTGGTGCTGGGGGGAAGGGCAGGGACGTGTTTACCTAGCAAGTACCCAGGTGATGCAGCTGCTCTAACTCGAGGTCCTTGGAGAACTGCTTGTGTAGCCCTTAGCAGGGTGTGATGTGTTGCTTCTGGATGTGTCCTTATATGTAGATGTCCCTTCAGCGATGAGGGATGCTTCGAAAAAGCCTCACCTGACAGGACGCTCTCTGTGGTTGGGGCATCGGGGCCTCAATGCTCGCTTCTGAGCGTCCCTCGAGCCTGAAGTTGGAATTCCCTAAACTTGCTCTTCCCTAATTGGGGTGCCCCAGTCTGTTCTCCCCATAGCTCACCTGTGCATCCACTGAGACAGGGGTCTCTTTTCCATTCCCTTGGGAAGCCAGATCCTGCCCCGCCCCAGGCCTTGACCCTTGACCCTGATCCTTGCTAGCCAGAATAGTCCTTTTGAACTCAGGGCCCTGTTGCTTCCTCCTGCCTCAGATCCAGCGTCCCCAGTGGCCCCACTCCAGAGCAACCTTGGCCATCCTGTTAAAGGTGGTCACCGCACCAGCTGGGGGGCAGTGTCTAGTCTGAATGCACAAATGTCCCTTTGCCTCGTGGCCATGGCAGGTCTACACATAGATACTTTGATGAGTTTTGCATAGCTGGTGTTAAGGTGTCTGGGGTGAATAGCAACTTCTCTTCTCGTGTGGATACAAGCATTCATACGTGAGTGTGGAGGCCAGAGTTTGGCGTTGGACATCCTCAGTTTTATTCTCTGCCTTATTTTTTGAAACTGGGTCTCTCTCTGAATCTGGAGCGCCCAGATTGAGCTAGATTAGTTGTCTAGCAAGCCTCTAAATCTGTCTCTCCCTTCTATTCCCACCCCCAAGGTTATAGACATGTGTTTCCATGCCTGATTTTACACAGGTGCTTGGGTTCAAACCCAGGTCCTCATGCTCGCATGGCAGACACTTCACCCACTGGGTCTTCTCCGCAGCCTGGTGATTTTTTTTTTTTTTAATTCTTTTAGTGTTTCATACATGAACATAGTAAATTCTCAATATTTTCACACCTTAATCCCCAATCTCATCTCCCTCTTTTCCCATTATCACCCTTTCCCCTCTAGCTTGGCATTTTTAATTCTTACCAAGTCACTGTGTTTTCTAATGGCGTGTTGCTTTGAAAAGGCGCCCTTTGCTGCCCTTCCCAGTGTTTGCCCATCTACTTCCTTATAGCCTGGATCAAACTTCCGTGCCTTGTTTCTTCATTGATTGCTGGTGCATCACGTCTTGTCAGGTGGAATTCAGTTTCCTTGGGGCCTTGTCTGCTTTATTTACACTGTCCCCAACTCAGCCAGGAAGTAAGTGTGTCTATCTCTCCACTGCATGAGTGCATGGACAAATGATCTTCATCAGGGCCAAGTGAAATTTTTTCTGTTCTGTGACCATTGCAACTCTCCAGCAATGCCTTACAAACCCTCGAAAAGACCCCAGAGCATCCAGGGTAGATTTAGCAACACTGGGGATGGAGGTGGTTTAGCTCAGAGCTGGGTGGTCTCTCACAGTCGGCTCATCCAAGCTTAGCCCAGACAATGGCTGGAGCGCCCATACAGTCCAGCCCCGGCTGCAACTGGCAGGGAGCTATGACAGGTGATTAAGCACCCTTTCAGTCCTTCCCTTGCAGAGGGGCGGAGCCGTGCAAATGTCAGTAATCGATAATTGCCCGTTTTATATGGAGGGTTTATAGGCCAATCTCTATTAATTGTTTCTGAAAGAGTAGTAAAATTAAGTGCAGAGATGATGGCCCGTGAGGGGCGGCTGTGCAGGCAGGCCATTAGCATGGTGGAGGTCAGAGCGGCCTGGACGTGAAGGGCATCCTGCATCCAGAACGAGGCTCTGGCCGAGGCAGTCTTGCAGTGAGCTTACATAGCAAACAGGAGGTTCAGCTTCTCCAACAAGCTGAGACGGACAGGAGATGCTCTCAATCCATAGAGGCCAGAGGCCAAAGGCAGAGTCAGAAAAGGGTGGGTGGGAAGCCTGGTGATCAGAAGCCAGCAGGCTTGTTTGTGGCAAGGTTTCCTCTTGATAGAGATCCCACCCCCACCCACCAATATATATATTGCCAGCATGGAATTTTAGCCTGCAATGAACATTTACTTGTGAACCTGAACAAGGTGGGGGGAAAAACATGAATAGATATCTGGGAATTTTGAGAGAGTTGGCACCATTGTTCACAAGTTCACTGTCTTCAGGTCAATATGAGGCAGCGGGGGGCCAGAAAGATGTTAAGAATATCAGTAGTGCAGAGGAGAGGACATAACCTGAGTCTCCTTTGTGCAGTGGTATCAAGTCTCATGGGTAAATAAACCTGGATTCAAAAGTGGAGTTGAGTTAAAATAAGAACTTTTAAGAAACTTGCCAGGTGAGATCTTGTAGGACTTTGTGGTCCACGGTGAGTTTTAATCTGATTCTATAGCAGCAGAAAGTTATTAGAGATTATTATTATTAAGGAAAAAAAAAGAAACTAGCCAGATAAAACAATAATTACATGGTTTTGAGAGTTACTGGGAACCAGGACTCCTAGATTTACTCAAACAATTATACATCTTTTCTGGTTGTTTTGTGGTTGGAAATGTGAGGAAAACCGGCTTTGATCATAATCTTCATAAAATTTGAAGAGAGGAGCAAGATGTGCTAACTTTGTTGACCCCTCCTCCCTAGATCTCCAGAAAGGCGAGGGGCCTCTCTAGCCTGCTGGGTCAATCAAGTAACCTGTGACTTTCTCCTCAATGGAGGATGGTTAATCCCCCTCCCACCCCCCAAAAAATACTTTCAGGGCCACTTCTTCCCATACAAATATCCACATCCTGTCCGACATCCTTTTAGCCCCAGTGGGGAGATGAATTGATGAAATGAAGGGCTCAGCAAACTGGAACTGCCCTGACAGAACTATGTGGGAAGGGAATGGTTTGTACCTCACTCTTGGTCTCACTGAAATACCAGCAGTTGCCAATTATTGTTTCCGAATAAGAACTTAGCAAGGTGGCATTTTTAGAAAGTTATGTGGGGCTGCTCCATTATCACCTACTGGAGGCGTTGAACACCATGCAGGCTGACCGCCTTAGCTTCTTTCCCTTGGTGCAGATGGGTGAATTCCCGAAGACGCTTCCTTATAGTGGATCTGCAGAGTCCAGTAGGATAGCTACGGATTATACAAGGCTATTTATAAGTCTTGCTTGTTCTGGCCACATAGCAAGTGCTTAGTCGTGTCTTATGGCCAGCAGCTACTATCTGGGATATAAGTATGGCATATTCATTTAAGACAACGAATGTCAGGTAGTGCTGTGTAAGAACACACATTTGCTGAAACTCTGGACCAAGCTGGCCTGCTTCTAGGAAGGATCACACCATCCTGAGGGATTCAAATGGGTGGGTATTTTGAAGGTGGGAAAGACAGAAGTTAGAAAGGTTTTGGATCCCCCCCCCATTTACAGCCATTTCTCACTCTGCCTGCACAGTCCTAGGTTTTGCCTCTTCCCAGCACCGAGCTCCATCTGGGGTTGATTGGCTTCTCCACGTGAGTTTGATGTCTGTCTTAGCTTTACTAATTCACAGGAACCCTTGCCATTTCTGAAGAGGGGTTAATAGGCAGTGAATCAAAAAAGAAAAAAAAGTCACAAATAATTCCATTCTTACTTAATGCATGATTCACTCAAGTGCGGTGCCTGCAGGCAATGAAACAGTCCAAAAGCAATTTCTGCCTTCCGAAGAGACCAGGAAGGGCGGCGACTTCCAGGTAGAAGAAGGCTGTTTATTTTGGAATACCTCCAGGTGTGGTCTAAAGATTGAGCCAGCAGGACTAACAGATGACTGATGCCAAGGATGGATGTGTATATAAAAGGTGCCTTTTCCTGGCCCGCAGATTCACAGCCACTCTGCGAATGATGCGAGTATTTGGGAAAATACAGCGTGGCTGGCGCTTAGTGACAATCAATACTGCAGGAAGATTTTCTTGGCTGCTGTTCAGATCATAGCTCTCTTTAATTGTCAGGTCTGGCAAAGTCACTGGTTTTTGAGGTTGGAGGTTAGGCAGTAAGTACCACTCACCAGCTCCTCGGTAGCCCCGAAAAGAGTTTTAATTGAGTTGTTTTCTAGGATGATGAAATGGGGGAAAAGCAGAGAATGTTGGCTGCCAGACAAGCTGGAAGACTCCTAGGAGGAGGAGCAGCTCCTAGGAGGTGTCCCCTCCCAACCCCCATGACCCCCTCTTCACTGCATGGAAACAGAATCGGAAAGCTGGGCTTGAACAGTAGTAGTCACCTGGCTCAGCCCTGAGGCTTGAACTATCTGTCTGGTCCTGGTTGGAACTCGACTTTCTGACCCAGCCTGGGGAAAAGAAGCGGGACATCTAACAGGGCAAAGAAAGGGGGGGGGAGGAGAGAGAGAGAGAGAGAGAGAGAGAGAGAGAGAGAGAGAGAGAGAGAGAGAGAGAGAGAGAAAGAAACACCTCCTAGGAGTCTCAGATGTGATCAGAATTAGAGATGTTACCTGTATGCCTGACCTGTCTGTTCGTGAGCATTAAAGGGGGGAGAGGGTTAGAGACAGAACTAGAGCATGCAGGGTGGAGAGAGGCAGCTGAAGGGCAGGGATACAGGACTGCTGAGCAAACCGAGTATTGAACTCCGCCAGTAATGGAGTGAGTTATAGTCCTGGTCATTGAAGGATGGCTGGAAGTCATCAAGTCTCTCGATTTTACTAAGTTGTCACTCTCGTGTTATATTAGCTGAAACGGTAACTACTCAGAGGAGGATCCAACCCTCTGTGCTACACGGATACCTCCCTGATATTGATTTTGTGTGGATGGGCAGTGATTCATGGAACACCCCTCCCTTTTGATCTGCCTAGGAGAATTTCAAGCTGCCTAGGAGTTAGTTGTGCTTGTTTAGCGACAACCCCTCTGGGTGTGATGGCTTGGGATTTGGGGGAGCAGGGAGTACTAGTGGTTGAGTCATCAAGTATGCTGTGAAATATGTAAGGCAAGGTGTAAGGTGACACTTATAAATCTGGAACCCAAGAAAGCATTCTGACTGCAGTTGTTACTCTTGATCGCTGGGCATCTCCTGAGAAGATAGTATCATTGGAATGTTGCTATTTACATGTTTTATGAAGCATTTTCCAGGATACGCTTTGTCTGTTTGCTGAAAAAATGTGTCCCACGTTCTGCCATGGAAAGAATTATTATTAGGGTTTGTAACAACAGGACTAGAGGCACAGCTTAGCGCTAGAGCGTTTGCCACCCTGCATGAGGCCCTGGGTTTGGTCTTCAGTACTGTATGTTTGAAAAAAGAGAAAGTTTACAAGGACAGTTGAACCGGTGGTTCTCAGGAGCGTTGAGTTTTCCTCCATGGTAGCTACTTAGGTGCTGAGGGGATTTTTCTGACAGCTCTCAGCCAACTTTTTCTGCTCATCACCTTTTTGTTAGTTTTGTGTTTCTCCTGAATGTGGCAAATGTTGAAGGGTGATGTTTGTGAGAATCACATGTGAGCCTGTGTGTGCTCATGTACATATATGTGTGTTTGCTTTCTTGCATGTGTATGTGTGTGTGTGTTTACTTTCTTTGTGTGTGCGCACGTGTGGGTGCATGTGTGTGCTGCGTGTGTACGTGTGTAGTTTGCTTTCTTGTGTGTGTGTGCGTATGTGTGTGTGCATGTGTGCATGTATGTGTGCATGCATGCCTCTGTGTGTGTGTGTGTGTGTGTGTGTGTGTGTGTGTGTACAGAAGCTGGAGGTCAATGTCAATTGTTGTTCTTCAGGTGTCATCTGTAACAATGTAACAGTGTAACGGGGGCCCATGGAGACCCTTGGGGGCGGGGATAAGCTGGCGCGGTCAACAGCACAGACTCCTGGAGCAGGTGAGTGGCAAAGCAGGCTCTCAGGCTTGTAGGCTCTCAGGCTTGTGGCTCATTTATTTTAAGTATCAGGCTGCTTATATACCCCACCCGACATCCCATAAGTCCCAGCGTGAGTCTTTGCTGAGTTGTCCTGTCCGGATTGGTCCTCTCAGCCAGGCGGTTTAACAGCACCAACTGTCTTTGCTCTGGAGAAGGCGTAGTCTCCTGAGATTTATACTCTCGAGAGATTTGTATGCTTAGCAGGAGGGAGGAGTCCAAGGAGCCTCTCTGTATGGGGGGATGGAAACCTCTGTAGCACAGTCATTGTCCGTTCCTCCTACAGTCATCCTTTTTTTTTTTTTTTTTTTGAGACAGGGTCTCTCACTGGTCTGGAGGTCATTAAGTTAAACTAACTGATCAGCAAGCCCCAGTGGGTCTGGCTGCTCCCACCCCACCAGTGATGGGAATACCAGTGCTCATCAACACCCCCTGCTATTTTTTGTGTGAGTCCTGGGGACTGAACTCAGGTTCTCAAGTTTGCAAGGCAAGCTTTACTGACTGAGCTCCCTCTAGTCCTGAGAATATTGATATCTAGAGATGTTACATACAGGTGATGCTTTGGCCTTACCTTGACCTTGGGTCTCGGAGCCTCATCTTTGGAATGTTTTCCTTGTAATTGTGTTTTGTTTGAATCCATTCATTCTTTTGCTTTTCCATTGATTGATTGATTGATTGATTTGATTGATTGATTGTGTGTGCATGTACATGAATGCTATATCATATGCCAGGAGGTCATGAGGACAAGTCTCAGGGGTTGCTTTCTTCTTCCATCATGTAGGTTCTGGGAATTGAACTGAGAATGTCAGGCTTTGTGACAAGCACCTTTACCTCCTAAGTCATCTTGCCAGTCCTTGGTCTACTCATTCTTGATTTTAGGTAATATAATAAGCAAGTGGCTCTTACCTAATCCATGAATATAATACAATAGTAAGATTATTATAATAGTACTATTGTGCACTGTATTGTTGGATACTTGCTAACATGGTATGATTATTTAATTTCTTACATTGGTTTATTATATGCATGCATGCATGTGGGTACGAGCATGCCATAGTATGTGAGCAGAGGTCAGAGGACAACCTGCAGGAGTAGGTTCTCTCCTTCCATTATGTGGGCTCCAAAGAGCAAACTTGGGTCATGAGGCTTGTCAGCAAGCACCTTTAACTGCTGATCCATCCTGCCAGGTCAAAGGTATAATGATTTTTATCATTGATGATATAATAATTTTTATCACTATTACAGGTTGCATAGCTTTTATCCAAAATGTTGAGATCGGAAGTGTTTCAGACAGAGGACATTTTGGACTTTGAAACATTTGCATAGATAAACTATTGAACATCTCTAATCCAAAAATCTGAAATGTGAACATTTGTGAGCATGACATGATACTTGACAATCTTACAGAATCTTTGGATTTCAGGCTTCAGGATACACAATGCTCATCCTCCTGTTTATGAGTTCTCGCTTTATGTCTTTGAACTCCCATACACCCTTACAGGTGGGTGTGTTATCTACAAGCAAACAATGTCACAAAACTCAGGATTCCTGTCCAGGACACACAGCTAGACCATGGCAGAGGTAGACCTTCTTCTCTGTTGTCCCCATGTGTCACCATCGCCTTCTTTCCTGTCCTCTGCTCGCTCTCTCTAAGACGCGACATGGCAGGTGCTGTTCCTCACTTAGCCTTCTCCTCTCAAGCCACTGGTGAATCCAGATTCTGCCAGAAAGATGTCATTTTCCAGGGAACTGACAGTGGCCCTGAGCCCTGTGAATGGGCTCTTGTTTGTGGATTTCAGGGCGGCTGTTTAATGGGTCCTAGAGCTGGTTCAGTGCTAGGTCACCTCAATGCCACTGACCCTTAGCAGTGCATTTATAGATGGGCGAGGGGTTCGTGCCACAGCAGCCGTGCCCTGCAGCACAACGTCTCCAGCTGGGTGACTCAGTTGTGTTGATTAGCAGAAGCCCCACTCCAACTGCTGCCTTCTCTGAGTAACGTGAAAACGAGCTGCGGCCAGGGCCGGGAGGTGCGTGGGTCGGCTCAGTCTGATCTTTGCTCTCAGTAACAAGAGTGACACCAAATCCCAGTCACCGATGATGGAACCCTCTACCACATCCCAAGCCATCAAAAGTGTCAGAGAACGTCTTATTTACCCGCTGCTCGGGGATGCCCTCATCCGCTTACAGTGCCAGGCTGAGTGGTCAGGTACTGACCAGAGCCAGGAAAGCCCAGAGTGAGTGGCATCCTGCTTGGTCTTCTCACCTGGGTTCTGGGGATCAAACTCTGGTCCTCAAGCTTGTGCAGCTTCGCTGACTGCGCCGCATCTCCTTCCTCTCCCTCCCTCATCTCTTTTCCCTGTCTTCATAAAAGCTCCAAGCCCCTAATTGACTGACTGTTGCCTTGTGACATTCTCTCCCACTCTTCCTGCACTTGGCCGAGAATAAAAGTCTCCATTGCTACTTAATCGGCACTCGGTTTGTTATTGGTTCCCCAACTAAAAGAGGGTAAAAAGGACTCTGTTTGGCATCAAAAATTAGTAACACATTTGGCACTCCAGATGGGACATGGGCTGATCAGCTTTGCTCCCCCTTGGAGAACTGTTTATTGTGAATAAGAAAGCTACTATTAACAGCATAGGAACCTTTGAGAGTGTGTGGAATTTTTTTTGTAATATCTGCTATAAAGCATGGATGCTTGTCCCCCAATCCATGAACTACTGGAATACTGGAATCCTTGAGGAGCCAGACACTTGCTTCTGAGAGGTTGAAAGGTATCTTCCTTGTAAGATCAGGTCACTCCTAGATCTTGGGTCTCTCTTCTGAGAGGCTGAGGGGTACCATTGTCGTGAACCCAGAGATCCTGACAGGGGCTTGGGAGCCAGTGCTGACATTAGATTTAGTAATGTGTGTGTCTGGCTATTGTGCTTATCCACAGATCCTGTCTTAACTGTGGTATTTCTTAAGAACTTTCCTTGCCTCGTGAAGATAGTCTAGGAACATTCTCTTTTGTTGTTTCTTCCCTTGTACTTTAGGAAAGCCATTCTTATATTGTAAGATTGTGTGTGTGTGTGTGTGTGTGTGTGTGTGTGTGTGTGTGTGTATGTGTGTGTACACGTATATGTGAGGATGTGCATATAAGAGTGTGTCATAGTTAAGTCAACTTGACTGTTGAGGGTTTGAGCTCTGGGCACAGTTGTAGAGAGTTGATGGTTGAGTTAAGCCCAGAGCAAACCTGAAGGAGATTGTCTTGCTGCTGGGAAGACCCAGCCCATGGTGGGTGGGATTAGGTCCTGGATAAATCAGAGAGACCTGGTTGAGAGAGTTGGCATCCTTCTGTTCACTTGGCCAGACATGCTGGTCTAGCAAGTAAGGATTATCCATCTCTCAGCCTCTGCTTTCCAGGGCCAAGAGTGCTGTCATATCCATCCGGCAGTTTTACATAGGATCTGGGGATCTGAACTCAGGTCCTTTTTCTGGTGAGACAAAGATTTTAACCCCTGAGTCATCTCCCAGCCCACATTACAGAGTTTTAAAACTTCAACCCTTCCTTCCCTGTAAAAGGAGGAAGAGGGGCATCCTTAGATGGTCCTTTGTGGAGTGAGAACCCATGGCAGATACTGAGACTGAAGAAGTGGGTTGTCCTGGCTCTGATCTGACCAGGAAGAAGTATACTTAGTTTAATGTAACTATGTGTTTGTTTGTCTCTCCATTTGGCTTTGCGTTTGTGATAGGGAACAATCTGCTAACTGTGTAAGCAGTACCATTAGGAGTTTATTTAACTAAGTTCTGCTATAGTCACCAGATAAGTCTTACACAAAGCAAGTCTCCCCCCCCAAAAAAAAAACACAGCACTGGGAAAAGTTTAAAACTCTCTGGGATAAATTGCCTCTAATATTTCTGGAAATAAGTATAATACTTCTGGAAACAAGCCATATTGATAAACTCTGGGTTTGATTAGAGACCCTACTTCAAAAGAATTAGGTGGAAGAATGATGTAGGATGATGATTCCTGGTATTAGCATGTGAGACTACACATATATATGTACACACACACACACACACACACACACACACACACACACACACACACACACACATATGTACATTCACATGCACCCCCATGCATGCAAACCAGCCCCCCACATGAAAATGGAAAAAGAAAAAAAGGAATAGTTTTTGCTGCTCTTAAATTGTTTTCTTGAGGTCTCAGGCAATATAGCAAAAGGATAGTGTTTGTTTCCAATGGATGATGTCTGAATTTTGATACGATGGAAGATGTTTTAAAATTTTGAACAAGCTCTTTCTAAAGTGTTGGAGACCCACAGTAGATCAGAACAGAGAAAGAAAACTGTAGAAAGCCCCAGAGAAAGCGTCAGGTTGAGTAGACAAGAACATCGGATTAGAAAGCAAGCTAGTTAGCAAATAGACAGCTCTCCAATGTATGAGTTTCTGCACCTTTGGAAAAAAAAGTCTGTTGGTGAAGGCATTGCCTTTTTTGCTGAGTAGCTCTTAAAGTAGACAAAGATGCTAACTGAAGTCTGCAGAGCAAGCCACAGATATCGACAGTTCTGCTTTTATGGGGCCCTTGAGTCCCCCTCCACGATGTCTAGATTAAGTAACTTTTCTACCTTGTAGCAACTAAAGGTTTGGAAGTACAGACAGGCTACAGAGGCAGGTGGTGGTAGGGTTGAAAGCAGTCTGACTTTAAAAACTGGAGGATGATAGATCTCAATGAAAGCTATAAAAATCTTTTCATGCATGTTGGTGTGCCTGTGTGTATGTTTTGTCTGCATGTGTGCTTATTTATGTTTGTGTCTTGACACGATACCAAACGGACCAAGAAGTAAGAGAGTGCTCATTAATTGGAAGACTCCGCCGAAATCTTTGTCGAAGTTTGTGGGGCTTAGGAAACAGTAAGATGGTAAGACTCGTTTCGTGTTGGTTTAATAAAACCAGCTGTCTCTTTAGAGCAATCAAACACCTGTGTATTTATAGAATTCATGTTTGAGCAAGAGCTGCTTGACATCCATGTGTTGTGACTATGGCTAGATAGGGCCTGGCTAGTTATGTTCACTGCCTCAGAGTTCCCATAAGCGCTCAGAGCTTTGTGGATGGGTAAACTGAGTACATGTAAGTGAAGGATTCCTTGTTACTTCACAAATTTTTATTCAGTAACTGAAAATATATAAGGATAGGACATGCTGAATTCAGTAGCATTCTTTAGATGTCTGGGTTAATTTACTTAAAAGTGGATTAAAACACCACATCAGCTTTATTTAGAAATTTAAAGTCTATGAACATTGACATTTTGCTTTTACATAACTTTAAGCAGATTTGGATCCATCTCCATGCTTACAAATTGCATTTCATGAAAGCACCTACTTTAAAGATTAGTAATCTACCCAGTTGTTGAGAATGGGTAGCAAAAAAAAAAATAGCAACAGAAAGGGCAACAATTCTATATGCAAGTGAAATAAAACATATTTTATAAGAGGAGTTAAAGGTCATGAGAATGTGTGGTGGGGAAGGGTAGGTGATTGCTTTGTCTTGAAGATGTTCCTATAATAGAAGCTGTTGCAAAAGATCAAGAAATAGGAAAAAGAGAAAACTAGCTCAGAACTAAGAGATTGGAAGAGCTATAAAAGGTTTGAGAAAATGGTGCAAGATTTTAACAAGAAAAGGGAGTCCATGGAAGAGGTGAACATCCTCTGATGTCATGTCTCTGCACATCTGGAAAGTTACACAGGTTGAAACTCAAACTGTTCTTTTCACTTCAAGACTGGTGGAAATGGACTTCTAGGTTTTCACCAAGACTTGGAGACCAAAGCCAGTGAGGGTCAGGAGTAAGACGACTGCTACTATTCTGGCCAAACCTAGTGCATGGCCAACCTTCTGAAAGGGTTTTGCAACTCAGATGAGTCTCTGGACACTTAGCTAGGGAGATCAGGAGACCCCAGAGACCAGAAGCCAGGCAGTGTAATTCTGCAAAGAAGAGGGTCATTGGGGGAGAAGAATGTTCCTAATGATCTTAAAAGAAGTCAGTCACGTGCTCATGTGGCACATGGAGATGGCATGGTTGGTAGAGGAACAAAACCAAAGGACTGTCATAGGGCCCCAAAATAACCTCTGAGAAGCCTTTGGGGACCTTAACAGCAAGAAGGAAAAAGGTCACTTTGCTTTTGGCCAACATGCAGGCCACCTACTTGGTCTTCAACATCCAGTAGGAAAAACCTAACTGAAGAAAAATGTGCCTTCCAAGGGTGGGAGAAAAACTCCAAGAAAACCCACATGTGTTCAACCAAGAGATAAAGATGGGGGCTCTTTATATGGGGATCAAACTATGACCAGACATTCCAGGAACTTGGGACTCAACAAACTCAAAATGGAGTCATTTGTGTCAATGCTTTACAAGGAAGGAAAGTCAGGAGGCCACAGAGGAAGGGGTCCCATACATTGGTGCCAAGTGGTAACTATCAGAAAAAGCTTCCAAAGCAGAAGCATGTCCAGAGGCCTCTGTAGCCTTCTGCACCATTCTACAAGGACACCTGTCTGTCCAGCCTCAGACTGGGACCATTTAATTTTTATGGTAACCGAGAATCATTGTTACTCTGATAGCTTGGCATATACAGAAAGCTCTGTCAGCACATCCCGTCTGACACTTCTTAATGGTCTTAGTTGATAGGAAATGATGGTTTTAAATTTCTCTTAGCCTTTTTCTATTCTCTGTATCTTTTCTGGAAGGAAAGAATCTCTGAGGATGGATAATGGATCATAACACAAAGAAAAGGCCTAAGAAGGTAGTGTTTCTTCTTCATTGAAGACACAAGTCAGAGAGAGCGAGACTGGACTAAAAGAAGGCCACAGTGACAGTGCATATGAGGGATTCTGGGCAGCTGAAGACCTGGACATTCCTGGGTCAGTCAGAAGAGAGTGCAGCAAGCTCACCAAAGGGGAGGTTGGCATGACTGGGTCAGGCTTCCTTGTGCCTTTGGAACACCCCAGCACCGAGTCTTACGTGATTCCAAGGAATTGAAATTCTAGCTATAGTAATAAATCTATATAATGACAGAAAGGCTTAGGCATTCATTACCTTTTGCATTGCTGGGGACAAATACCTGGCCCAAACCTACTCGAGGGCAGGAAGGTATTTTGGCTCACAGCTTCAGAGGGGTTTCAGGGCATTACATCAGGGAAAGCAGGGTGGGGAAGCTTTAGTCTTGGCAGCAGGAGCAGGAAGTACCGTGACTGTTCACCTTGTGGCCAACCAGGACCCAGAGAGAGCAAGACCAGAAGCAGGGCAGAGCTCCAACCATGTAAGGTCCATCCCAGTGACCTGCTTCCTCCAGCCAGGTCTCACCACCAGAAGGTTCCATAGCCTTCCGGAGTTCAAAACATACCTCAGACAGGAGTAAATGACAACCTTTGGTAACCAGTAGAGTGGGTTTCTTGGCCCACCACCCTGGGAAAGTGAAATGTGATTGTTGTTATATGAGAGGGGATAGGATCTGAAGGAGGAGGCAGTATTGATCAGCAGTGAAATAAAAAGGGAGGGGGTAATTAATTGTTCATGGAGGTTGAGCTTTCTAGCCCCTGGCTGAGTGTCTGTCTTAGTGTCCTGCCACTGCGTGACTTTAGTTGTGTTCAGAATCCTCCTGATGAAAAGGTGTGCCCGCAGGGTGAAAAAGACAGTGCCCACAGGGGGAAAAGACCGTGCCCAAGGGGGAAAAGACTGTGCTTGTTCTTTAGCTTTTATGGTCTGATAAGATTTCTTACAGCCTCGTGGGTGGGGGTTGTCTGCCAGCTAGCTGACTTTGGGAGAGATGACTGGATACTAATATTTCCATGCAATCCCTTTATGGATTTGTAACATGGTGGCGTTATTGGGAGGTAAAGGCCTGGCTGGAAGAAGCAATGACAGGAAAGTGTCCTTGAATGATGTGTCCTTTGCTCCTTCTCTTTCTCTCTGCTTCCTGGCCACTGTGAACTGAACAACTCCACTCCTCAACTGTAGGTGAAGATATTGATTTCATGTCCGCATCAGACTCTTCCTGCTTTTAGTCATGAACCAAAGTGTTTGCTGCTCGGCGTTTAGTACCACACCTCTTTTAGCCCCAGGAGGGACAAAGGACCCAGCTTGGGGTCATAGATGTTGACATCTTCTCGTCTCTGTTTCTGTTTTTCATCCACAATGTGGAAATTGAGTATGTTATGGGGATTAAATTTCTTTAACTAAGCCATATAATGCATACAAAATATAGATATATCTTATTTTTCAAGGGAATACAAAGAAATAAACTGTTAAGAATTCCATCATCCAGGGGCTGGAGAGGTGGCTCAGGGGTTAAGCCTCTGCCTTGCAGGCGGAAGGCCCTGAGTTCAATCCTAGACCCCACGTATAGATGCCGAGCGGAAGCAGGGGCGGCCTGCGTTTCTGGTCCTGGTAGGGCGGAGCCTGTGAATCCCGGGGCAGAGTAAACAAGGAGGAGGTAGAAGAGTCCATGGTGATTCCCAAATCCGTCCGTTTGCAAGGCTCTGTCTGTCTGCCTGTCTGTCTGTCCATCCATCCACATGTCCATTGCATCATGTTGCACAATAAATGTCACACCTAAGTTTTGTTCTCAGCAGCCAGGGATAGCAGCATCCATTTCTTCACAGTTTTATCAGCATCGAGTGTCCCTTCTATTTACTCTGCAGTGTGTAAGTGTCCACTCTGGGCCAGATGCAGAGCTTTCTCACACGCTGGAAGCACTGCATATCGGCTCTTTCCATCATGGTAGTCGCCATGGAACTTCGGACATACAGCTTCTGAAAACATGGAAGTGAACTGGCAGCTTAATTTAGGTTTGAACAGTGTCACGTGGCTGTTGACTGCCATACTGGGCAAGTTGTTGCCAAACTCTACCCTAAGCACAGCTGTTTGGCTTCCCTAGAACTTATGCATTGTTCTCTGCTGGTGGCAGGGTGATAGCGTGGGAACACTTCCAAGGAAACAGCCCTCTTTTCCCTCCTTGCATCATTTAGCTGTGCTTCTAGAAAGCCAGCAGACAGCTGTGGACATTTCTTCCGTGAGAGGAAACTTTGGCTCCTAAGCCAGTAAGCAGTCCTTTTTCTCTCTCTGTAGCCTAAAGGAACGCCACCAGCAGTCTTTCTACCTGTCCATCCATTTGTCCACTCTTCCATGCTCTCAAAATGTTGCACCAAAGTCTCTCTGGCTTTGCTGCCTGACTCAAGCATTGATTTGCAAGAGCTGAACTTGCTTCTTTGCTCCTTCAACAAGGGATGGAGCAAACTTAATGAACAGGTCTCTCACTTCTCACATATCTGCCTCACATTCATTTTGTTGCTCTGTTCCTGGTCTTGTGACACAGTGTAGAGCTAGCTTACTGCAGGTCTGTGCTTAGGAGCTCCATGTTGCAGAGCCAGCCAGCCCTTCTGCAGAGTGTGGCTCCATCGGCTCCATCCTGACCAGTGGAGCCTCGAGCAAGACCAAGCCACCAGGGAAACAGCTGCCTAATGGCTCTTGGCAGACGTGGAGCTGTCCTGTGGTCCCCTCCTGACCACATCAAAAGAGACATTAATGTCACACTCTATCATCTCGTTACTTAATTCTTGGCAAGTCCAGGCTACAGATAATCTCATTTGTAAATAGATTGAATCATTTCAACCGCCTGAAAGAAGTAGGCGGCAAGAAATGGCAGGCAGGAAGTTGATCTGCAGCTAGGATGCTGAAGTTTGCTCATGTTGTAGGAGTTAACTTGCTTGAACCCCATGCTCTGTTCATAATGGCCTTGAATTTTTTAAAAAATAACATGACTTCTAGTTCTACAAATTGCAAAAGAGATCATGAATTTGACCTTGTAAATAATCTCACATGACTTCCTTCTGAAGTAAGTTCTTTCTGAAATGGTTGGGGTGGTAGGAGACAGCCCTGTCTTGGTTACTTGGCTTGCTGGGTGTCCCACATGGAGTTCAGTGCTAGACAAAAATGACTTTATTGAGTCCTTTCAACATCCTCCTGATAGCACTGATTTTTAAATCTATTTTTATATGTGTGTGTGTTATACGCATATATGTATGTGTGTTTGGATGTACGCGGGTGAAGATGTGTAAGTACAGGTGTGTACATGTATATGTGTGTAAGTCCCAGGCTGATAATTGAAAATCTTCTTTGATCTCTTTTCTGCCCTTTTCTTTTGTGCCGGAGTCTCTAATCAGGGCCAGAGCTTACTAATGAGTCTAACAACTTGTTCTGGGGATTACCCATCTCAGCCTTGTGTGCCTTGCCACACTCATCCTACTTGTGTGTGGAAGCTGTGGTTCTGAACTTCGGTTCTCTTGCTTGTGCAGCCAACACTTTGATCACATTTACCAATGAGGAAGTTTGTAAGGCGGAGAGGGCAGCAGTTCGACAGATGAATGTCACCAGTTGGTTAAAGCTGAGACTGCAGTTTGAACAGATAGAACAAGTCTACCTTCCTCCTGTCTGTGTAAGTCATACACATATCAGCAAACACCTGGGGGTGACTTTCTGCATGCTGGCACCTGTGTTGTACACTTAGTAGGTGATCAGATTCTTTGTTCTTCCCTGGTTTGTTTTAACATTCTAGATTTATTTGTTATGAAGTTGAACTGTTGAAACTTGCTCATTTCGATTTGTGTTTCTGCTTCGCGTGCTACCCCCCCAACACTTAAAAGTGGAAACACTGCCGACTCTTGATTTCTGTCTCCTTTTTCTAGTCACAATCCTGGGCTTAGGTACCTTTTGGATCCATCTGGAAAAAAATACCCAACATTCAGAACTACTGCTAATGCAAGAAGAGAAAAATAATTATTTTTTGTAAGAATAAGATGTTTTCCATCCTAGTAGATTCTTTTTTTAATTCATTAATTAATTTTTCTGCTCATACAAATATAATAGGTATCCCTGTCCCCTCCCTCCCTCCACCCCCTCCCTGGACATCCCTGTTTCCTCCCCCCTTTTCCCTTTCCTTTCCCCCTCCCTCCATTTCTTCCAGTGCCCCTTCCCCCATCGCTGAAGCATCCTTTAATGTGTATATCAAACTTTCCTCTGGGTCCTCCTCTCTGATGAGGTGTAAGGACTCAGCGGCATTTCCTAGAACTCTTTCTTGTGTTCCCCTTAAGTATAGGAACACTATTATGACTGTTAATCCCTTGCTTCTAAGGATCCTAGTGCCTTTAGTCCATGCTAGACTTTGAGGGGTCAATGATATGTTGGTCATTGCGCAGATCATGCAGAGTCTTATTATAATTGCTTCGGCCCTAACTTGTGTGGAGTATCTTGCATATCATGACTCCTCCCATCCTTGTGCTCTTACAGTCTTACCGCCCCCTCTTCCGCAAATTTCCCTGAGCTTCAGGATGGGGAGAGATTAGGCAGGCCTGATTCCAGGCCATCCTAGTAGATTCTTAAGCGTGTTTTTGCAGATGTGGTGTGCTCTCTGGGCATCTTTTGGTACAATTGTTACATGCTTGTTATTGGTGACATGCAGGTTGGTGTCTTCTGAATCCTGCGAAGCACTAATAGCCAACTCTCTGGAACGGCACCTGTCTTAAAGTCTGGAGCAATTTTTTGCACCAACCACTGGAAGGGGGGTTTGCAAATCAGAATCTAGGGAACATCACAGAGCCTCTAATTTCCTAGAGTGCCACAAAACCAGACCTATGGCACTGATATTTCTTCACCCCTCCATCAGGGGGCGCATTCTTGCAAGTGGCTTTTATAGCCGTGTTTCCTGAGGGCTTTCCCGTGGGTGGATTTGCTGGCACCCTGCTTTTGCATGAGCCGTGGCACGTCCTTGTCTGCCTTCTCCTTGGGCTGGTGTTCAATGAGCCGGGGTGGCGGCTGCTGATGTTGGAAAGAGACGTCAGTGTAGTGAGAGTGGCCGATATCCCCCCCTTTTAAAATTTAATTTAAAAATTAAAAAGGAGTTATACAACATCATAAATTGAAGACACTGCTTTTCCTGACATATTGCAGGTGAGTAGTGTGGGGCCGACTGACTCTAAGGAGGCTGACTGCAGTCGGACAGAAGAAGGTGGAGTCGCCCTGTCCACAGCTTGTCCCTCCCTGGAGCCCAAGTCCTTAGCTACCTCGGAGGTGGCTAGAGGGTCATTTCTTGGAGAATGTCACCTGGTTACTCATGCAGGAATAAGCTTCTGAATCAGGGCAGCACCCCCAAGTTGTTGGTGAGAGAGCAGGTAGGAGATATTTAGTGGTATCAGTTAATACTTATACTTGTCAAACTGGGACCCGTGTGTGTGTGTGTGTGTGTGTGTGTGTGTGTGTGTGTGTGTGTGTGAGTGTGTGTGTGCGCGTGCACGTGCGTGTGTGCATGTGTGTACATGCATGCAAAAGACACACAACAAACTCTTCAGGGATGTCATTTCTTAGGAGCTGTCTACCTTATTTATTGAGACAGGGTCTCCTTGGTTTGGAGCTCTCCTGGCTGGCCTGAGAGCCCCAGTGACTACTCAGTGACCCCTCTAGACCTCCAGCTAGCTAGACTTGCAGGTCATCAAGTCTCACACATTGGTCTGTCTCTGCATCTCCATTGCTGGGAATTACCACCATGCTCCATTTTTTTTAAACATGGATTCCAAATCATCATACTTAGGTCTTCATGTTTACAAAGCAAGTATGTTAGCAGCTGAGCAATCTCCCTAGCCCCGTGGACTAGGTCTTATTTCCAAGCTCACTAGGTCATGGTCCCATTAGCTATGCCTGTGGATGTAACCTAGGTCACATAATGCAACAGGGAGTTTGCAGTGAGTCACATCTCACACCCCCTGCTTGTCTCAACACTGAGGGCTATTAGCATTTCTAAGGCCTTATTCTCAAGTTCTGTATGTGCTGGGACAACAGAAACAAACAATGAATGAACCCGAGGCAACCATATTCCGAACTTTGAGAGTCATTCCTAGAAAGGAAAGGTTTTGGGTTCAGAGTTCAGCGAACATGGATTCTGTAATAGCTTCTGTCTCTTACTTGCTGTGAGATTCTTAGGACAGTTGTCTAACATCTCTGAATTCAATTTTCTCACCTGTCTGGACAGGGCATTTGGAGCTCAGAAATCCAAGGTCCTTTCCAGCTCCACAGTACAGGGAATCCATGTTGACATGAAGGATCTTTTGTCCAGCAGCCAGGATCTTAGAACAACCTTGTTTAGAACATTCTGTGTCTGGTCTGTTTCAGGACAAGAAGGAGGGGTCCTGCGCTTTGCCTCATTCAGGGCTCTTGTGATTGACAAGCTGTGACAGCCCTTTGTTTGAAAAAATGTGTGTATATGCATGTGTGCACGTGTATATGTGTGTGTGTGTAGAACCACGGACAAATTCGGGAACCACCGAGCTTCAAGGGGGGCAACATAGGCTGAATATGCCAGAAATCAAAGTGCATCCAGTGTACCAAAGTGATTGGCGCGTGGTAAATCTTTGAGTGTAATTGTGGCGATAGTTAAAGAAACAGGAAATATAATGAGGTTGGTTATTATGTGTGGTTTCTTTCAGCCTCAGTCGGGAAGCTGAGCTGGGATCCTGGGCTTCTGTATCAATTGTGCTTGAGAAAGAAGATTCCTGAGCTGCCTCTCCTAGAGTTTCAGAGGGTCTTTGATGCTGTTTCTTAAAGCCCAGCCGTCTGAAGTGTGGCCATAGACTGGCGGCCTCCGCGCCTCCTAGACTGTGTTAGAAATGCAGTCTTAGCTGAATGCATCTGGGTCTGTATTTTAACAAGATCCCCAAGTAAAGTGCGTACAATAAAGTATGAGAGGATCAGCAGGAGACCACTGAACTCGGAGAGTTTTCTGTAGCCACACTCTCCGCATGCCAAGCAGTGTCTAGAGCACTGGGGTTGAAGTTGGGGAGGAAGATCTGGATCCAACTCAGAGAGAAGACTTACATAGTCATTGAGCCTCAGCAGATGTAAGATGGTGACAGACATGGTGCCATTGGCATACAGGAGAGGATGTGCAGCTCAGAAGAAGAGCATGTGGGGCTGGAGAGGTGGCTCAGGGGTTAAGCCTCTGCCTTGCAGGTGGAAGGTCCTGAGTTCAGATCCTAGACCCCACGTATAGATGCTGGCAGAAGCGGGGGCGGCCTGTGTTTCTGGTCCTGGTGGGTAGAGCCTGTGAATCCCGGGGCAGAGTAAACAAGGAGAAGGTGGAGGCGTCCATGGTGGTTCCCGAATTTGTCCGTGGTTCTACACACACACACATATACACGTGTACACATGCATACACACACAATTGAATAAATAATAAAAAAAGAAGAAGAGCATGCAAGTGATTCTAGTGGGGGCTCTGGGTTAGGTGTAGGAACATTGCTTTTGCTTTTGGCTTTGGAAGCAGCTCAAGCCGGTTTCTGTTTGACTTTTGCTACATTTAGTTCAGGGGCCAGCAGACTGTGGCCCGCAGACTAGTGTCAGCTTCCCCTGTTGGCGTGCATGCTTCCTTACATGTCTCCATGATCATGTATGTGTGTAACATGTGGGTGGGTGTGCAGGTATGTGGGCATGTGTATAAGTGTGCACTTGAGTGTGTGTGTGCCTGTGGAGGCCCCAAGGTGACACAGGGAGTCATCCTGGATTGTTCTACCTTCTTACTGCTTTGCTCTGGGCCTTCCCAGGCTCTGCCTTCCAGGGCTGAACTTACAGACTGCCGCCATTTCTGCCCCGTATTTTTATGTGAGACCTGACCAAAACCCCATTGTGTGACCCATCTCCTCAGTTTCTCTTTTGGGTTCTTGGAGACCAGGTCTTGCAGTAGAATCAGACTAGTCTTAAATGTGTTATGTAGCCAAACTGACTTCAAACTGCCGCTAGTCTTGCTTCTGCCTCCCAAGTGTTGGGTTATGTGCCCAACCTTCTTTCTATTTCCCTGTCTCTCGATGGTCGTGCTAGAATGCGAACCAGCTTCCTGCAGCCGCCACCATGCCCTCCGCCAAGTATTCCCAGCCATGATGGATGCTATCCCAAGTAATAAATCATCAGACAAACAAGGAATGATAAGCCCTTTCTCTCTTGGGTTATTCAGCTCAAAACACTTTGTCATGGCAACAGAAAAGTAACTGTAATGGTTACTCACAAAGGTACGGCCAGCTCAATATGTTACCTTGTCTGAAAGTTGCCACAAATACCAACAGCAAAATACTAACAAAATACTAACAAAGTAAGAAGACTCGCTAGCAAGGAAAATACGTGATTCTCGTCTCGTGATTTCTCATTGTCTCTGTTTTAAGGGTGAGGTGTAACACTGGGTCTCCTTGTTCTAAAAATTAGACAGTAATAAGAGATGCTGGCTTTCCCAGGCTGCCTAGCTCAGGACGTTGTAATTACATTGATCTTGATAACATCCCAGGCCAGATTGCTTTTATTGCTTGCAAAGAAGTGCACTGGCATTAGCTGAGAAGAGTCAGATTACCTTTATGAAGGTGCTGACCCTAAGGTAGTAATAACGTGTGCGGTTGTGGAAGTGTGGACCATACCAGCTTTGCCACTGGGGTGGGGAAGACTGGGAACTCGGAGGCCTAGCCAGCGATGGAAGGATTGTTGCTCTGTCTTCAGGAGGCAAGAAGCCATCACAGTGCACAGACAGCCACTCTCTAGCTTGCCCGTGGCTTTCTTCAGTGGTTTTCAAAATTCAGGAAGGAAAGAGGGGTTGAAAATGAACTTTGACATCACTTCTGAGCTCTAGGCCACAGAAAGTTTTCAAATACATGCCTGTGAATGGAACCCTAATTCTCAGGCGTGAGCTACAGACTTCCCTTGGGGAAAGCCCTTGGAGCAGAACCTCTTTCCTCCTCCTCCTCCTCCTCCTCTCCTCCTCTTCTTCCTCTTCTTCTTTCTTCTCTTCATCTTCCTCTTCCCTCTCCTCTTCTTCCTCTTCCTTCTCCTCCTCACGTTGGGTAAAAATCAAACCAGGACAATAGATGCCACGGGTGGGAATCAGAAGTGGAAACTGGCTGACACCACGCAGAATCCCTGAGTCCTGCTTCCAGATCACAGCCCAAGATGGCAGATGGATTTCTTTGGATAACCTTGATTTATTGGCCACAGGTCACCAAACTGCTGGGTTGAAGACTCAGCGGTCACATCTAGCCTCAGCAACAACAAACGTCCCACTGATTAGCAGTGTCTCCTGGGGAGGTGGGTGACCGTGTGCATATCAGATAATGGATGTCACATTATTATGTGGAGCTAAGATGCTGTCCCAGAAAAGTAGCATGCAGTGCAAATCTATTGCATAGTTTAAGTTATAGTGTCATTTTTTAAATTTAATCCATTCAGGTGTGTATGGGTACATGTGAATGTGTATATGCATGTTCACATGTGTGTGCATACATGTTTGGGTGTATGTACATGTTTTTGAGCATGCAGGTGGAAGCCCAGGATTGACATCTGGAATTATTCTTGGTTGTTCTTCCATCTTTTTCTGGAGACAGGGTTTCTAACAAAACCCAGAACTTCTCTGTAAAGCTAGTCCAGTTGTAATTAGCCAGCTTGTTCTGGGGATTTTTCAGTCTGCTGCAGAGTCTGAAATTGCAGGCAGATTGCCATAGTCACTTAGCATTTTATGTGGGGTCTGGGAATCTGAACTCAGGTCCCTTTGTATAGAAACACTTTCACTGCTGCTGAGTCATTGTCCTCCCGATAGTTTCACTCTTAATGATTATTTTTGAAGAGAATGCACTGAAAAGTCTTGATTGCTTAGAGTCTATAGGCTAAAATGATACTAAAGTAAGAATTAGCCTCTGCCTTTTCTATGAAAGACCAGATAGTATTTTGGGCTTTGCAGACTATACCGTATCTATCTGTCTCAACCATTTGCCTCTGCCACCACTGTGCACAAGTGTGTGAATGGATATAGGTGATTTCCAATAAAACTTTATTTTTTAAAAATATGTTGGAGGCTGTGAGTCATAGTTTGATCTTTCCTGGTGTGTCCGGGCTGCAGGTGGCTTCTCCTGGTATAACAAAGAGCAAAAGACTGTGGAACAAGGATGCTTCCTGAGTATTCATGGCAGTTGATTGAAAAGTTGCAAGTAGAGTTTGTGGCTACAGCCCATCTTTGTGCAAGCAGTTCATGAAAAATGAGAGTCCTGGGCTGGTGAAATGGTTCTGTAGCAAAGGCAGCTACGTGCAAACCTTGATCTGAGTTTGGTCCACAGAGCCCACGTGGTAAAAAGAGAGAACTGGCTTCTGAAAATTATCCTTTGACTTCCACACATGTACTGTGGCATTCTTTCTCATTCCCTCTCTTAAATAATAACTATTTCTTTTAAAGAGGAGGATCCCATGGCTTTGGTTTTGGGGAAACAGCTTAAACTCAAGGGTCTCCCACTTTCTCTGTAATCATGTTAGTTGCTTCTGGAGTTTGTTCAATTCTTACATATTGTGCACCAGATTTAGAAATAAGATTATAGAGAATAAGTTTTCATTCTGCTTGATAAAATGACCCAAAGACCACTGTGAGATCATTCCACTTAAAGCCTCAAGAAGTTTCAAGCGTTCTAACATCTGAGATGGGACCCGAGTCTGGCTTATGGGACTAGCTGAGTTTTGTGACCCAAGACTTCCCCAATGTAAACCTGACAGTCGGCTCTATCTTTTCTTCCCATCTGTATCCCTGATCTCATTCACGGTTCCTGTCACACACAAGTACATTTTCCTATCTAGAATTATTCCCATGCCTCTACCATTTCATCCTACATACCTGTTTCCTTCACAGTGTCTACCTGTATCTAAAATATTGGTAGTATGTGTTTCTGTCTGTGTTCACATGTATGCAGGTACACAGACACATGTGTGGGGAGGTCAGAGGTTGACATCAGGTGCCTCATTCATAGAATCTTTGTTTTATCAGGCAGAGTCTCTCATTGAACCTGGAGATGACTTGTTCAATTAGGCTGGTTGTCCAGTGAGCCCCTAGGATTAGTCCACCTCTGCCTCCCCCACTACTGGCATATATCATGGGGCCTGACTTTTTATATAGGGGATGGGGATCCAAATTCTTGCCCACATGCTTGCATGACAAGTACATTATGGACTAAGCCATCTCCCCAGCTCAACCTGATATATTCTTACATAAGATTTCTTTTCTTAGTTGAATGGAGCTTTATGAATACAGACATTGTAACTTTTGTAATTAGTCCACCATGGATACATAGGCAATACTTGCTGAATATCTAATCATTGAAAAATATCAGACCAACTGTTACACGAAACACCATCTGAGTTACTAGAATCCGATCTCTAATATGATTAAGATAAGAGTGGATCAGAACCATGTTTTGATGACATCTTGCCTCCGCGAGACTATGAAGTTGTGTTCCCTTTCAGTGTTCTGCTTTAATGAGCTGGCATGTGTTGCTGGTGAGGTCTGGTAAGATTCGGGAAGCTTCTTCTTGCCTTTAAAAAATTTTTTTTAAAGTTCATCTCTCTACCTTTCAAGCCCCTCCCCCCACCAAAAATAAAAGTTCGCAGTGAAAGGCTGGTTGGTAGCATTGGGGACGTCTGAGAGTCTCTCCACTCTGGTGTCAATTTGCTCATTCCATCCACCTAAGACTAGCGTGTGGGAGGTTGGTGGGAGGGAGAGGAAGGGAAGGTGGGAGGCAGATAATGGAAGGAAGTATGAAGCTGATACACAATCTAGAAAGGGCTCGTGGCTCTTCTTACGTTTGACCCCCATCCAGAAATCAGGAGCTTTCTTCATATCAAACCAAAATACAGCTTGTGGAATATGTGGACTGGTCTTGCAAGGCTGGTCTGTGACGTCATGGAAGGCTGCCACGAGGGCTTGGTTTTTCTGCCTTGGAGATGGGCTCTGTCTGGCAATGACCACGTTGGTTAATGATGTGTTCATTTGGTCCTTGCGATGTTGGGTTGAGCTCTACTCGTGAGTCAGAGCTTTGTACTGCATTGGGTATCAGTGGGCTTTCTGGGAGGCGACGTGTGTATGTTTTTCAGCCTTCCAGGCCATGGGGACCTTAAGTCACAGGTACTAACTTTGCTGTGGGAGCTTGAACACAGCCTTCAGTGACACTATTTTAATAAAGCTTCGTTAGTAGGGTAGTGATACTGAAGTTTCCTTGCATGCTAGGGGAACAAGAAATAGTATTCTGTCTTGTGATTGTCCATTAAAGTTATTAGTCCAGTTTGGTCGGAGAGTGCACAGCAACACTAGGGGCCAAGGGAAATGGGCACACCATATCTACAGGACTGCTGAGGGGAGGGCACACTCCTGTTTCCAGACAGTGTGTCTGCCCAAGCGCACTAAAGAATGCCAACTTAGTAATCAGCTCCCTCTGATCCATTGTCCAGAGAATGGTTCCTCTCACTCTGAGCTGGGTCTTCCTACATCAATCAGACAATTTCCTGCAGGGTTGCTTAGGACTGCTTTAACTATCAGCTCTTTACAGATGGGCCCAGGCTCAGGCTGCAATGGCCAAGTTGACACCTATGTATCTACCTATCACTAGTAGCAAGCTGGTTAGGCTTCTGGGCAGCGTTGGCAGGCTCCAGGCCATGCGTTCGCCACTACAAATGTGAATTCTACAAACAGATGCACCTGTTTCTGATTCCAGCTCCATGGCTTTCTGGCCATGTGACTTCAGGAAGGCTATGGTATCCCTGAATTATCTCTCTTTACTTGGGGGGATCAAGAAGACCCAAATTAGGAAAATACTGGACATAGACCTTATGCATACTCTGATTTTTACAGTTGCTCTTTCAGGAACATTGTACTATGTACCTTGAAACCGGGCCTTTTCATTGGGAAGCCCTAAAACAATAATACTTTAGGGTTGAATAAATTCAGGCCTTCTTTTAGCTTCCCAAAATGTGATTCTGTGTCCATTCAAGATGCACTGCAAAGAAAACTTACATACTAAAAAAAAAAAAAAAAAAAAATCCCTTTTCTTTTAAAAAAAAAAGTTAGCTTTTTTTTTTTTTTCTCCTAGAGTAAATCTAGGTTTCTAAAGTCATGAAAGGTATGTGGGATCAATGAATGGGTCACAGTAAGACAGAACCAAAACCCCAACCCCGAAGTCCAGTCCGAGCTATTTCCTGCACAACCCCTCAAAGAGGCAGGCACTCAGCAGAATCCAGGAGCTGCTTAATGAGGGGTGAAGACAATATGGACAGAGAGATGCGTCCAGTTGCCTTCTCGCAGTTGGTAGGCAGTGTTGCAGGTGCAGCCTCTTAATGAGGGTTAATTTGTCTCATATTTTAATCTGACAGAAGCTGGCCATGTTGTTATGTACTCCTTGGAGGTTACCGGTTTGTTCTTGGTTGGTGTAAAAGAGACAATCAGAGCCTGATTTGGGGGTTACCTGAATGACAAAACAGCAGCCTGAAACTGGTAAGGGATCCTGCCTTTCAGGTGTCCAGAGTAATATTTCTGTAGAGGAAAGGTATTTTTATCAGAAGCAGCAAGAATGAAGAAGGGCCGCATTCTGTTTCTGGAAGATTCTGGCTTCCAGTGGAACACCATACAATGCATTGAATCAAGTAGCCTATCAGAGGTGTTATTTTGTGTGGCGTGTGCACTTTTGCCTGATTCAGATATTGCTGCCCCTAGGGAGGGGGTTTGATAGTTCCTGCACTGGGAACTAACACAATGTTTCTGTAAAAGCTGTTTTCACTGGGAAAAAATAAAATAGGTACTTGCTGCAAAAAGTTAAAGTAAGTAAATTCAATTGACAGATTTTTTTTTAAAACTAGCTGAAATCTCAAGCCCAGCTTTTCAGAGATAAGTCCTGTCAAGATTCTGGGCTGTGCTTTGAAGTTTCTGGGAGAGGCATATGGGGAAGACTCCATGTGCATATTCATGGAACATTCTTTTACTTGGATAGGGCAGAAACCCAGCTCAAGAGAGCTTATGCCGAAGCAGAGTCAAGAGCTTGTAACCGAGAGACCAGGTGTGGATCTGGGCTTTGTCATGATTAAATCCGCCATGCGGCTCTTATCTTCTCATTTTTGTCTATTGCAGACTTTCCTTCCTTCCTTGGGAAACACACACACACACACACACACACACACACACACACACACACACACAGAGCACTTCCTCACTGTCCTCCACAGAAGGATTTTCTTTCTCCAGGTACCTGTAGCTCAATCCCTAAAAGGGACCTTCTGCAGCCAGTGAAGAATCTAGCAGGCTGGGCCTCTGTGTTACCTCCTATCACTGGCCGTTATGAATGACAGGACCATATGAACTAAAAAAGGCTGCTTTCAGAAAACGGGAGCAAGAATGCCAGCGACATTTGCCCAACACACACATATACACCTTAGTATGAGAAACAGAAGAATGTAAATTCTCCATTCCTCACACACTTTCATATATATCTGAATTCTTGTATCATTCTGACATGTTTTATAGTTTTCCTTTCCACAGACTCAGAGCCATGCAGATCTCAGCTCTCACACCTAAGGGAGTGGCCATTGTTGGAAATACTGATTCAGTGATGTGTTCCACCATGAAGTAGTTGCATGAAATTTATAACCCCCAAAACAAAAGATTATTGTAAGTCAATGTGCTTACTGAATACGTTGGTGGGGACATTGGGTAGGACTAGGTCTCAGATTCTCTGGTGACAGTCTTAGCTTTTGCATTGGTGGCAAACACTGGCTTAAGTTAATACATTTCAGCAGTTTTACCTAATATTCAAAAGGATGTTAGGTGAGATACAGAGGTGAATGACAAATAACTATAAGGGGACTGAACACAGCCCAGGTTTCTTTGGGCTCTCACTCTGAAACATTCCAACTCTCCATAGTTGTGGAAGTTCTTTTCATCTAGTCTGTAGAATCCTCAACTGAGGTGTGTGTGTATGTATTGCACACACGTGTATGTGTTTTAGCAAACTTCAGTTTGCAATGATGTTTAGTTACTATCAAAGGGAAATCTATCTAAAAATAATCACATGGCCTCTGTTTTAGAATCTCGAAAACATAGACTTCAAGATTGCTGTGCACATCTGACGGCTATACCTTCTCTCCTGATTTCGTTAGGTAGATTTAAAAGAAAGACCATGTTATATGTTGGAATAGCTTTGATTAATAAAAAAAAAAAACCCAAAGATTTCCACACCTTCAGAAAAGCCCTCAACTGGTTCCTTGCTTGGAATGCTAGCTCCACAACTCTGCCTTTTCTGCTGGGAAATGAAAAAGCCCCGAAGCTGTCACAAGCTTTGCATTGAGTCTTTTTTTTTTTTTTTTTTTTTTTTTTTGCTCCTTGAACTGAATGATCTTGGAGTTCTTGTTCCACAAAGGGTTTGATAGATGTAGGTGTGATCACACCCTTGGTCTGGGTATGTGTGGAGTCACTTGATAGGGAAGGAAAAAGGGAAAAAGGTAGACCTGTTGGGTGGGGAACCACATAGATGGTGGTTCTGGGCACACAGGTGAAGTTGGGTGAATGTGAGTCTTCATCTGCTGTAAGATTGGCTCTGTGGGTGCCAGGACCCATGGGCATCCAGAATCCTCCCCACTATTTCTCTGCAACCTCCACCCCTCATCTTCCACTTCTGTCTTTGCCCCTCTTTAGTTTCCATGAAGCACTGACTCACTTGGACAACTGGAAAACATAACCCCTGTGCAAACTGGAAGGATTTCTGGAACTATTCAGCCTAGGCTCATTCTACCACTGTGCCCACTGTGAATCCCCTTCCTTACCTGCCTCCTTCTGGGAGTCACATGAAACCATTCTTATTGCTCTCCAGAGCATCCAGTCATTTATTGTGTCTTCTAACGACTGGACATAGCTTGAGAAATGCATCATCAGGCTGTTCTGTCTCTGTACGAATATTTTAGAAGGTTCTTCCAGAAACTAAGATGGCAACAGTGCCGTGAGATAATATCTCACAGCACTATAGTCATATGCTTGGTCCACAAAAATCATCAGGTGGTATCTGGCTAATGTATGAAATGCCTGAGCTTCTGTCTTCCAGTCCAAATGCTTGCCAAACATAGAATAATGCTCTGAATGTGGTAAGGCATCCGTGTGGGCATGAAAACACCTTTGAGTGGCTGGACTACACATTTTTGCATTTTAGCTTACTGACTGTATAACTTTGGTCCAGTTATGAAGTCTCTCGTTCCTCAGTTTCCTCATCTCTACAGATGGCATAAGGCCGCCTATCACAGAGCATCTATGAGTGGAAAATGAAGAGCATGGGTCTTGAGGGACTAGTGGATGAGAAGGCACTTGGGAGCCATTAAAAATAGTAGATAGAGTGGGGCCATGGTGGATTCTGGGAGCTCGTGGGAAGATGGGTGGGGTCTCCTTATGAATCCTGGTACCTGGAAATACAGTTTACCCTCTGGTGGACTATTCACTCTCTTGGCGGGAGCTTACACTACCTATTACAGGTATCCTAGATGTGACCCAGTGGACGGCACCACCAGGAAGACACGAGGGAGAGAGGGGAACTAGCTGGAGGGAGAAAGGGTGGGATGGGACGGCAGGACATAGTGGGTGATGAAAACACATAAATTCATTGTTCACATGATTAAAAATTAAAAGGAGCATATCTAATTGAAAGTAACTCTAAATTCATCGAACACTCCTAATCTACTGAGAAGCTTCCCTCATTCACCAATTGTAGAATGTAAGTTGCTCCCTTCATGACAGGCGTGGGGCCTGACTTCCACTCATTGTTCCTCACTCCTCTCCAGAATTCAGGTAGCAAACTGGCTTACATAGTACAAGCTAGAGGGAAGAAAAATCCAAGTTAGACACTCCAAGTGCAGTTTTATATCTTCACAAAGTCGCTAAAATCTTACATGGAATCATTGTCCATTGGAGATCTTCCATATTTGCAGGAAACAGAATTGGATAATGTTGGATAATGCCGTGGGAACTTTATCTTCAGATAAAACACGAAGCTGCCAGGACACACAGTCTCCTGTCTTGGCAAAGACAGGGTTCCAGAATTCCCCAGATCTCCGGTGTGAAGGCTAAAATTGCCTCCAGGGTATTGCAACGACATTCTGTCACTGGTACTCCTTGTTAAACCCAAGTCGGCAGGGTTCGGCAGCCAGAAGGCTGGTCTTTCCTTAGATGGACTCAGCCCAGCTTCCCCTTCTGCCTCAGCCCTCGGCGGGCAAGCCCCCCTGCCTTGCTCCCTTCTGGAGTTTATTTACTGTGGAGAAGATGTGGTCTGAAATTCCCAATTTCTGTTTACGTCTGACTGAGACCTTGTTTATCAGACTCATCATGTCTTAATTATGAAATGCCAAGATGGACCTTTGAAATAGAAGCCAAATCTTGTTAAAGACTTAATCATAGGTCTTGAAGTCCAATAATAGCTTGTGATCTCCCTCTCTGTCTGCGTCCCTGCCCCCTTCTCTGTCCTCCTTGTGGAAAGCACATTTGATATCTACAAGTCTGTAAGATCATTGAGCTCCAAGAGTTGGGAATTGACCTGTTTGAATCAGAAGGAAGTATGTGTGTGAGTGAATGTGATGTTTTGTGTATTTGTGTGAGTTATATGTGTGTTAATGTGAATTTTGTATGTTTATAAGTATGAATGTGTATGAATATGTACATACGTGAGTTTTGTATGAGTGTATGCGTGAGTGTGTGTATATATGTGATTTTAATGTGTATGTGTGTTCATGCAAATGTGTGATTGCATATTATTTTTTGTGTGTTTGTGTAAGTGAATTCTGTGTGTTTATAAGTGGGAATGTATGTATATTAGTATGTTTATGTGTGAGTGTGTATGTGTGAGTTTTGCGTGTATGTGTTTGAGTGTGTATGAGTGTGTGTGATTGTTTAAGTTTGGTATATATGACTACATGTATCTGTAAAGAAAATGGATTGTTGCTAAACTGTGTCATTTAATTTTTCAAAGGCATATCCCCTATTAGTAGGTCTAAATTCTCATGGGGTACCCTGGGGAGTCCTGGAAGAGTGGGTTTCACAAACTAGCTCTACAGTGATCAGTCTGCATATCATCTAATGACAGGCACCTGTGAGTTTTAGGAATTCTGATTTTTTCTTTCACCTGACTCAGGAGGCTTCGAATCTCATCTCCTCTCATCCCCTCTGGCCCAGGAGTCTGTTGGTGAAACCAAGACCACTTTCCTGAACCAGACAATGCTGAGGACTGCCCAAGGGCCCAAGGAAATGAGAAAAGGAGGGAGAACTGTGCTGTTCACGCCGGGTTCATCCCAGTGGGGTCAGAAAAGGGCAGGAGACATATGGAGTGGCGGCTGGTCGGTTTCATTCTGTTCTTATGTGCTGTCCGGTTTAGTCAGTTCTTTCTTTCACCCATTTGCTGGGCAATATGCAAGTTACCCCCTTTTATCCTCGCCTGTATTTTACAGCTCTTGAAAAAATCAAACTGCCCTTTATTTGGACTGTTTTTCATCAAATACAAATGCTTACAAATACACCAAGGCATCGGGCAGAAATCAATTCCATCTTCCTAAAATTACTTGTGTGTGCTTGACGGCTGCTCCGGGGAGTGAGTTCAATATCTTGTATTTTACTCTAAGAGATTACTTGTTTATCTTCCTAATATCTGAAACATGCTATGGGATGTATTCTCTTACTTTCATGTAAAGCAAAGAATTCTGAAGTGCTCATTGGGAGCAGAAGGAGGAGAAACATTGAAGTGTGCTTAAATATAGCATGGGGCTGACCAGATGGGCACATGGACTCTCTCCTAGGTCCCGTGGGACTGAGGCTCCTGGCTAAGGATGCAAATCCTCAGCCCCAGCACAAGGTTGGGCCACTGTGTGAACAGCATCATGTTGCACAGCAGACAGATTTTTTTTTTCTTCTTAAGAACAGAGTGGACCTTTGTTATACATATTCTTTGTCTTCCTCGATAGACGCGTGCACTCATAAACAGCTGGGTTGCAGATGATCTGATCTTGGTAATTATGTAAAGTACCCAAACCATTTCATTCTAAATTATATTCCAAAGGAAACTTATTACTTCAAGGCCACTTCTGCAATAGCACCTCTGTTGCCTGAACCCGAGTGTTGCCTGGCATGTAGTTCCTGGGTATCTGGAGTGGATTGCTTCCAAAATCCCTTGGATTTCTACACTCTTGAATACTCAAGTCCTTTGTAGGAAAGAATAGAGTGTGTATGTGTCACCTGTTATATCCTCTCAGGTACTTCAAATCATTTGTAGAGAACACGTAATACACACACACACACACACACACACACACACTCTAGAACTTTGTATCACATGTTATATGGATGTCAAGTGGCTAATTATTGTCATATTCAATGAAGGCAAGAAAATGTATGCACAGCTTTAGGTATAGGTACAGTTTTTCCCTCAAATAGTTTTTATTTGATATTGGTTAATTGTCCAGATGGGAAATTCAGGGATGCACAGGACCAACTGCACAGGACAAAAAAAAAAAAAAAAAAAAAGAGCTTGTTCCTTACGACTAACATGTGTTCTTCCTTCTAACCGCCTGTCCATCTATCCAACACCTGCTGTGTGGTAGACACTGTGGTGGGGAGCTGGGATGCAGTGACGGAAAAGGCGGACAGGTTTCCTAATGTAACACTCAGGGTCTCTTAGAGACAGGTGGATACAATCTTAATAAGTGATAAGGAACTTCATTAAGCACAATTTTGCATAGTGGTAACTGCCATGAAAGAGATAAAGAGATAGTGAGGTAGACAGACAGAGATGGAACAGAGTTACCTTGAGAGATAAGGTGGTCTGAAAAGGTTTTCTTAGGAGTTCACTCTTGAGCTAAAACTTTAACAACATTTGAGTTTAGAAAAATTGGACCGTGGAGAGATCTGGGAACAGAGTTACATGGCAATGGAACAGCCAGGAGAAAAACCCTGGAATGGAAATTGACTGGGTGTGGATAGGACAGTAAGGCGGCTAGGAGGGAAGAAAAGACTCGGAAGTGAGGACGTTGTCTCACTTGCTAGTAGCACGACTCTGGATCATGCTCTTAAGTCTCTGTGCTGTTTCCACAGCTGTGCCATTGGAGCAGTTCTGCATAACTCCACCCCACTGTGTTTAAATGATGCTTCAGGGAGCTGCCATTTGCTAAAGGTCTTTGGACCAGTGCAAGCACCACCTAAGTATTTGCTAAATAAATACCTCTCCAGAATTTAGGTCAAGAAGCCCAAGGCATCAGCTTTATGTCTCCAGGGGATGGATGCTCATTCCATTGCCGGTCACGCCTGGCAAGGTCAAGCTTGTCCTGTCGAAGTAAAGCTGGCTACTATGGTGACCTCGTTCAATATCCTCAGCTTAGAGATGCAATTGATCCTTCCTTGAAGCTCTCATTTCAATTATTCATTAACACAGTATCTGAGACCATGTTCTTGTTTGAAGAAGTTGCATAAAGTTGCCAGAGCTAAATTTGTCCTGTCCTTGATTTCAGACCTCTCCCTAGAGGCCAGTGCCTAACCCTGCCAACATCTTTCTACCTATACTTAACTTGTGTGTATGAAAATGTGGGTATTTTTAAAATAAATGACATTAAGTTTTGACTTTTAAAAATTGCAGTAGAAGGCATGACACTTAAAAATTCCCATCTCAACCATTTTTGTCTTATGTATGAGTCACTGACATTAGGGATATGCATGTTGATGTATTTGTGTATGTTGTTCTTGAATTTGTTATTTCCCATTTATAATTTTAATTTGATCTTTATTCATATATTCACTTCATGTTTTGGGAAGTTTATTTTTCTTTTAACTTTAAGCATTCATGTCATTTTACCTCTTTCCTCTAGCCCTTAGCTTGACATTTCATGGAGTTGTAAATGTTTTGGACTCTTTTTTGTGTAAGAAGACGTAAAATTGCTTCCTCTTTGTTGTTTGTTTGTTCGTTTCAGGGAAACTGAGTCTTTAAGCTATTTTTTCCTAACCGCCAACTTATTAAACATGATTTGGAATCATGCTCATCTGAAGCACAACTGGTCAACATTTCACTGCTGTGCATGAAGCAGAACTGTCCCTCCACTTGGGCAGATAGACAGCCTTAAATCAGGAGCACACACCATTAGCTGTCGATGCGTGATAGGCACCTGAGGGCTGCAAGCTGGCCTAAATGCAGCTTTTGCCTAATGAATTACTTGGGAGGCAGGTTACCTTTTAAATAAAGCCCTGCCTGCGAGAATTGCAATCTGCTCCGTCTCTTATCTGTTTGCCTTCCCTCGTAATTTGAGGGGTGCTCAGATGTGGCTGGGTAAATAACAGCATTGTGATTTTTAATCAGACACCTGTCCATCCCGTCACAACTGTCGAGATTCACAAGGCTCCCACCGCATCTGGGGCGGTGTTGGCAGCCACACATACCCTGATCAACCCTTTAGTGACTGACAGGGTGTGAGAGGAGCAGCCCATTGTGTCTTGGGTGCCCTCAGCTCCTGTGGATTGAGTGCATGGTTCTATTAATGTCTGCACTGAATGCAGAGAGGGGTGTGACCATGCTGCACTGCCACCGGCATATGGTTCTTTATCAAGTCTGTCCCCAGAAGCACTGGGTCTTATAGTCTGTGTTTTAGTGATACTGGCTATCTATAGTGAGAATTATTATTCTTTCTTTTGTATGTGTCTGGGTCTGTGTGCGCGTGCACAGGTGCATGTGTATGTGGAGGACAGAGGTTGGTGCTGGGTGTGTTTCTTAGTCACTTTCTGTGTTATTTTCTGAACCTGGTGCTCAATTACTCAGCTAGATTAACTGGCCGGAAAGATCTCATGATTCTCGCATGCTGGGATTATAGGTACGTATCACCATGCCTAGCTCTTCGTGTGGGTGCTGGGGATTGAAGTTAAGTCCTCATGTTTGTGTGACAAGCACTTTGCCCTATTACTACTGTTACTCCTGTTACTACTGTTACTCCTACTGGCTCCTCTGGTCCTACTTCCTGGAGTGGCTTTGAGGGACTGAGGTCATTGGATAGCCTTGATTTCCTTCTTACACCAATCCCTTCATTGCTTCCTCTTTCCCTTACTGTCTCTTGCTTGTTTACAAATACTCCCTCCTTCATCTTTTCCTGTTAAGGAGGGTCATAGATCTAGATTTTCAAAACCTAGATCCCTCCTTCCCACTTTCCCTGATGGTCCTGTATCTGGTTCATTTGCAAGGGTCAGACAGCAAAGTTTACTTCTAAAATGTCCTGGGCTATCTGTGTGACATGACAGAGCAGTTTGATTGCTAAAGAATGATAAGTCCCAGATAGCGGATGTTGGCAGGGGGCAAAAGAGGAGAGAAACATGAGATAAACATGGTGGACTGATCCTTCTAAAGCTCTTTACTCCCCCAGGCTCCAAAGTAGGGTAATAACTCCACCTCCTTCCCAGTGTCACTGTGAAGATGAGATGCCATGGGCTACATTCAAAACCAGAGAGACAAAGACAACACTCTTAGAGTGCTCCTACCCAAAGAAGCAATCCAAATTAACTTTGTGAGGAAAGGAGAGGGAAAGGAGTGAGTTAATGCTGTAATGACTGATGTGCTATGCATATGGCTTGGTGTATTAGGAGTTTCCAATTCACCTAGATTGAGGAAGAACAGGAGGACTGTGTTCAAAGGACACCCATCACTTTCATTAGAGGTCCTTGGTGGTCATTTGTACTGTGCACCATGGACTTCCTAACGGACTGTTTCCAGACTGTCTGGGTGATAGTGTTCCATTCATGGGTGTTAACACATCCTCACATGTTGAGGTCTTGCAGTCAGTATCACCAGTATGGGAAATCTGGCAGCCTTGTCCAGGTCCTGTGCCAAGATTGACGTCTCGGCGTTGTCACTGCGGAAACTGCCTCATGACCCATGTTCACTCTGGTTATCAGGTTTCTTCACGGGCCAGAGCTGGTATCAATTGTACTCGCTCCACACAAGGCACAGTATTGCTTTTTCTGGCCTGATAGGAATGCACATCTATTCACCCCATAGGGTGCAAATGGCAGATCAAAGGAATAGTCCTGTTCAAAACTATCTTGACAAAGTCTACCTGTCTGGATTTATTTGTGGGAGCACAGGTGTAGGGTTGCTTAAAGGAACTTGGGTGACTCAAAGACAAGTCCATCAGTACAGAGCCCACCCTAGCAGGACTGATGATTTACAGACGCTCCATCCTGTATCTCCCTGCACAAGCAGCAGGCCTCTGCCGAACACTGTCCTTTCTTCCAGCCATGGTTTTTGGCTCATGCAATCTTGGGGAGGGGCGCGACACATTGTGTAAGTGTCCTGAGACTTGAGAGCCCCCTTTTCCCTCCATGAGGAAAGATTTCTGTTCAGAACAACCTGCTACCTAACACCAGGCTTCACAGGGGCTTCCTCTGGGGACCATCTCATCTTCGTGGTGGCGCTGGGAAGAAGGTAGAGTTGTCATCCTCCTTTAGAGTCAAGGAAATAAAAACTTTACAAGGATCAGTCTGTTGAGGTCACAGACCAGCTACGGCGCCAGAGCTGCCCCTCTTTGCTAGGGGTCCACCGCCTACAGTGGCTGGGCCACGTCCAAGCTGGGAAGAGATTGCACATGTTAAAGGGATTTGTTTTAAATTCAAAGAAGGATGCTATTTTGATAGGTGACAGTTATCTGCAGTTCAGATTTCAGTATTGTAAACAGCTTCTTACAGTGACAAAGTGTATATTAAAAATTTTTGGTATTTCATCTGAGATTGCTTTCGCACTGACTGTGGCAGGAAATGCAGGTGTGTACAAGAGGGCAGGGTATTTGCTGTTATCCAGCTGTTGAAGAAAAGTCCACCGCTCTTGGTGGTTGTGCAGTAACATCAAGCAGCCTTCATTTTTGCTCCCTGTTAATCACTGTAGCGAGCACTTCTTTTTCATGTGTGTGTGCATGTGTGTTCATGGGTGTGCAAGCACATGTATGCATGGTGGTGTGAAGGCTGGTGGACACCCTCAGAGGTCATCTTCAGGAGTGCTGGCTGCATCCTCTGAGAAAGGGTCGCTTGTGGACTTGAAGCTCACTGATTAGTCTGGGCTGACTGACCACTGTGCTCAGGGATCCTCTGTCTCTGCTGGGATGACGAGCGAGCGCCAGCACACCAGAATTTCTACCAGGGTTCTGGAGATCAAACTTGTGTCCTTCTCCTGGCAGGACAAGTGCTTTCTGGACTGAGCCCTCTCTCCAGTGAACACATGTATCTGGTCCAATGAAGAGAGGAAGGTGCTTTATCCAACCTTTGAATCATGCCTCTTTACTTGGGAGGAAAATGATCCATAGGGGGCGCTCTTTCAGGCGTTCTCATTGCTGCACTTGACAGAAGAGACAATGGGATCAATGGGCTTTCTTAGACTACTGTGGTCACTGGAGGCTGACTCAGTGTCCCGCCCTGCTCCTGACAGCCGTACACTACTGGCTGCTGTCTTTCCCCCCACAGGCCAGCAGCCTCACCATGTCCCCCATGGCAAGTTGCCACCCTGGTCCTGTAGTGCCGACTCCCCTCTTTCCTTCTTCAGTGCTGCACTTCCCTGCAGCCCATCTGTCCATCCGTCCATCCGTCCGTCCATCCATCTGTCCATGCATCCTGGAAACGAGATGCTGCCTTGGTAATGATCTCATTTACATTAGGGAGAGAGAAGATTTAGTTCAAAACCGGAGGGCCCATGCTTGTTCCAAGCACCCCTTAAGCCGTGTTAAAGCAGGTCTTGGTAATACCTTCTCTCTCTGGAATCAGAGGATTCAAATCCCAGCAGGCCTAGCTGCTTTCAAGTCAGATAAACAGAGGCTCGGGCTGCGGCTGTGGGAATCAGTTTGATGGTCTCACAAGGTGAGCGCCCCTCCTTTTCCTTTGAAGGTATTGCTGTTTAGGAGCTCTGGCTGAGTCCCTGCTAGAATAAATTTAGTTAGTATTTCTCAGAAGCCCCTGTGCTTATGCTGTGGACGCATAAGTAGGGCATGTGCCGTGGAGGCGAGAGAGGAGAAAGGTCCCCTGTACCTCCTTCCAGAAGTCTCTCCATCACCCGCTAAAGTATCCACCTCCAGCACCATCCTCTTCAGCAAAATGTGCATTAAGAAATTGTGGCAGAATGCTCTCTTGCTACTTCCCTTTGTGTGTGTGATTCATTTTGATTTCTAGAATATTAGCTCCTTTAAAAAACCTAACACATCAGAGAATTCCACAGACAAAAGACTGTCGTGAGAAACCTACATTGGGCTGGGGCTGCAAAGATGTGAGACTGCATGCATTTTAAGTAGAAGACAAAATATTTTAAAGTAAACGCCAAGGAGAGGTGGAGTGGGAAGTCAGGGTTGTTGTAGTACACATTGGTTTGTGAGTGTGAGGCGAAGACTGATGGACCAGTGGCTGGGGATGAGGTGTGGGGTATTGGGGAAGGTTCCCAGTGGACGTGGGGTGTGCGATCTGCTTTGAAGAATAGATTATATGAAAAGTGCATTGGGGATGGATTAGTCACAGGAAATAAGGAACATCATTCAAAAGGAAAAGAAAAAATGTTAGTATGCTTGAATTCTTTTAACATGGTCAGTTATCCACATGGGCAAATAGCTGTACATGGGCCAGATGTGGCCCGTGGCCTTATCTTTCCAAATAAAGTTCTGCCAAAGCACAGCTGTGCTCATCACTTGCCTGTCATTTGCAGTAGTTTCTTCAGACTGTGGGAAGGTTGGAGGTTGTGGGTGGGACCAAATGGTTCTGCAGAGCCCCGTTACCTCACCGCATCTGGTATCGACAAAGATGGAGTCAATGAACATATGAAAAAAATGTTCGGCCTCACTTGCTCTTGGGAGAAGTGCAACCGAACGCTACATTAAGATTCCATCTCATCCCCGTCAGAATGGCAGCCATTAGGAAAGCAGTTCACCACAAATGCTGGAGAGGATGTGGATACAAAAAGAATCCTTGTAGAGGAATGAAAACTGGTCCACTTACTGTGGAAATCAACTTGGAGTTTCCTCAGAAAACTGAAAAAGAGCTACCCTATGACCCGTGTACACTTAGTTAGTATTTACTCCTGGGCACCTACCTGAAGAACCCCGAGTGAACCTATCATAGAGATGCCTGCACAGCAACGCTCAGTGCAGCAATCACAACAGTATGTTCTGGAACCAACCTAGCTGCCAGCAACAGAAATCGGCAAAGGAAATGTGTGTGTGTGTGTGTGTGCAATTATATATTTCCGTTTATTTATCATTTACAATGTAGAATTCCATATATAATGGATTTTTTTCAGTCATCAGGAAAGATGGAAATCATGCATTTGCAAAAACAGATGAAACTAGAGATCTTCATATTAAACAAATGAAGTCAGGCTCAGATTCCTAGATTTTTCAGAGATAACAGAAACCATATCTACAGATGATGTGAAAGTAGGAGGGAAGCTATTAGGGGAGCAAAGGGGACTAATGGGGGAGAGGGTGAACAAGAGGCAGACAGGAGGTACCGGGATACCCTCACAGTGCGTGACACACTTGTGTGAAAATGGCTGCATGCCGCCCAGCTTATTAAAATAACATATTAAAATATGAAATATTTTATAAAATAAAATGTCAAAACAATTTATCTTTCCACTCATACAGTAAAGGTTCCAGCATGCAACCTTAAAGGATACGGTAAAACAGCATCACATGTACTAATTGGAGAGATAAATAGTATTTATTGTCTAACTTTTAAAAGTTGAAAGGATTACACTTGTGTATAAAAGAATTAAATATACATACATATAAGTATATATATATAATATATATATATATATAATGATATTCGAGATACTTTATTCATGAGTTTCTCAGGTAGAAGCCAAAAAGGGCATTAAAAGCCTTGGGAGTTTTCACTAACCATTTCATGAAAAGAAAAAATTGTCAAAAAGATGTACTAGAAAGGGGAGGTAGAACAATCCAGGGTGATTCCCAAAATCACCCTTGGGCCTCCACAGATGCACACAGTGCTGTATGATACACACACAGACACACACACACACACACACAGACACGCATATATAAATAAAAAAACCTTTAAAAAAACATGTGCTAGATACAAGGATGGAAAGGAGAAGCAGGAAGAATGGGAAGGCTTAGAGGAAGAGGTAGGAGGAAAAGAGGCAGGAAGCCAGGAGCAGAAGCAAATCCTCCTGAGTTCATTGGTTCGAAGACGGTGATCCTGACCCAGTCAGCCTGCTGCACATCTCACTGTGTGAAGCCCACTATTCACCACTACCCATCGCCCTCGTCAGCTCCTTCTATGTGACCATGGAATCCTGGCATAAACTGTGTCAACCAAAAAAATTCTAGGACAGCAGCTCACCCTGGCGACTCCAGTGTAATCTAAAACCCAAAAGGAAACACTCGAAACGCCACAGAGCCATGGGCTGCTTGGGTAAGTGGCTCATGTGGCTTGAAGGCCAAGACGTTAGCATCCTGCCTTAGAAACTCAAGACTAAAATACAGCAAGCAGAACTGTTCACCAGAGCCAAGTTAGTCTTTCCTCCAAACTCCAGCATTATGTGTGGGGTACAAAGGTAGACCACAGGGATGCTTGGGACTTCTCGAACCGCTGATGAGACGCATGAAAGCAGAAGGCAAGGTGAAGCATTTGACCTAAGGCTTACCCCTCCCCCTCCTTCCGTTTCCCTTTTTAATAAAGTGTGTGGTTTATGAAGCCTGCTTTGGAATGCAGCGACCTAGGTGTTATTTTGTGATCAATATATACATTCAGTGCGGGACCTAATCTTAAAGGTCATGCAGCCCTGTGCCCTGATAATAACACCACGAGCCCCCCTCGGAGGAACTTCATGAAATCACCATTTGACCAGAGCATCCGGGCTCTTGACATTAATGCTGCTCTTAGACATTTGTCTATGGCGTTGGGGCTTAGAGATTTTGTAATTGCAATCACATTTCAGCCTCAAAACCTATACTCCTTTCGGACCCTGGATTTTCTTCCTCCCAAGGGGGTGATGGCCAAAGGCGGTGAGAACGATAAAACTTTGTAATTGGACACTTTAAAGGTCAGTCACTGGAGAAAAAAATGATCATGAAGTATTGCCTGATGGTCCTAGATGATGAGTTTAGGTTAAAAAAGGAAAAAAAGAAGGGGGGGGGAGCAACAGCCCTGTGTTTGTAAACCAGCTCTGAATCGTCTCTAATTGTCTCCACCCAGGGCTTCCAGAAGAGGGTTTGGAAATTGGCGTCAGTAGAGTCCACAGCTGCTGTGATAAACACCTCACCCCATGGTGTCCCAAGCACGCAACGAGGGGGTCCTCATTTCCTAGGCAATGCTGTCACTTCAGTGTGAATTTTGCTTCCTCGGTGACAGGCTTTGCAAACAAGAGAGGGTGGTCCCGGGGATTTGGGGCGCTGTGCCAGGGTTCACGCTAAGCTGCAGAATAAATCCAGTAGTTTTAAATCGCTTTTTATTGAAGCGTGGTACAGTACGCATCGGTACAGAACAGTACTCATGCCCTGACCCTACGGCTCATTTTCAGCATCTGAACACACCACGGGAAACGCACAGTCCTCTTCTGACAGCATTTTTATTATGAGAAAGTGCACGCGCAGGGAGTGCAGGCACACACATACTAAGGCGCATGCGTGGACAATTTTTCAGCCGTGGATTCTCTCCTTCCACTGCGTGGACTCCAGGGAATTGAATTCAGATCCCTAGGTTTGCATGAAGGCGTCTCTACCCTCTGAGCCATCTTGCTAGCCCCTGAGTAACAATTCTTTGTGTGAGTATACGTGTATGTGTGTGCAGGTACACGTGTGTGCCTGGGTAGGTAAAGGTCTCTTTGAGACAAGGTATCTCACTTGGAACCGGGAACTTGCTGATTTAGCTAGGCTGGCTGGGAATCTGCCTGTCTTTGCCTCCCCAGCACTGGGATTACAAGCAAGCACCACCATGACTTAGGCTCTCATGCTTGTATGACAAGACTTTACTGACTGAGCGATCGCCCCAACATTCTGAGCCGCAGTTCTCACCATGGATCTTCGATTAAATCTGGCACTGATACACTATCAGTCATGTGTCTGATATTTGAAAATAAAGCGTTGCAGTTTGATCAGTCAGCTCCTGATGGGTCTGTCACTCACGTTCTGTTCCCGGAAAAGATACCATTCCCTCCACTAAGACGACAGACAGACTCTTCCCTGTCATGAAGTTACCGTTTGGAGAAAGAGATGACAGAGAGCTGACTAGTAAGAGAAAAGAAGTGATCATTACGTACTGAGTACTGACTGAGTCCTGGGCATGTGTCACTCACCAGAAGTGATCATTACTCATACTGAGTATGTACTGAACCCTGGGCTTGTGTCTTCAGCAGAAGTGACTCAGTACTGACAGAGGCCCCGGATATGTGTCTCCCAGCATTTCATGTGGCCCTGCGCATGAGTGCAAAGTCTGATGCAACTGAAGCTTCAGGGAGCCAGGATGTTTGCCCTCTTGTCCTGCCAAACTGTGTACTGAGCTGAGATCCAGGTCGAGGCTTGTCAGCATTCATTCTGTTAATCATTTTCTTTGATTCTCATTGACATTTCTCTGCTTCTCTTTGTTTGGAGCTAGTGATCTTCTATAAATCTCTCTCTCTCTCTCTCTCTCTCTCTCATACACATGCACATATTCTTTTAGTGTTTCATTCATGAATATAGTGAATTTATAATATTTTCATACCTTGGTCTCTAATTACATCCCCCCTTTCCCATTACAACCCTTCTTCTTTCCTATTCTCTCTCCCATTTCTATGTCTTTGTGCATGTGTGGCCCACTGAGTTTTCTCTGGGTTACCTTTGATGGCATGTGCTTGAGTACTTGCTAGAGCATGAATCATATATCAGTGGGTATACCATTGAGGGCATATATATATATATATATATACATATATATATATATATATATATGAAATGTGAAATAAATATCCTGACTTCTTGCAGCATTCTGCAAACAGAAAAATCATGCTTGGCCTGTAGACACACACCACTGATCTCATTGCACAGCCCTCTGTCAGTGTGGAAGAAAAGCAATCCAAGTTGAATTTGGAATGAATTACCTTCAAATGGCCATGCTTTGCAATGTCCCACTGTAATCTGGGATATTGCATGCGGTTAATGTGCTGGGAGATGACACGTATGACCATTATGTGACTCTCCCTCATTGAATGCGTTGGGCGCAGCCCAAATCGTAAATCTGCCAGCAGACAAAACATAAAAATTTACATGCAAGATCAAATCTCCCCTGTCCTGATTTTTACACAAGGGTCACCGGTGGGTAGTAAATTAAGATTCAGAATAAAAGTTACCTGCAGGTGCTAAATCACTAGACCATGTCAGGATCATAGAATTTCTCTTTGTTAATAACACTAGCATTTGTGATCTGTACCCACACTAACACAAACCATGGGTCGATGTTTGTGTAAGGAAAGGCTCCTTTGTCCCTTAGAGATTTTGGAATTAATGTGTCAAATATAGTCACGTTGATTACCCAAACAGTGGAATCTGTGGTGCCAAGATTGGGGTTTGAAAGCTAAACACGGGTGAGCAGGCATGCTTGAATGGTCCGTGGTCCTAATAAATCTCTGGTTGCCAAGAAATTACACATATATTTTAATTTCATTAGCTTTCAAGAAATATTTATTGAACACCTGCTGCCAGATATTGTGCTGGGCCATGCGTGCGTGCATGTGTGTGTGTGTGTGTGTGTGTGTGTGTGTGTGTGTGTGTGAAAGCAAACAAGACAATCCCAGGGAGAAATGAAACCATATTGAGAAAAGATCAATCAGGGGCCAGCGAGAAGCACACACGATACTCCAGGTACATGAAGCAAGCAGGGGAATCTCTCCTTGGAAACCAGGTGATAAAAAACATCCCAGGTAGTGCTTGAGAAGTGCTTCTCTGAGCATCTGTGAGGGCAATCTGGTCTCTGACAAGGAGGCCCCAGAATCCACACAGTCTTTCCTCCTCCACGACCTCTTCATGTCAAGGAGCAGAGCATGCTGTCCTCCCAATGTCACGGTCACTCAGATCTGGAATTGGCAGGTAGGTATCCAGGATGTAACACTATCACTGACACTTAGTGTAGAAACGTTCTTTGTAGAGTGAGATGTTGCAGGGCAGGAGCTATTACAACGCTTTGCAAAAATGATAGACTGGAGAGATGGCTCAAGGTGTTAAAAAGTTTGCCTTGCAAGAAAAAGGACCTGAATCTGGATTCCCAAATCATACATAAAAATGCCAGGTGAATATGGCAGTGGTCTGCAATTCTAGCCCTGGAGGGCAGAGCCTAGGGATAATTTCCAGGTCACCCTTGGGCTTCCGCAAGCACACACACTCAAGCACCTTCTTGTACACACACACACACACACACACACACACACACACACACACATACACATACACAGTGGATTCTTTCTTGTGATGTGCATTGTTGATTTCATGTTGTGCAAGTGTTCAGCCAAGAGTAGTCTCAGAGGATCTACTGTGTGCCTATTACTGTGCTAAAACAGACTTTCTGTTCTGTAAGGTTTTAGAATGGTAACATAACATCTCACAGAGGCACAGTATTATAAAGCCACAATGCACTCTCTCCAGTAAGTTTTATATTTATTAGGATGGGTACTGGGTATAAACATGGATGAAGCAGCAGAGAGCGGTCCACATGTCTACTCTAAAACCATCTTCTCTTTCATCATTGTCATTAACTTGAAGACATATTTATTTTTATTCTTTGAGTTTCATGTATGAATATAATGAATTGGAGTCATTTCTACCCCTCCACATTTCTGATCCCATTTCCTCTGCTCTCACTGAAAACCTTCCCAACTAACCCTTCTTCTACTTTCATGTCTTTTTGTCTGTGTGAACCTGAGTTTCATCAGGGTTGCCTTCGTTAGCATGTCTTTTATTATTTTCACTATGTTAATATTGTTTGCAGGACTAGAGTGGGAATCCAGAGGTCTTTATTTATTTGCATATGTGTGTATATGTATATATTAAAGGGCATTGTGGGTGCCCTGGAAGGCAAAAGGGAACTACCCTGGATTGCTTTGCCTCCTTTTTTGCTTCACTCTGAGGTTCGTATGGTACTGCCTTCCAGGGTTATACAGGCCCCCACTATTTCTGCTTGGCATTTTTACATGGGATCTGGAATCTGAACTCAGGTCCTTCTGTTTCTGACGAAGAGACTTAACCTCTGAGCCACGTCTCCAGCCCCAACCCAGGGGGTCTTATAATATTTACTAGGTGAGTGTTTTATCACTGAACTAAAAGCTCTTTTCTTTTTCTTGTTGCTAGTAGAGTTTTATACATTGTGTGTGTAGAAAATAGATGGACAGTGGTGCTGTCTCTTCCTACCAAAGCTTGCCATGGTTCTACTTCATAAATCCCTGCACATTCATGGGATGACTGCTGTGGGTAGCTGGGGCTGCTGCTAAGAGCGCCCAGAGGTCTTCACGGCATCCCCTGTGTTCATCATTTTTAAGTTCTAGGCTCTTGGGTTGGGAGGAGGTGATTGAGGTCCATCTTCCCTCAGTGACCTTGGGTGGGGAAGGAACATCTGTAAGGAACATGGCTGCTCTCAGCCAGGTCCTGCATGTCAGACTGTCATAGAGGACACAGCAGGAAGCTCCCGACAGAGAAGGGCTCCTCTGACTACCATTGTAATAAACACAAGCATAACAAAATCTACTAATAGCCATTGAGACCTTATTACGCCCCTATGCTAAGAGCTGAACATCACCACCTCATTTCGTTTATTGTTTTAAGTTTTGGAAACAAACAGCTACAGTTCAGAAAGCAAAGATGGTCCTTTTCGTTGGATATAACTCCATTATTCTACTTGCAGATACTTACGAATTTATCTTAATGCAAGCAGAAGTATTTGTGCTTTTCCTTTACCAGGCTTTAAAAAACTATCATTATTCATTTCTGGGTGGAGTCATAGGCACACGTGGAGAGCAGAGAATAACTTCATGGAATTAACTCTTCCTTTCTACTTTCCTGGGGTTCCAGGGATCGAATTCAGCTTTTCAAGCTCACACAACAAGTCCCTTTGCCCACGAATCATCTCACTGGCCCTCACCCCAGTTTTTATGTTTTGAACACAGACACAGACTGTTCTACTCCCTATTTTCCCTTAATGATAAACTAGAACTGGTGATTCTTCTAGGTCAGAACATAAATGAACTCATGTATTTCTGGTCATTTGCAGGGAAGATGAGTCGCATCCCACTATGGAGATCGGCATAGTTTATTTAGTCCTCTGAAGCTGCTTCCCTTTGGTCACAGATATGAAAATTCTACAATGATAAACTGCTCTTGATTCCTTTGTCTCTACAAATAAGGCCATTGCTTTGACACAGTGAGTGGTGAGTGCCCACACACCCACAGTACCAAAGTCAGTGGGTTCTTAAGTTCCCTATGTACAATAGACTATTTTTGCAGGTCCTACACGCAGCCTTCTGCATACTTGCAATCATCTCTGGCTGACTTACAGCAGTTAACACAGTGTAAATGTAGCAGTAGTCTTCATACCTGTCACAAATGGAAACCCAGAAATCGCCTGTGTCACAAGTGCCCTGCAGCCACCCATGGTTGGCAGGCGCCCCAGTGACCAGACAGAGGTCTTCAGATGTTGCCCCCTTGAATCTGGTCACTGAAAATCAGCGAGTCCTGTACTAGCTGGGAACCTGTTCTCAGGCCTGGTGCCTGGCCAACTGGGTTTTCAATGTGCTCCAGTATCTATATTCATTTCTTATTTTCCTTTATGTGTGGGAATAATCTTTGTTTTAGGTTATGCGAACTTTTAAAATAATGTAAAATACCTCACTGACATACATACCCTTAACAATTTGATGTGCTTTCTTCCAGGCTACTGTTTTTAGAACAAATGCATATACATATAAAATCAGTGCAAATAAGTACTTTTTTAAACAAATACATGCACATACATATAAATAAGTAACACACATGAGGTGGTATTGTGACAGTATTTTGACATTTTAGTGAAAATGTGTTGATGTCATTATATGTGACTGTGTTTAGATCTGTGTTAACTTTTTGTGTTTTTATGCTGAGCATGGAACCCAGAGCCTTGAACTGCAGGTAGGCAGCCATTCTGAGGCTCAGCTGTGTCTATGGATCAATTTACAAAAGTAACTTCATGTCGTTTCATAATACATGTGCTCTTTCTCTTGATACTTTGGGCGATTACCATTACTATCCCATCCATGAATGTCTTGCTATGGAATTGCTGGCTAGCTCACAGGGTGTGGCAGGTGGGAAATAGAACAGAATCTAGTAGCCACACCCCTCTTTCTCACCTCTACTGAAACACAGAAACATTTGGAGCAAGTCTGACAAGAGCAACTTCAAGTACACGGAAGGATGTCACTTTCCCAGTTGTCTGAAGCAGTGTGTCTCTGGGTGGTGGGTCACATGTAGATCTCCTTTGCTCTTCTGCATCCTTGTTCTTTTCACAGAGGTTGGCTTAGCGCTGATTAGGCCCCGCCCCACAGCCTATCTGTGGATGAGTTTTCCTGCTCCGTTTGCTAGTTGTGTCACAGATCTCTTCCTGATTCTGGGTTGCTTGTGATAGGACTTGATTCCCTCTGGACCCACACTGTGGTCCACATGTGTAGCTGAAGTGGGCTGCTGTGGCCCAGGAGGCTGCGGGCAGGGTGACTCCTTGTTAAGTGGAGTGGGCCACCACCCCATGAACCAAACTAAATAGCGACGATAGAGAGATCTATCACACCACCCTCTAGTCTCTGGAAAAATGTCTGCCAGTTCTGTTTGAAAGGTCTTCCTGCATTAAGCAGAAGGATTGATGTGTGGCGTTTTATTTAAGCTGGTATTACACATTATGTCACTAGAGTCTGCTCTCAAATCATCTGCACGTGACAGATTGCAAAGGCTTGGCAGTTACAATGTCTGGGTGAAAGACAGCACCCTGTATTGTAGGTATCGCTGTAATATGTGCAGATAACCTAATGATTGGCATGTTTACCTTTCTGTTTTGGGGCCTATTGATCTGTGCTGTGTGCAGAAGGGGAAACTGTGTGTGTGTGTGTGTGTGTGTGTGTGTGTGTGTGTGTGTGTGTGTGTTGTAGATGTTTGGAGGTCAAATGATAACTTTGTAGAACTGGCTTTCTCCTTCCACCTTTATGTGACTTCTGGGGATCAAACTCAGGAAAGCACCTTTCCCTACTGAGCCCTCTCACTGGCCCATATGCATCTTCATTCACCTGTTGATGGTCATTCTGCTGATTCTGCAACTCGGATGTTGTGAATGGTGCAGCCCAGATGCAGGTAGGAACCTTTGCTAGTAAAAGCCACTGTTTTGTTGCCACATGGACCCCATCCTGGGCCATCTGTAGCACTGTGGCTGAGCAGATCGTCCCTCGGGGATGGAGTCGCCAACGTTAGAAGACAGAGTCTGGGCTTCAGGAAAGAAACAGTGTGCAGACACTGGTCCTTCTCTCCTTGAAGCTTGGTCATTCTTCCCGTCACCAAGTCACAGGCTTTCTGACTGCCTCCCATTCACCCCATCTCCCATTCACCCCAACTCTCTGCAGTCTGTTTCTGAGGACCAAGAAGTGCCAGGCATCTGATGTGACATTAAAGCACTCAGGTTGGGGGGCAGGATGAAGTAAGATCAGCCCTCGACTGCCACCTGGAGCCAAGGCAACTTTGCACCACTGTTCCTGGACAAACCCCACATTATGCGGTTTGCTCCTGACATCTCGCTCTCCGGTGTCTGAAGGGCAGGCTCACTCGGTTTTTCTCCATCATGCTGTTTCTGGTAGGATGCTTCATTTCTCCTGCTTTTCCAGCATGGAAGGTTCTTCAGCTCCCAATTGTGCCGTCTATGGCTATACAATGCTATAGGTTTCTAAGCATTTGGTTTTAAAGGGATCGAAGGCTTCAGGACTCTTGTCATGCTATGCACGATGGCGACCTGTCCTGATGCTCCCTTGCTGCAAGGCCAATCATGTTGTCCACGCCCCTGATGGTGGTGGGGTTCTTTCCCTCACTGAAGCTCCTCTGAAAGGTAATTTAAGTTAGCTCTTTTCCACAACCCTGCTTTTATTTCCAAGTCATGGTCTCTCAACCTGGTTCCCTAAGGACATTTTGGGGCTGGTCATTCTGTGTTGTAAGGCCAATCTAAGGATTGTAGGGTGTTGACCACCATCCTTGCTCACTACCCACCACATGCCTAGTGGTGTCCTTTCCTGGTTATGACAGTTGAGATGCCTTCAGACACAGTGCACAAACAGGATGCTGGTTGAGGTCATTGCACCCATCAGAAGGTAGAGAGAGCAAGACTGCTAGAAGAAGCATGGCTGGGTTATGAAACCTCAAGAATCGCCCTCTGTAACATGCCTTTTCCAGCAAGGAACTAACTACCTCTTAAAGGTGCCACAACCCTCGAAACATTAGTACCAGCTAAAGACTCACACACATGAGCCTGAGTGAGGTGTGTTTGTTGGGGGGGGGATTCACATTCAAACCATGGTAGTCTTTCTCCTCGTATTATCAAAGATGCTGCTTCTGATGCATACACCTGTCTAAGAGCATTCCTCCAGTCACACTTGAAACTCCAGAGAACTGCATTTAGGCACAAAAAAAAAAAAATCCTCTTACCATTTTGCTGGAAACTGAAATAAGGCTCCATCATGAGCAGATGTATTTTTTTAACATTTTTTTATTATGATGATGTATTTTTAATGCAATATTGCAAGATAACTATTTGGCATTTTTTCAAATTCGATCAGTTCATTTTCTTTTCTTCTCACTTTCCCTCTTTTCCTGGGTAAACAGTGAGGGTTTGCTTTGCTGCGAGATCTTTAATAATGAACGCTTGCTTGATGTCTATTCAAACTCTCTCCTAATGGGCTAGAGCTGAAGGTGTGATCTTCCTTTTTCTAAAAAAAAGGTGATTTTGTTTCATTTCAGGCTCAATGTGAATCCACGTCGTGAGCGCATGCGTGTGCGTGTCTAAGGCTTGGAGAAAGAAGTCTTTTGATAAATGGCATCATAAACGAGGCAATTTTCTACATCTTGTTTGTAGACTTTCGAAATTTACAAGGTTTCTCTTTAATACAATTGTCTCTGCCAGCTAACAGGCAGTTTTATGGTCTGTTCGTATTTATCATTCAGATAAAAAAAAAATCTCACCTTGGATCCTTTATTCTCCATGGAACATAAATAATTCCAATAACCAGCAATATCTCAGCTGTTGTTTGATTTTGTAGCTCTGGGGGAAGTAGCTTAGGTTTTGCTAACCACTACACTACATTCTGCCACACACGTTTTCTTGCTATTGAGAGAGTTGGGCAAATTTTAGAATGCACGATAGAGGTCTGTATAAAACAATATGTGATGGAAACCCCTAGAAACATTTTTGCAGCAAGTTTTTGAAAGACAGAGAATTCTCTCTCAGACTGGCTAAACTTCACATTGGCATTTCTTGCCTCTCCGGGGATGGAACCCAGGGTTTCATGTCCTCTTGGAAAGTGTTTGGCATTGAGTTGTAACTACAGTCCTGGGTCACCATGTCACAGAGATGCATAATCTTGTGTTAATTCTCTCACACTGGAATGAACAGTTGAACGGTTTCTCATGTACTAAAAGTGTAGGATCAGTCTTCCCAATCAAACACTAAATGGTTTTAGATTGTTATTTTTTTATAACTTTTTTAAAATTTATTTATTCAATTGTGCATGTGTGGGCGTGTGTGTGTGTGTGTGTGTGTGTGTGTGTGTGTGTGTGTGTGTATGTGTGTCTGTAGAACCACAGATGAATACGGGAACCACGCCTCCGCCTCCTCCTTGTTTTTACTCTGCCCGGGGATTCACAGGCTCCGCCCTACCAGGGTCAGAAACGCAGACCACCCCCACTTCCGCCCGGCATCTATACGTGGGGTCTAGAATCCGAACTCAGGACCTTCCACCTGCGAGGCAGAAGCCTCACCCCTGAGTCACCTCTCCAGCCCCCTAGATTGTTATTTTTAAAATAGATTTGTTGACTCTATTATGCTTACATATGACTGCTTGCTAAATGTTATAACATCTAAAAAGATAAGTAAAAAAATTATTTAACAGGAGAGTCAGGTCCTACTTTCAGTTGCAAAAATTATATCTTGATTTGCTATTATTGATCTTCTGTTGACCACAACTCACTTGATAGGGCTGTTTGAGGACAGACCTGGTAATGTACACCTGTAATCCCAGCATTTGGGAGGTTGAGGCAGGAGGATCTTGAATTTGAGGCCAATTTGGGCTACGTGGACTCTAACTCAAATCAAACCGAGCCAAAAACCCTTGCAGAAATGGCTTCACTCATATACCATAAGAACAGGAAAATGAGATTGGGCTGGTGAGATAGCTCAGTGGATAAAGGCGCTTGCCGTTAAGACTGACAACCTGAGTTTGATCCCTGGAACCCACGCCATAGAAAGAAGAGCTCTGGGGCTGGAGAGGTGGCTCAGGGGTTAAGCCTCTGTCTTGCAGGCGGAAGGTCCTGAGTTTGGATCCTAGACCCCACCTATAGACGACAGGCAGAAGCGGGGGCGGCCTGCGCTTCCGGTCCTGGTAGGGCGGAGCCTGTGAATCCCGGGACAGAGTAAACGAGGAGGTGGAGGCGTCCATGGCGGTTCCCAAATCCGTCCATGGTTCTACACACACACACACACATACGTACACACACGCATACACGCACAATTGAATAAATAATAAAAAAAAGAAGAGTTCTGACTCATGCGACTTGACCTCTGATCTCTATGTGTATGCTATAGTATACATATAAATACATATGGGATAAATAAATAAATGTAATAAAAATTTTAAAATGATAGAGACTTAGACAAGATTAAATTAACTTCTTTTTCATGTTCAAGAAAAATCTAAAGATGGGAGTTCTGGGTTGTTTGGGATGACAGGTCAAGGTCATGAGGAATATAGTTATTTGTTGATTATTCTGAGAACATGATTATTGCCTCTTGGTCCAAAATGGTTGCTAGAGTTCTAGACATTCTATCTATATAGGACCCAGACAGCAGAATCAAGGCAAGAGAGAAGTTTCTGTCTATGCTTTTCTAAAAAAATATTATTTATTATTATTATTTATTTATTTATTTATTTATTTATTTATTTATTTATTTATTTATTTGTATGTGTGTGTGTGTATCTCAGAGGGCACTGTGTATCCCATGGAAGACCAAGGGTGATTTTGGGAATCATCCCGGATTGCTTCTACCTCCTTTTTGCTTCACTCTGGGATTTCCTGAGCCCCACCCACTAGGGCCAGAAGTACAGGCCTGGCATTTTGGAGTGGGACCTGTGATCTGTACTCAGGACCTTCTGCTTGTGAGGCTGAGTTTTAACCCCTGAGTCATCTCTTCAGCCCTACCTGTGCATTTTTTGAAGAAAGTTTCGTGACAGTCTCATATGACAGTCTGCGTTGGGTTCTACCTAACGGCAAGGAAGGTTAGAAAATACAACATACTTTCTTATTTGTGTGTTTGTAATGAAGAGGTTGAACAGTATGCTGTAATCTTTACCAGACTCTTGTCCCACCAGGGGAAAGAAACTGGCTTACCAAGGATAGGAAACTAGCATTTTCCAGGTTAGAACAGCGTCTCAAGGTTATGCTGTCTTTCCTATCTTCTGCCTTGTTGAGTTAAAACAAAGGCGAGGCCACGACGTCCGCTCAGCTGGGCACATGTCCCTCTGTAGCCTGTGTTGACCTCGGCATCTGGTCAACGAGAAGCCTGGGGCTGGTATCGGCTGCTCTCGGAGGCTGACAGGTTCCCAGGGGCTGACCAAAGTCTTGGCCACTTCACCTGGTGTTCTTAGGACTTGTACCTCAGACTCTTGGAATCTGGGGGTGTTGCATATGAGCACTTCCTGGGTAGAGGGGCTGGAGCAGAGCCTCTGGCCAGCACCCTGTGCCCTTCTTCCTCCTCAGGGCTCTGCAAAGAGGAGGTGAGTGCCAGCTCAAATGTCTCCACCATGTTCTTCTCACTGAGGTGGAAGGGGGAGGCAGAGGACGCTGGGCTCTCCTGGTCCTCATCGCTTGCATTTTCACTCCATGCCTGGGATGTCCCCTTGCCTGCTTATCTGGGGCAGTTCCAGCACACACTACCATTTCCTTTCCCAGCATGTTTCTCACACCGCCTGGGTGGTGAGAAGGTTGAAATGGGAAAGTTGGCAACATTTTTATAAGAAGAATGTTTCATAAAACATCCTTTTGACCATATGAAAGCTGTTAGTTTTTTTTTTGTGTGTGCGTAGGTATGTGCACATAGGAACGTGTACACAAGGTCACTTACCTGTATGCATTCATGTGAAGATCAGATGTCTTGGTCCAGTGTCTTCCCCAATTGCTTGTCCACTTAACTTTTTGAGACAGGGTCTCTGCCTGAACCTGAACCTCTCCAACGGGCTAGGATGGTCTGACCAGAGAGCCCCGGGGCTCCTCCTGTCTCTGCCTGCCCAGCGCTAGGATTATAGTTGATTGCTTATACTGAGTTTTGTTACTTGCATGCTGGGATTTGAACTGATGTCCTTATGCTCATGTAGCAAGTACTTTACCGACTGAGCCATGTTCCCAGCACCAATGTTAGGCAGTTTTAGAACAGCCATGCTGGGAAGGTCTTCGAAGGTCAACCCCCACTGCTAGGATTATCCTTAAGGACCACACTCTGCCAATCTGGAGGAAATGGTTCTAATCCGCCCCCCAAATGTGTTTAGATAGTACCCAAGGCTGTCACAGATGAATGACATAATCCTAAAGTGGTTTTCGGGAACCCTAGGCTGCCCCCATGCCAATGGTTATTGGGACATTATGTCAACCCAACCTGATGAAGATTATGTCAGCTCAAGGCTGGGGCCACCTCCTCACCACATGCCTCCCAGGGGGCTGTCATGCTGCTCCCCTCTGTGGGGAGCATCCAGCTGGTGAGAAACTGTGTGCCCCCTCCCAGGTTCAGAAGCAGCCCAGACAAATCCCCATGCCACTCCTCCATTGTCACCAGAGAGACTGCCCATGGAAGGTGAGCAGCCTTGGGTGAGGCAGGAGTCTAGTTAGGATGTGATTTGAATGTATGACATGTCAAGTATCGTCCATGAGCTAATAAATTACATAAAGTGGCAGTTAGGACTCCTTGACTAGTTGCTGGCGACACCTCCGAGCCCTCAGGCCTCTCCAACCCACCCTTCTTCTCTTCTTCCTCCTGTCAGGCTGTCATGGCGGCTCTCTCCCTACCTTCTCTGACCTGAAGCTATTTTTTTCTGTTCTTTTTTCTGCTCTCTAATGTTCTCCCACCTTAAGGCTAAACCATGACTCCTTTGGCCACCAGGCCCCCAACTCTAAATAATCTCCTATCTCTTAAGTCTTAGAAGAAAAAGAGAGAGAGGGAGGGAAGGGAAGGGAAGGGAAGGGAAGGGAAAGGAAGGAAGGAAGGAAGGAAGGAAGGAAGGAAGGAAGGAAGGAAGGAAGGAAGGAAGGAAGGAAGGAAGGAAGGAAGGAAGAATATGTGCTTCACTTTTGCTCCCATTGCTCAGAACAACCACCTGATGGAACCGGTTTTCTACTTTTTCAGTTCTGCTGTGCAGACATCCTAAGTTACTTGGATTTACTGTGTGTATGTGTGTGTGTGTGTGTGTGTACAGAGAGCACTGCAGTGTATATGCCTGTGGAGGCCCAAGGGATCCAGAACCATCCTGGATTGCTCTATCTCCTTGTGCTTTGCTCTGGGATTTATTTGCCTTATGAGGAAGGAGTTACAGGCTCCACCATATCTGCCTGGCATTTTTATATGGGATCTGGGGATCCAAACTCGGCTCCTTTTGCTTGGGAGGCAAGGGCTTTAACCCTTGAGTCATCTCCCAACTGCAGTTACTTGGTAGTTTTAGTGTGAGTATCGTCAGTGCCAGGTTTATATGTACTGACTGACACACCGGATGTCTGCCGAATAAAGCTGGAGACAGGAACAAAGGAAAAAGAACTCCCAACCTGTCACCCTACCTCCCCACAACCCTCCCCACTCTGCCCTCACCGTCAAGATGAGTTCTTTTTCTCACTTCAGATATTCTCCCTCCCCCCTCCCCCCGGCGGCATCTTGGTCCTCTTAATTCAAACCCAGATGCCCCTGGGTGACTTTGTTATCCTCGCTGGAGACAATGTGAAATCCACACCGTCTGTCATGGTCAGTGAGTGCTTTAGGAGCCTGTGGTTGCCCCAGCCTCCAGCCCCTGCCGGGAGCATCGCCTCCCACCCATCACCCTTCATGGGGGCGTCCACATTAAGCACATGTTTTATTCTCCCTCCTGTGCTTGGCGAGGCTGGGAGAGGAGGATCGTTAAGAAGCCGAGGGGGGAGTACTAATGTTTCCACAGCAATAAACATTTTCTTTATCTTTTTCTCCTTTCATGTTGGTGGCTATTAATTGTAAACTTTTGTGATATCGGGAGCCATAAAAAAAGGGCAATAAAGTTGTTCTTGTGAATTGTGGGGCTTCGGGCCTGTGGCATTTATATGTTTAGATATTTATTTATTTAAAATGTATTTTTTTTCCTCCAGAAAGAGTCAATAAGCTGGCTTGAGAGGCCCAGGGAAGCCACTCTTTCTTATAAGGTGGCCAAATATTAATCTAAAGATTAATAAAGTTGTGCCAGTGTCCCGGGGCTGTACAAGACATGGTGACTTTTGGTCAGCCTTCTCTCATATATATATTTATTTTTTATTTCTGGAAAGGAAGATGCCTTATGATTTTCTGAGGCTTTATTGAACTATAACTGGAAACCTGAGCCCTGCCATCCATCCACTAAGAGAAATGGTCACCCTGCGTTATTGGTGTAATTCCTGCTTGCTGGTGTATCTGTAGCAAGTAACTTGTTTTGGAAGCAGCAGGTAGTTTTTCAAAATTTCAGTGGGCTTTTGGAGCGATTGCTCTGGGTCAGCTGGGATCTTTGAAGGAATTAAAATTAAGGTTGTCTCATGTCCTAGGTCCTAGTATTGTAAAGGAGGCATTGAGGAACCAGGAGTCAGTAGCCCAGTACTCAGGGGTGATTGCTCCCCAACACTGGGTGGGGAAAACTTCTCCAGAGTACCCCCTGAGGTTCTGTGAGTGGAATGTGATATTTACATGCATGGTCATTATTTCTTATGTCTTGGTTCTACCATTTGATCTTCTCTATTACATTGTCTTCCTGAGTCTCAGAATGAAAAGGACAGGGAACAGAGTATTAGTTAATCTGTATTGTGCATGTTGCTTGAAGAATAAAAAACTTTGAAGTTGCAAGCTACTGAGATCTGGGCTCGTTTGTTACTGTAGTTCTACTAAACCTATGTTAGCTGATACACTCCATAAAAATAAACACAGAGAACAATCTGTTGTTCTAAGGCTTCCTCATGTATTTAAAATTTTGTGGGGCTGGAGAGGTGGCTCAGGGGTTAAGCCTCTGCCTTGCAGGTGGAAGGTCCTGAATTCGGATGCTAGACCCCACGTATAGAAGCCAGGCGGAAGCGGGGGCGGCCTGCGTTTCTGGTCCTGGTAGGGCGGAGCTGTGAATCCTGGGGCAGAGTAAACAAGGAGGAGGTGGAGGCATCCATAGTGGTTCCCGAATTCGCCCGTGGTTCTACACACACACACATACATACACACATACACACACATACATACATACACGCACACACACACAATTGAATAATTAAAAAAAAAACTTAAAAAAATTTTGTAAGGGCATGAAACTCAAACATCTTGGACATGAAAAAGTAGGTAATAATTTTGATTATTCTCTAGGTCTGTGTGCTAATGCAGTATGTATGCACTAGTGAAACATGGTTAGTCAGAATGAAAATATAAATGTGAAATATGCATGGACTTTTTAAAATTTGACACAAAAGATTGTGGATCATTTCAGTTTTCCTGATTATATTTTGTGATGATGCTATTTTTGAATCTTTTGGGATAGAAAGAAATACTGATCACATTCATTTGACTTGCTTCTTTTTACTTTTTAAAGTAAATCTTGGCTAAATATGTAGAAGATATAGTATTTGCTGCATTGTGAATGGGCATGAATGCTTCTGTGTGTGCGTGTGTGCCTGTGTATGAATTCATGTGCATGCACGTGACTAGGAATGTGTGTATTTCTGTGTGCGTGTATATTGGTGTGTGTGTGCACGTGCGTGTGCATGTGTGATGCTGAGGATCAAACTCAAGTCTTCTGTCTTAGCTTTTTCTTGGGTACCTCTATCCCAGGCTGTGCAGTCAAACAGACCTTGAGTATGTCTTACCTCTGCCACCATTTCCCATAACCTTGTGGAAGACATATTCTGTCTCATATCTACTGCTCGTTATTTGAGACAGGGAGAAAAATACTGGTTCCCATGTTGTAGGCCCAAATCAGGCAACTAATATGAGATACAAAGCCCATGGTCAATGACCTTCTTTTCCCATGGTCTTGAAATGATAGATTTTCTTTTAAAGTTATGATTCATTTTTAATTATGATTTGCTTGCAATTTCTGTAAGGAAGAAATGGTTCATTTCATAATGTGAATCCTTAGAGTTTGTCAGGTAAACCGATATTGTATGGCTTTTTCTGGAAAAACATGGGCAAACATCTGTTCACCCAAGGTAGGGCATCAATGACAGACCAAAGAAGTCATTCCACTCAAGTCTGAGTTGGTGAAGTAATGAATTCGTTGAATTTGCTTGAAGGAATACAAGTGAAGGTTTCCTTTCAGGAGCATGCATGACCTAAAGGGAACTCCTTCCCAAGTATGGGTGATGACTTATGAATGTCACATCCCTAGGCCTTCCTGCCCATCAGAGAGTCCCTCTTCCAGCCTTTGATCTTTGCTGCTGTTACTTTGGGGAGGGGAATTTATGTGACTTACAGCATTCTTCTCTTGGGAGTCTCTTTCCTCTCTCGAAAGGAGTGTTTGGAGGGAACAGCTACACAGGCCCACAGTTTTGCTTGGAATAACAGCCATGGCAATCTTCTCATTCGGCTTATAGACTCTGGCTTCTCTGCAGAGCGGAGCCTGGTTTGGGACTCCTGATCATCCTGATTTCATTAGTTACTGGGTGGAAAATGCAGATGGCCTGGGCACGCTAATGGATTATGTTTGAATGTTCATCTTGAAATCATTCGCTCTTTATTGATTCTTTTGACATAACATATTTGGGTATATGAAAAGCAAATTCCTTGTGGACCACAAATTAATTTCCTTTATGAATCCAAACAAAGGTGCCAGCTTAGTTTATTTCTTTTCTGATGACTGATCCAGGAGACAGATAGAGCCATTTGCAGGTCTGTCTTTCTGGCTTAAGATACTTCTGTTTAGATATCATCAACTTCAGTTAGCTATTCAGGTTCTATCCTGTGTATTTATTTGCCCCATATTCAGAATTCTTTGAGTCCTTTGTATATGTGAATAGTGGTCCATAAGGTTCTAAGGCATAATTAGCATCATCATCCTGTTGTCAGGAAACATGCATGTGCTATTTACTAATACGAGTAGTAAATATTGGATTGTGAGTTCCAAGGCAGGTATTGTCCTATGGCTCTTATGTCACCTCTCCAAAAGGATTTCTCCATTCTATCACTAAAGTCTGAGAGAGAGAGAGAGAGACCCCCATAGAAGATCATTTGCATGTATGCACATAATCCCCCTACACATATGCATGTGCACAGACATGCATACACAGAAACACACGTGTGTAGTGTTGCAGTTACTCTTGCTTTCTGTGCTGTGAAGCAATATTCACAAGCAAGTTAAAAGAGAAAGATAAATCTGGCTTATGGTTCCATAGGGCATGTCATACATAGTTAGGCACAGATGTCAACTTGAAGGTTGAGGGTTTGAGCTCTGGGCATATTTGTAGAGAATTAGTGGTTGAGTTGGGCCCAGAGCAAACCTGCAGGAGATTGTCTGGCTGATGGGGAAGGCCTATGGTGGTTGGGATTAGGCCCTGGAATAAAGTTTGGAAGGCTGGTTGAGGGAGCTGGCATCCTTCTGTACATTTGGCCAGACATGCTGGTCTGGCAAGTAAGGATTATCCCTCTCAGCCATTATGTGGTGATGGTGTGGCCAGTTCCCTCGGCCCTGGTGTTGGTGCGTGCTCTCCCGTCAAACTGGGCTGAGAACTGTAACCAGTAATTGTAAGAGAAAATAAACCCCTTGTTCCCTATCAGGAAGGCCGAGAGAGCAGGAGCAAACTGATAGGAAGCAGGGCCAGGCTACCAAACCTCAATGCCAGTCCCCTACGATGTCCTTTCCTCCAGCAAAGCTCTGCTTCTCAAAATTGATACAATCTTCCCAAGCATTAACGTCAGCTAAGGATGTTTACACATGAATCTAGGAGTGTGTACGTGTGGAGAAACTCTCATTCAAACCATGACATACAGTAAAATTGAAGTTGAGAAAATTTGATTTTCTACTAAATCAAGGTCATTGTTATTGTTTACCATCACTCCGACTAGCTGAAGCACACTCTAGCCATTAGCATCTGTCCCACTGAACTCCTGGGAGTTGTCTCTCATACTTGATTTTACACGTGAGCAAATGTTGGAAAACGTGTCCAAGGTCCCAAGAAGCTCAACAAAAGGACGAAGTAGTAGTTGAACCCAAATTCAAGTCCTGCCACTAGACCACACCAGGAACTCTCGAGTACTTTCATCCTTGAACTTTGTTCCTGCCTTCAAAACAAGTGGCCATGTCGAAGCTCTCCCTGTTTACCATCCCACCATTATAGGCTTCAAAAGTCCTCTGGTCCTGGCTGGTTTCACTCTTCTAGGATCCACACATCCGAAACCATAGGAGTCGTCATCTAAGCATGTCTCCACATGTTGGTTGGTAACCAAGTCTCTTCCCCCATATAATATAGCAGGTAGAGTTAGGGGACTTAGGATGTGGACATCTTGGGAGATGTTGTTCTGTCTAGCACAGACTGGCTTTGGGTGGTAGCTCAGGGTTTGGGCCCTTGCTTAGCACCCAAGGGGTCACTGGTCCATGTACCACAGACTGTGACTCCAGAAAGATGAGCCTTTTCCCACTACAGCCCAGTGCATTTGTGCTGCAGAGAGCTAAAATGAGTTATGCCAAGCAATACTTACTTATTCTGTCCTATTTTATGACTTCATTTTAAAGAAATGGTGGTCGTGACCCAGCAAATTGATTTCATGACCCACAGACTGAAAGAAAAAAAATCTGCGAAACCTTGTCCATTTCTACGGCTATTTCCTCAATCTGGTCATCTTCCCTTCTTTCCTGGGTTATTATGGGATGGTAGCCCTGCCTTAGTACCATGCCTGCTTCTCACCTCCCCCCCCTTCAGTCCTAATCTGAACAAGCTCACTGGCTCCGTACTACGCATGTGCTGTCTGTCTCAGGTGGTTAAGGGTTTTCATAGGTATTATCAAAACCATCTCTGAGTGGTGTTCTTTGAAATCCCCGAGTGTTCCAAAGCCACAAGAAAGACTATAACTTCAAAGCTGGCACGTCTGTGTAACTTTGGTTCATTGGTAAATGTGTGAGTGTGTGAACTATTGTGAAGTCTCTGAGAGGATCGACAGAGAGCGCGGGTGTGGATTAGCGCTGTCTGCTGTGGATGTAGGGGAGAAGTGGCACAGCGGACACACAGTTGTGACTTTGGATTTGAGGACATCTGTCACAGCTGACAAAGAAAAGAAAAACATTCTTGAAAGGAAGAAAGAAAAACAAACGAACAAACAAAAAAACAACCAAAGGGCAAGGAAATGAAGTGGGGATGGATTTGGATTCCTTGTGGAAAGGTCTTCTGTTCATGTGGAGGATAAGACAGATAGGATGCAGCTATCTGTAGGAGGCGAGGCAGGAACAATGACTTTAGTCACCAGGGAGTGCAGCACTGGGCAGGAGACAAATCACGGCCCTGGCTAACAGAATTTTCAGCTCGTTAAGCCCGTTGCTGCCTTTACGGCCCCTCCTTGCATCAGGAAACCCTGTTTTGTCACGTGGAACAGGTCTTTGCATTTCCTGGCTTGCTTCTCTGTCTTGTCAGACCAGAGACCACAAGCTCAGATGCCCCTAGGGAAGACATTTCGTGCGAATGGTGTCTATGGTCTGGATGGGTGCTTGAGTTCAAATCCCAGCCCGGTCACTCACCACAACCTCCATGTTGAGATGTTGCTTGACCTCGGCGTTCCCTCTGTTTGTCTTTGAAAGCTGCTGACATCTGTGTGTGGGGACTAGGAAATTGGGAGTGGGGGGGGGTGAGGTGGAGGGTAGGGAAATTTCACATGTGGAGAACATGGTGTGAATGATACCTGGCAGCTGTTCTGAATTAGAATTGACAGCTCTCGTCAGCACCATTGCTGAGTCATGTTTCAGTTACTTGTGGATTTGCTGCCTTCCTCTATAGAGGTCAGATTATATGCTGATTTCATTGTTGTGTCTCTCAGTATCTAACAGTGGGCTGAACTTCAATCACGTTTTGTGCATCCACTATATCTCACATTCTTTTCTCCCCAGAGTGACCTGTAAAATTCTCTTCTCATAGACGTCTTCATGACTTATGTCTTTGTTTAGTACTTAGTCCAGATATCAGCTTCTGAGAGAGTCCTCCCCAACCATCTTCTTTTAGATGAAATCCCCTAAATTCGCCTTCATTCCATCCTTCTGTTTCTCTTCTGATCATCTTGTCATGTTCTGTCATGTTGGATGCTTAGTTTGGGTGTTATTTTCTGTCTGTCTGCCCAGTGTAAGTCCCATTGGATTGAGTGCTTGATTGATTTTGTTCACGACTGTGTCTGCTGTACCTGGATCTCTGTTCAACACACAGTGGGACCCCAGTAGAATTTGTTGAATGAGTGTGTAAATGCAATTCACTAAGCGTGTTTCGTTAGAGGAACTCCAGTGTGTTGGACTTCAGTATATACGAACTGAACATGATTGGACATGGTTCCCACCATCTCGGATTTCTTGTGGTTGATTAAGAAAAGAAAGCGCTAGGAAAGAGAGAGTGGAGAGAATGTCAGACAGAGCCAGAGGATGAGAGTGTTGTAAAATGCTGTCTTCTACATATGACATGGCTGTCATGCCCGTGAGTTCACAGGAACCGTGATTACCTGCACAAGGTCTACACAAGACTGGACCATCAACATTCTATCATGGATGGGGAGAAACTCATATGACCCCAGCCTCCATGAGGAGCAAGAGGCAAATTAATGGTTATTAAGGAAAGAGGAGTTCATATTCCTCAGTGGTGTAGCCACTGGTAAGTTGCCCTTGCTTATGTAAATAACACCCACCCATGCTCACGGAAGAAACCCTAATTAAATACAGTGGGCCACACTTTTTAAAAATCATGAAAATTGGAGGGGACTTCTTGGGAAGAAGGGGTTGGATAAGAGGGGCTAAAAAGAAGATAATGAGAAATGGAGATCCAAGTACATTATACATATATGTATATGATGCATATGTATCAAAGTGTGAAGGAATAAATAAATTTAGAGAGAAAGAGCCAAAGTGGGGCTTGGTATACAAGTATGTAACCCCAGCCACTCAGGAAGCTCAAAGAGAAAGATCGTAAATTCAAAATAAACTTGGGCAGCTTAGCGAGACCCCGTCTCCAAGTGAAAAATAACAAAATGGTTTAGTAGCTGTGGTAGTGTCTGCAGTTTCAGCATCTGGAGGTTGAGGCAGGAGGAGGATCACAAATTTGAGGCCAGACTGAATTACATAGTGAGACCTCTGTCTCAAAGGGGGAAAAAAAACCAGAAAGGAAGTAACACGTGGTTAAGTATATACTTTTCCTTTAGTGCGGGGAGCATTGTGATAAAGCATAGCTAAGATGTGGGGACATTGGGGATGTTACAGAGTCCTATCTAATCTAGGACCTTCCAGAGGGATATGAAACTCATACATGGGCGGATAAATAGAAGAGTGTTTTCTAGGCTAAGCTAGAGAATTAACCAATCCCTGATTTTTCTGACACTCTATACCATATGGGTTCCAACATCTCACACAGTATGGATTTAGGGGTCACAGTCTGGTTGAAGGGAGAACTACTTCAAAGAAGTGTTTTGTTAACTTATACTTGAATATTCATATTCTCTCTCTCTCTCCCTCTCTCCCCCCGCCCCCAGGGTTCTAACCACCAGTGCTTCTCAGAGAAGCAGTCTGCCAGATGAGATGGACTGTGACTTTTGAGAGTAAGCAGTTAAGATAGCATAGCTGTGTTTTTCTCTTTATGGGTCGTTTGCCAAGAGAGTACAGTCTCCAGAGTAGAGACCCGAGCACCTATGGACAGGCTCGCAGGGAAGTTATAGAGGTCCTTTGCTGATGTACAGAACCTTTTGGGAGAAGCATTTTGGAAAGGATCTTCCTGTTCCCCTGGGGGAAGCATTTCGGAAAAGATCTTCCTCTCCACAGAATTTTTAAGCTATGACTGACTAGGTGGATTCCTTGAATGAAGCACAATGAGAGGTCTTGAGCCAGAACTACTGACCAGAAGACAGACTAAGACCTAAGGCTATTTTCCATTCTTGAAACACAAAAATAGCAACATAATATATATGCTTAGTTTCAGTGTAGTTTGATACACAGTAAGAGGTATCTGTATTTGTTCTCACTGTTCTGAGCAGCTCTGTGTTATGGACTGTCTCACTGAATAGGTAAAGAAATGGTAAAAAGATTCTTTGGAGTTTTGTGACAGACTTAACCCAGGGAGCTATGGGAACTCTTAACATGTAAACTAGCAGACAGTTGCAAAGCACGCCAGTAAGGTGTCATGGTCTGTCTAGAGCAAAGCTGTTTTGCTATAAACCACATAGTGAATGAGCAACACTCTGGGAGCCATCTAGAATTGGAGTATAAGGATAAAAATCAGAGAGGTGAGCTTAAAGGGGGAGTCATCTAGGGCTCCCAAAATGATTTACATGAAGATCACCTGCGGCTGTTGTTCAGTGGGTCTGGGCTAAGTCTCACATTGTGTATTTGAGGCAGTCCCTACCTAGTCCCTCCTCTGTAATTGTCTCAAAGTCACTGTTCCCCAAGTATCGGCATAGGGGACCCAAGATGTGACATAAAACTTCCAAGGGGACCCTCTGATCCCAAGCTCTAGTTAGAATGCTCCAGAGATCAGATTTCCTTGAGCCGTAAATGCTGATGGAGCCGTAAGAGGACTGGCTCTGGGTCTTGCCTCAGTTTGAAAGCCGTTAGCCGACTAATTTGGCTTCATCATCAGAAGCAAATGCAAACTGAAAGAAGGCACAGGGACCTTGTGTATAGTGCGTTCTCAGGCTGCCAGACCTCTGGACTCTGGGCTTCTGCTGATGCCCCAGGAAGGATTTATATGTGGAATAAATATTCTTAAATCTTTATAAGGTGCCTAAAATATTTATGATTGTTTTAGTTTTGGTTTGCATGCCATATTGCCCTCTTACATTAAGCAGTTTTTACACCATCATGCTTTGCCATGAATCACTCTGACCTGCTCCCAGCCATCCTAACGGAGGGGAGATCTATTATACTCTGCGGCCAGAGCCAAATGATCTCATTTCTCCTTTGGCTGTTTCATCGAATGGTTCATAAACCGATGGCTATTATTGTATTAGAAAGACACATTGTGGTTCTCTGGTGTCATGTTGACATGTTTACGTTTCTGCGCCTTCAAAGAAATCATGATTAAAATGGAATATTCTCTCGCAGAGGACGTTTTATAACCAATTTTGGCCTGATGGAATTAAAAAAAAGGGGACATCCAGTCTCTCACCAATGTTGAATTGGTCAAATCAGTGTCATCCGAAGATTAAAGCCATTTCAGGCCTCTCTCCTTTGTTCCCAGAATGATTTCAAGGAGCTGTTAAAAAAAGGGGGGGGATTGTCTAGTATGTGTCCTTTTTATGGGAAGGCAGACTGCAGGGGCTAATTTTTTTTTCCCTTTGGAAGAGAGTTATGCATTTGGTATGGGAGCATGTCTGAGTATTATACTGTATCTGTCCAGTGTATATGTGTTCATAAACAGTGTTTTGGGCTTGTTTCAGGGTTCTGTCAAACTCTTGTTACTTTAATTCTATAGTAAGTGAGATTTTAAGATGAAAGATCCTATTTTGAATTATATGTGAAGGGTTCAGACAAAACAAAACTGCTGTCTTCTTTTTGTTGTATGATTTGTTTTTAGCAGAAGAAATGCACACAATCACCTCTGTTTTCTAAGCTATATTTAGATTTCCTTGTAATGCAGCTGGCATGAGACAGTGACCTCTGGGGCTGGGGAGGTGGCTTAGTAGGCAAGTGCCACGTTAGCACGAGGAATCAGTTGGATGCCCCAAACTCCAGGTGTGGTGGTAGGTGCCTGTAATCCCAGAACTTGGGGATGGGGAAGGGGGATTCAAAAGCAGGAGCCCCAGGACTTGCTGGCCAGCCACTGTAACCCACTCATGAGCTCCAGGTTCAGTGAAACAAGTCTCAAAAAAAAAAAAAAAAAAGACTGAACAATTGAGGAAGACCCCTCCCCTCTGGGTTGACCTCTGATCTCCACACTCCTTTGAACACTCCCCTTTCCACACTATCTATGAAAACAAAATCAGCCATATAACTTTTTGGTGGTAGTGGTAAGAATGGAATTTATGGGGCTGGAGAGGTGGCTCAGGGGTTAAGCCTTTGCCTTGCAGGTGGAAGGTCCTGAGTTCGGATCCTAGACCCCACGTATAGACGTATAGACGCCGCATATAGATGCCAGGCGGAAGAGGGGGGGGCTGCGTTTCTGGTCCTGGTAGGGTGGAGCCTGTGAATCCTGGGGCAGAGTAAACAAGGAGGAGGTGGAGGCAGTCCATGGTGGTTCCCTAATTCGTCCGTGATTCTACACACACACATACATACACACACGCACACACACGCACACGCACAATTGAATAAATAATAAAATAAAAAAGAATGAAATTTATGACCTATTGCATACTACATATGAGATCCACCGATGGATCTAGTGGGGTATTGTTGTTTTGTTTTGAGACAGTATCTCAGGGAGTCAAGGCTAGCCTCCAAATAGCCATATCACTGAGGCTGGCTTTGAACTTCTGACCTTTCTGCCTCTACCATTCAAGTTCTGAGATGGAAGGTATATGCACATCCAGCTCAGCGTTAGGATCATTCAGTTGTTAAGCACATACAAACATTTGCTACTTTTCCTTATAAAAATTGCCTTAATTTTTTTCTATTTGAATAAAGATTTTGTTTTTTTTTTTAATTTATTTAGTGAGTGTTTATGCATTTACTTATGAGACAGAGACAGAGAGATAGTTAACGAGAGAGAGAAAAGTGAACACATGTTGCGAGGGAGCACACATGGGTGGAGGTCAGAAGGCAACTTTTGGAGGTCATTTCTCTCTGTCTACCATGTGGGCTTTTGGGATGCAAACTCAGGTTGCTAGGTTTTCAAGTAGGCACCTAATATGCTGAAGTATCTAGGTGATCACACCTTAAATGTTTTAAAAAATATTTATTTTTTCCACTCATACAAACTTGATAGGTATCCCATTCCCCTCCCTCCCTCCACCCCTCCCTGGATCTCCGTGCTCCCTCCCCCTTTTCCCTTTCCTTTCCCCCCTCCCTTAGTCCCATTGTCTCCCCCCCCCCATCCCTAGAGGATCTTTTAGTGTGCATGTCAAACTTCCCTCTGGGTCCTCCTCTCTGATGAGGTGTAAGGACTCAGTAGCATTGCCTAGAGTACTTTTTTGTGTTCACCTTTAATATAGTAACACTATTGTGGCTGTTAATCCCTTGCTTCTAAGGATCCTAGTGCTTGTGATCCATGCTAGACTTTGGGGGGATCAATGATATGTAGGTCATTGTGCAGGTCATGCAAAGTCCTATTATGATTACTTCCGCCCTAACTTGTGTGGATATCTTTCTTGCATGTCGTAACTCCTCCCCATCTTTAGGCTCTTACAATCTTACCTTCTCCCTCTTCTGAAAATTTCCCTGAGCTTTATGATGGGGAGAGATTAGGCTGGCCTGGTTCCAGGTGGTTGATATAGAGTCTCTGATGTTCTGAATTGTGGTTCATTGATTTTTTTTTTTTCAGTTTTGCTGCTCCTGCACCACCCTTAGCTCCATCCTGATGGGTACTGGATGTCACCCCCTGGCCAGAGATAAAAAGTTGTTAAAATATACTAAAATTGAAATGATACAGAGAAGATTAACATGGCCTTTGCGCACCTTAAATTTTAAAACTGATCTTTGATTGTGTAAACTGTGTAAAGTGAGGATTCTTCTGGAAAGAAATGTAACAATCTGTGTGTTTCACTTAAGAGAGAAACTGTAGGGAAACCAAAGGAAGCCATTTTTCCTCTCACAAAATAGTGACTAATTTCGTTATTTACGTACACTCCTTGCTGGATCCTAAGTTATTTACATACATCTTTGGCTGGAGCCCCTTGCCCCATTCTGATGACAGCTCGCCCATAAACCTCTCTTTGCATTTTTGTTAGAGATGAAATTTTGAATCCTGATTTGAATCACCCATGTAACTCTGCACCTATGTGAGCTTGATTAATTTGTTGCAATATCCCAAAACCTTCATTAAACACCAGGGAGGGAAATTCACCTGGAATCGAAATGAGTTCTGATCAAGGCAGATGGGCTGAGTCACGAACCTGGGCACCCTCCCATCCATCCATCATCAGCTTTGCTTTTGAGAGTGTAACACGTGGCAGCTTCACGGCTCTTTCTCTGCCTTCCAGCTTCAGCTGTGTTACTACTAATTCTTACCAGAGAAGTAAACTGGTAAAAAAAAAAAATTGACCAAGGAACCAAACTCAGTATCATCAGCAGAATTCAAAACCTAGCCCAAGTTTTGTTCGCAGGGTGCCAGCCGCCAAGACTATCCATTAAAAATACATGGATGCAGATGGCTGGAATGGAGGAGTCACAGCTGCTAAGACAGCACTATTCTCTGGCACAACCTCTTGGCTGAGGTGTCTAAAGCTTTAAGCAAAAGGACACTTTAGGGGATGCTGTTGTTTTCATATACTCACCCCTCACCTCTGCCCTTCCTTGTTCTCTCCTCTCTGGTAGCAGGCAGTGTGAGACACAGCCGACTGAGAACATCCCGTGAGTGTGATTATTGGTTTTACTAACAGGTGTTTTGCAGAAAACCTGTATTTGTGGTGCAGGCAGTGAAAGTAAAGTGAATGGAGAGACAAGCCGAGCTGAGATTATTATTCCCATTAGTTAATCTTAGGCTTTGGTCAGTCACAGTCATCTTCAAATCTGGAAGGCGTGGAGCTCTGTCGGTTCAAGGCCATGCTTCCATCTGTAAAAACCAGCAGAGCTTCTGGAATTGTCTGACAACTTGTCTGCTTCTATTACAGGGGACAGAGGAGGGGGAGATATTAGACATCACGCCCCTTCCCCTCCAGCAATCACATTTGGGGATGCGGCTAGGTCCTCCCAGTGTTTTCTTGGTGGTTTTGTGGTTCCTGGAGAGACAAAAATTCAGGTAGAGACCACAGGGCGCGTGAAGATGTTAAGGACACGACAGCTGCGGGGCAGCATCGAATCACACGCTTTCCACATGCGCTCAGCAGAGCCACCCGCCAAGTCAGCAAGTTCCACAGCTCCTGGTGGAGACCTTGGCATGGATAACAGGAAGAGACCCAACCGCACATGTACCACACACATTGAGTTACCACTTGGGTCTGGCCGTTGGTGAGAACAGATGCTGTCTGACATGCAGATACAGGCACAGTGGGCAGATCAGCAAGCGGAGGTGAGAGAGGGGGCAGGCGTGGTTGTTTCTCTCAAGTACAGAAACAGCTCAGAAAACCCAGGGAGATCAGCTTACAAACAGATTTGGATGCTTTGTTGGCACAAAATGCCCATTTGGTTTGCGACAACATTTGATCACGGACTAATCATTGATCATCTGTCCTCTGCCATGTGCTGTGTTCACTGTGAAGGGGTGAAAGATGAGCAAGACCTGGGCATTTCCTTGGGATCTAGGAACCCACTGTCTGGATTACTGGGGAGACTGACTCTCAAGTGGGTGTATGTCGTGGGCCCTGTTAGCTCTTTGGAGGGAACTGGCCTTTGACTAACTAGTGGCTATATTGCACTGTTGGTCTCCAGTCTCTGTCCACACCCAAAAGCTTGTATCCTTTGGTCAGTGCATCCCATTTCTTCCACCACCAGCCCTGATATTTTCTTTTCTGTTCAGTCCATATACTCGGTTTTTTTCCCAGTATTATGTGTTAAGTGAGATGTGTAGTTAGTATAAATGAATCGTATGCTTGAAGTTTGCAACAGAAATAGGTCTCAGCCAGTAAAAGGCAAGTCCTGTGATGGGATGGATATGCTAATTAGCTTGACTATGATAATTAGTTGAATCGCACTAATCATTTTCCTGTGTGTATTATATCATCACACTGTACATCTTAAATAGATTCACACATGTTGGTGTTACGGTGTCAGGTTGAAAAAGAGTTGTTCTCCACAGGCTCATGTGTTTAAATTCGTAGTTGATATTAATATTTGGAAAGGTTATGGCACCATTAGGAGGTGAAGCTGGGGACAGGGGAAAGGCACATCACAGGGGAAAGACCTTGAGAGTTGGTGACCCAGCCACCAATGTCTTGCCGCTTGCTCTTGCTCCCTTTCCTGCAATGATGTCTGTGGTGCCCTGAACCACTTTCCAGATTCTGCCTCTAATTATGTCTTCTGCTATGTGATTCCCACCATAATGGACTATAGTTCCCCTTTAGAGATGCATCAAATGAATCTCCCTTTCTCCTTTAAGCTGCGTCATAGCAGCACAGAAGAGTAACTGTGTCCACTGGGCATGCCTCTGAGGACGTCCCATCCAGTGATGTCTACCTGTGCACACATCACAGTGTGAGGATGCCAACCAGACATGGGCTAGTCTGCCGCACACCTATGTGGTGTATTGCTTCTAGGCAACGATCCTGAGCACTCGTCCTGTACTGGATACTGCCTGTGAGTGTGGCGCAGTCTGAAGTATTTATGTCTATGAATGCCAGAAAGATTCGGGAAAATGTGGAGCATAAAGAACGAAAACCAACCAAAAATGTTGCTGTCTTTGTATGAGACACTGACTGTGAATGCAGCTGGCAGGACTTACCATAGCACCTGCCGGGTCAGTGTGGGAGAGGTGAGTCTGAAGACATAAGAGATCACTTTTGTTATGCATGTGCGTGTGCGTGTGCATGCGTGCATGTGTGTGTGTGTGTGAGAGAGAGAGAGAGAGAGGGCACTGTGAGTGCCTATGGAGACGCAAAGGTGGCTTCAGGGTCGTCCTGGATTATTCTACCTCCTTTTTGCTTTGCTCTGGGATTTCCCAGACTCCACTTTCCAGAGCCAGAAGCAGAGGCTGCCCCCATTTCCACCTGGCAGAGAAATTACTTTTATAGACTTGGAACAAATAGATTGTCCTAGATTCACCTAAAAATTTGTTCTTCAGTAATAATCCTATCTTACTGTAACTTTTTTTTACTCTAAAACTTTTAATTTCTTTAAAAAAACTTCTAATCATAGCATTTAGTTTAAAATACATCGGGTAGCTATGTAAAATATTGTCCTTACATCCTCACCATGTTTACATGGTGCTAATTTTACTTTATTTTACGTTTTTAAACTTTTTCGTTGTTGTTAGGACACAAACACAGGATCTAAGCAGTCGCATCACTGCCCTCCCCCTCCACATCCTGTTCCATGGGGAGGTCTTCAGGACAGTGACAAACGTGCAGCTCTCACTTCACGCAGTGGCAGCGCTGCTTCTGGAACAGTCTGAAGGATCCACCCAATGCTGTTTTATAGCTAACTTTATGATTATGGTCTGTGCACATGCACAAGTGAGCATGTGTGGAAGCCAGAGGAAATTGTCACACGTCTTTTATTTGCTGTATATAGCGAATGCAAATTTTAAGCAACCAATAGTATGATAGGTTGATTACACCAGCATTATCACAAACTTCATGAGTAACACCTTTTTGTGGCTACTGCATCCACCAGGCAATGGGAATTTTCCAGTTCCGATATAATTTTACTGACCATACTTATCAAATCATTAGTACATTGCACAATAGTTGATATACAATCTCTGCCATCTTTCAAAACTGGAAAACTTTATTAGCATATAACCAAAAAGGAAAGCAATCATATTGATGGTTCCAAAATATTAAAAATCAAATCTAAATTTGGTTAAAGTGGTTCCTTAGCCAGGCATTCAGTAACTCCAGCCAGTGTTGATCTAATAGCTAATTTCAAAGCAAAAATTTGTATAAAGAAGAGTTAGGTACATCAGTAATGACTTTGAGATGACATGTAAAGATTTTCAGTTCCCATTAATGATAAAGTTAAAAATACTTGTTGCCTTTATAATTAAGTGTATGTCAGTTTCAGATGTCAATTTGAAAATCAAATTGTTAGGTGTGTTTTGCATTTAAGTAAACCCCTGACTTCTCTACATATGACCCAGGTTCAAGGGTGAAATGAAGAGATCAGCAAGTTCAGCTCTGGTTGGAAATGGATGGTAGGTGCAGAGATGATGGCAGACCCCTGTCTATCTGGTCAGTAGACTCTTAAGTAGAAGAGGGACTATTTTGTTGAGGGTGAGGGGCAGTACTATAGAGGGGCAGTACTATAGGAATGGACAAGGGGAAGGAATGTCTACCAGGAAGCGGTGGGTCAGTCTGGGATCTTCCCACACGTGACTTTATTGGCATTGCAATGTGATCTTGTCATGGTAGCTATGTGTTACAGTTAGATACAAGTGTCAATTAGCAATTGAAGGCTTGAGCTCTGGGCACATTTTGTAAAGACTTGTAGTTGAGTTAAATCCCAAGCAAACCTGCAGGAAATGTTCTGATTGATGGGGAGATCCAGTCAGTGGTGGGTGGACCGTTCCTTGGGCAGGTGAATAACATGGAGGGAACTGGTTGAGAAAGTTGGCATTCTTCTGCATACTTGGCCAGACATACTGGTCTGGAAAATAGGGATTGTTCCTCTCTCAGCGGTCCTGTGGATATGATATGGTCTGTTCCCTCAGCTCCTGATATTTGTATGAGTGCTCCTGCCAAGCTAGACTTAAGGCCGTAAGTGGATAATCAGAAGCCAAAATAAAACCCCTTGTTCCCTTAAACCATTTGGTTGTGAATTTATCAGCAACATGCATAGTAACTGCTATGCTATGAGTCCTTATGTTTGTCCAAGCTCACAAAATGTATCACACCGAGAATGCATTTCAATGTGAACTAAGGGCCTTGGGTGGCAAGAGATGTGTCAGTACGGACTCATCTGCTGTCACAAACGCGGCTGAAGACGATGATGAAGGTGGAGGACACTGTGCTTAGGGGGAATCATTTATGATTGAAGCTTAGTTTTATTGGAAACCCAAAACTCTAAAAACAACCTGTTTACATGCAAAAAATAATCAAAGAAGATTTGAAAATCTGTCGGGTTTGCATGTGAACAACACAATATGGCAAGGACACAGCATTTAGTCTTGGACCTGGGAACGGGCACTAAGGACACATTAGAATGAAGTCTGTGGACAAGGTGGTGGTAGTGGACCATGTCACTGTCTCTTTCCTGGTTCTGTGAGCAGTACCGTGTTCACAAACCATGCTATCGTAAGAGGCTAGGGAATCTGGGTGTGAGGTACACAAAGATTCTTCATATTTTTGTCAGCTCTTATAAGTTTAAAATTACTTTTTTAAAAATGTGACTTCAACCTTATGTCTGTATTTAGTTTCAAGAGAGAGAGAGATAAACAGAGAGAGAGAGAGAGAGAGAGAGAATACATGCTATGGTACATGAGTAGAGATCCGAGGACAGCTTTGTGAATTTAGTTCTCTCCTTCTACCATGTGGGCTTCCGGGGATCAAACTTAGGTGCCAAGTTTTCGAGCAGGTGCCTTACCTTCTGAGCCATCTCACTGGTCCCAAGTTTACTTTTAACACAAGGGTAAACTACAGAAGAATGTTACATATTATTTTGGGTGAAGCAGCTCACTTTAACTTTGGCTAGTGTCCTTGTTAAGAAGACTTGCTAAATTTATCAGTGACTGTTATTACACATTATCAGCTAGATATTCTTTCATTGCTCTTATTTATTTATTTATTTTTAAACAACAGCGTCTCAAGGTGTGTCCTAGGCTGACTTGCAATTTGATAGGCTATCTTGATAGGCTACCCTTGCTCATCTCTAACTTGTTAGCCCTTCTGGGTGCTGGGATTACAGGTGTGTAATTCTTACCGCTCCTGGATTCTCTTTTAACTTAATGAGTTTGTTTTTTTTTAATTGGATTCAAGCTCTGTAACCCTGTTTGCCCCGATCCTGCATAGGGCAGGCTGTCCTTGGATTTACGGCAGTCTTTTGGCCTTCACCTCCTGAGTGCTGGAGCTATAGGCATGAACCAGCCTCATATTTGCAGAGTGTATGTGTGTGGCAGGGTGTGGGTGCGTATGGGTGTAAAAGAGGGCATTTTTGTGTCCTGTGGAGGGCCAGCTGTGAACTGGGGAATCATCCTGGGTTGTTCTACTTCCCTCTTTAGTGTGGTTTTTCTCTCTGCCTTCTGGGGCTGGAAGTGCAGGTTACCCCTGTTTTTGCCTGGTGTTTTTTCCATGGGATCTAGAAATCCAAACTCAGTTTCTTTTGCTTGAGAGGCAAAGGATTGACCCCTGAGCCATCTCTCCGGTTTTCCCAGAGTAATTCTTGTGTGGCATACTTCAGACAGTGACTACGAGTGGGTAGATATCTCAGCAGGTGAAGCCCTTACCATGTAAGCAAAGGCAACTAGAGTTTAGAATTCCAGATCTTAAGTAAAACGACAAGTGGGTGTCTTGGCCTGCCCATAATGCCAGACTTGGAAGCCAGAGACTAGTCACTAGCCAGACTAGCCCTGCTGGCAAGCTCTAGGTTTGATTAGAGATCCAGTTTCAAAAGAATGTAGTGGAAAAACAATTGCAGATGATTCCTGATATCAAACTTTAGCCTTCACACACACACACACACACACACACACATACACACACACATATGTGCATGTGCAAAACCATACACACACATATACATGAAAATAGAAATGAATAATAAAACAATACACTGTTGGAGCCAAAGGTTGACGTCGGTCTAGCTAATAGCATTGTCTGAAGGCTTGAGGTCTGGTAAGACCAGAGTTACAAGAAATGACAAATATGAACATTTTTTCATTAATTTTTATAATTTTTTGATACTTTCATACAGAAATACAAAGAATTTATGTGTTTTTACCCTTCACTATCCAATCCCATCCCCCTTCCTGTCCTACTTCATGTTTTTTCTTTTCCAGCCAGTCTCCTTTCTGCTTTCACATCTTTTTGCATGTGTGGTCCACTGGGTTTCATCTGGGATGTCTGCACTGGCAAGTGCCTGGGTACTTGCTGGGGCATGAACGACTTATCAGTGGGTAAGCTGTTGGGTAAAACGCTTCCCTCCTCCTGTTTGGCATTAGCTTTCAGTATATCTCAGGGAGGTGTAGTCTTTCTTAAGGTCTTTCCTCATCCATGGTGAAATGTTGTTAGGCCAACTATTGTGCATGCAAGTCTCGTGGAAGTGGGCAGAGCTTTGGAGAGTTCTTGGGTGCAGCAGACCATATTACCAGAATTTTAAAGACCCATTTATGTTAATGGAGGCTTTTTCTTCGGACTGAAGAAGAGTTGAAAAGAAAGTAACTTTAAAAAATTCATTAAGTTTGTCCCTTGACACTTTCAGACATGTGCATAATGCACTGTGACGACTCTCTCTACTCTTTCCTATCTCCCCCAACCCCTCCCTACAAGTTCCTTTCACACAGTCATGTCTCTGTTTTGTAACACACTGAGTTTAGCCACATCTGTCTCTGTGACCATGGGTTTGGAACAACTCCCTGGAGCTTGCTGTCCCACCCAGACCGGCCACGCTGTGTGTGGTAGCGTGGTAGTGGGTAGCATGGTGGTAAGTAATGTCTCACATTATCTGTCATCGTTAGGCACAGGTGTCAACTTGACTGTTGAGGATTTGAGCTCTGGGCACCATTTGTGGAGAATTAGTGGTTGGGTTCAACCCAGAGCAAACCTGCAGGAGATTGTCTAGCTGATGGGGAAGACCCAGGTGGGTGGATTAGGCCCAGGAATAAAATACAAAGAGCTGGTTGAGAGAGTCGGCATCCTTGTATACACCTGGCCAGACATGCTGGTCTGGCAAGTAAGGATCATCCCTCTCTCAGCCAGTACATAGAGATGGTGTGGCCAGTTCCCTCTGCCTTGGTGTTAGTGCATGCTCTCCTATCAAGCTGGACTGTAACCGGACTCTCAGTCAGGAAATAAACCCCTTGTTCCTTTAAGCCATTTGATGGTCATTTATCAGCAACCAATCAGGCTGACTGCAGCACTCTTCACCTTGCCTTATGGAGGACATAAAGTGCAAGCTTCTTCCACAGCCTGAAGAAATCATCTGTTTCTCAAAACATGGGCACCGCATATCAGACACCCGCGACCAAATGTCACTTAGCACATTACAGGTTTTGCCCCTCCATTCAAATGCTGTTTCTCAAGCTTGGGGTGGTCTGAAAGGACTTGGTACTAGAACGGGGCATTCCTTGCCAAGGTTCTTGTTTGTTCTCTGCTTGCCCCCTCTGGGAGTCCACAGGGTCGAGCTGTGCCCAGTTTCACAATTGGCCTCCTTGGTACAATCAGCCAGCTGCCAGGTCCTGAGTTCTGGACAGCCACGTGCCGAGGAAACATTGTTTTGGTCATTTACAGGCTGTGTTTCCAAGCTTTGTCCCCACAATCTCTCCTGCTTTCCCTCTGCTGCCTGCGTTTCAGCAAGGAATCCTCCTTCCTTTAGCAGGATTCTTCGGGTTCTGGATGACTGACACTTAGGGCCTTGAGGGAGATGCTTAATTGTTTTTCATACGGTTCCTCCTATATCCCGGGCAGATCTTGGACTAGCGATATGGCCAAGGATGACCTTGAACTTCTGATCCTCCTGCTTCTACCTCTCCACCACTATGATCACAGGCATGGGCTACTATGCTTGGTTTATGTGGTGCTGGGGGTTGGACCCAGCACCTTGAGAATGCTGGGCACTCTGTCAAGAGAGTCACATGTCCAGCCCCAGGTTTATTCTTCAATGTTGACTTTCTAGGCATCGTGAGAAGGTTAGTAGCTGCCTGGGTTTCTGGCCACTCGATGCTGCCTTCATTGCTGCTCAATCCCCCAACCCCGGCACATGTGACATTAGAATGTTACTGGACATTGCCTAATGTCCCCTTAGAGGAAATGCCATCTGCCACCTCCTGCTGAGAGTCAATGCCTAAAACACAAAACTTCCTGGAGTGTTTTAGGGAAGCTAGAAACTGGGAGCTCAGCCGCCCTGTGCTCTTTTGATTCAGTTGTGACAGCAGCTAGGCACATCATGGCCATGTCAGTGGAGGAGACCGTGGCTGGCGCAGTGATGAGGAGTTGTCCTGTTGACCCCCAGAAGCTCCTGCTGGCACAGGATGCTGGGGATGACACCTGCTGGGGCGGGTGTCAGCTCTGTTGGCAGAGGATCACCTGTGCCAGGCAGTGGGGCTCCTGTGGAGGACATTTCCTCAGGTCAGGTTTTGAAGGAAAGAGGTTCAGAAAGCCATGTAGGGCCGACCATGGAATTAGAAACGGTTTGTTCAGTGAGTCAGGAATGGTATTGTAACGGTTACTCTTAACTACTGCTGTGAGAGAACACCCAAAGTCAATCAACTTAAGGGAGAAAGGGAGGTTTATTCAGCTTACGGTTCCAGAGGGAAAGTACAGTCTCTCAAAGCAGAGGTGGCATGGTTGGCTGGCCAAAGCTGGAGGAGGCTAAGTCACCGCAGACATCTTGGAAGCTGGAGCTGCAGACTGCTTGCTGCAAAGGCTGACTCCTCCTAGAGGTAGGGTGGGACTAATCCACCTCAAGACCCACCCCTTGTGACTGCCTTCCTCCAGCAAGGCTCCACCTCTCAAGGTGCCATGACCTTGCCAAACACATGAGACTGTGGGGGACACATTTCAAACCATGACATTCCATTCTTGGCCTCCACAGGCTCATTGCCATCTCATTATGTCAACCATACTCAGTCTAATTTTAAAAGTCTTCATAGACTACATCAGTAGTCCCAACAGTCCAAAAGTCCAAAGTCCAAAACTTCCTGTAAAATCAAAACACAAGTAACATACTTCCAACATACAATGGCACAGAATAAACAGTCCCATTCCAAAAGGAAGGAATGAGGAAATATCCAGGAAAGATTGGTCCATAACAAGACTGAAAACCAGCAGGACAAACTCCAAATCTTGTAGCTCCAAGTCCAACAGGTGAGCCTCTTATTGAAATCATCTCAGTTGCAAAGGGCTTTGATTCCATCCCTCCAATGCAGCTGCCCATAGAATACGTTGCTCTCTTGAGCTGACTCCTCCCAGGGTATACAGCTCTCCTTGGCAGGTGTCCCACATTGTCTTTGGCATCTCTAACATCTTTACTTCTCAATAGCAAACCAGGCTTTAATTCCACAGCACAAACTGCCCTTCTTGGGCCTCTAAACTGCAGGCTTCTTGCCTCATGATGCCTGGATTCTGCCAATTTTTGAAATCTTGGAGAAGGACTCCATGATCTCCTCTGTCTTGCATCCTTGATGCCTCTAAAACCAGAACCACGTGGACGACTTTGCCAAGACTGGTCCCTTTGAATCACAGCTGATTCTGCTTCTCTATGTTGACCATCTCTTTCACTCCTGAGCAGTTGCTTGGTAAGAGAAACCAACTCTTACTTTGGAACTCCACCCTTTAGCTCCAGTCTTCTGAAAGGATTTGCATTCTTATGAGTGGGACCCTTCCCTGAGGATCTTGCCCTCAAACTAGGGCCTCTCCTATTATTCAAATTGAGAGCAGGCTTTGATTTATAAATGGAGCTAATCTCTTCACCAGCCATTTTGTTCTCTACTTCTGCCTGCCTGATTCTTTGCTCTTTTTCATGACTCTGAAGACAACTAAAAAGTAGCCATATCACATAGTCAAGACTACATTGCTTTGAAATTTCCTCCGCCAAGCACTCCAGCTTAACTTCAGGCAAGCTTTCAGGACGAGGGCAAAACTTCACTAAGCTCTCGGCCAACACATGGCTCTATGTGTCACTTGTCCAGTTGCAAACACAGTCTCTGTTCTCTGGACCATACAAGCTGGGCTTCCTACTGCTTGCATCTCTCACAGCATTGGGCTCTCACTGAGAAAGGCCCATTTGGCCCAACCGCCAAGACGCAAAGACTTTCCCAGCACAAAGTCCCAAAGTTCTCCGTATTTCTCCCAACAAACAGTTACCAACTTTTCTCAGCTTCACAAACAACTTCACTTCGTGGTACCAGCTGTTCTTAATCTCATAGCAATACCCCACTCTTTGCCAATCAGAGCTTTTACTTTAACCGCCAACACCTTTTGAGTCTGGGAATTTAATTTACGTTGTAACTCAGCCACTCTAATAATCAAGGTTTGGGTTTGATTTTCAGCAATTCGAGCCCTATTCTACTGGAAAGAAGATCCTCTTCTAAGGCACACTTAGAAACTTCTAAGTTGTTTATGCGCTTTCTGAGTTGGATATTTTCCTCTCTGAGATCTTCCTTTTCCTTTGTAGTTTAATGAGAGATGCTAGAAACAACCAGGCAGCATCATCGTTTTCCTTATTCTTACTCATTTTGTGTAAAGTTTCATATACAGAATCGCTGAGCTTCTCAATCCTTGCAAGAGGGGCATCAAGACTGTCCAACACACCTACTTTTACCAGTTCTACAAACAGTTCACTCCAAACAGTCGCAGTGTCCTCCATGCCACTAGGGGAGTCTTTAGTCGCTGGAGGTTCCACTGGGTCAAAAAGCCAGCTCCAGATATCATAAAGCTTGCCCGCAAAATTCATTCTTAAAATTCTGTTTCTCTAGAACTACTTCCGGTACCAATTTCTGTAACGGTTACTCTTAACTATTGCTGTGACAGAGCACCCAAAGTCAACCTAAGGGAGAAAAGAAGGTTTATTCAGCTTACGGTTCCAGAGTACAGTCTCTCAAAGCAGAGGCGGCATGGCTGGCTGGCCAAAACTGGAGGCTAAGTCACCACAGACTAAGAGCTAAGAGCTGTAGACTGCTTGCTGCAAAGGCAGACTTCTCCTAGAGTAAGGTGGGACTAATCCACCTCAAGGCCCACCCCTTGTAACTGCCTTCCTCCAGCAAGGCTCCACCTCTCAAAGTGCCATGACCTTGCCAAACACATGAGACTGTGGGGGACACATTTCAAACCATGACAGAGATGATGGGGTGATGTCACCTTTGTTTGTTCTGGGCAGGGAATGCAATACCAAGAGGGGAGGGTGACAGTGCGTGTGTGCTGTGGTTCATGGATGGAGGTCAGTTCTTTCCCTCCACTATGTGGGATTCCAGGGATCAAACTCAGGCACTGTATTGTACCCACTGAGCTTCCTTGTGCACCTCAAGCTCAGATACTGTGAACTCTGAAACTACCATAAACCAGAAGGCTAATAGCAGCAAAAGCATATTCTCTCACAGTTTGCAGGGTAGAAACCTGCTAGTTACTTCCCTTGCTCCTAGCGCCAAATTCCTGACAAGGATCTGAATTATTTACACACTCATTGAGGACACTGTATGAGCTACTTTCCACTTTGCTTATCTCATTGCTGTGACACATCTAACCGCATTAACTTGAAGAAGGAAGTACTTAGAGGGGGTGGTGAGATCGTAAGAACCTAAAGATGGGAAAGTCCACCTTTGGACAAGACATTCCACTCAAGGCAGGACTGCTGCATCTAGGAACTCACTGAGTAAAACTTGTCCTTACAGTTTGGAGGTACAGCATGACTGACCCACCAACATGCCCCTACGGAGTATAGAGGAACTCTAGAGAGATAAGAACATACTTGGGGAAATCTTGGGGACTAAAGCTGGATGAGTGAAGGGAAATGCTCTCATCAGTGAGGTTGCCCAAAGAGAGGCAACTCGGTGTGCTACAAGATGCCTGAATGCCCACAAGAGTAGACAAGCTAGAGGGAACCCTGGGGTCCACAGAACCATACAGGCAGGAGGGTGGGAGAGAGTGGGATGGATGGATGAAGGGAAAGGAAAGGGATGAGAAGAGGGGGGATGGAGGGCAGCAGGGATGAGTACTAAATATGCTTGTAAAACTAGAAAAATGTAATAATTAAAAAAGAAGGAAGGCTTACGGTTTGGAGGTATAGTCCATCATGGGCGGGAAGGCAAGGCCCAGGAGCTTGCAGCAGCTGGTCACATTGCGTCAGCAGTTAGGAAGGGGGGGCGGGTGCTGGTGCTCAGCTCACCTTCTTCTTCCTAGAAGTCAGACCAAGATCCCAACCCTTGGGGTGGCGCTGCTCACAATCAGGGTGAATCTTCCCACCCCTATTAAACTAACCTAGACACTTCTTCCTGGGCGTGGTCAGAGATTTACCTCCTAGGCAGTTTTAGAGATGGCCAAGTTGGTTACGACTCTCAGCCATCATAAAATGCCGATCCACAGCATTGACAGGACCTCGCTCCCTCGGGTGACTCTAGCTGAGACTCTCGCTCGCCTCCTTAGGCTGCAGGTAACTAGACCATCCGTGGCTTCGGAGGCTGTGCCCCACTCTACCTTGCCTCCCTTTTCCACAGTCCTCTCTCCTGCGCAGTTCATCTTCTGTGCTGCCTCTTTCAAGGACACTTGCGAGGCTTATGCTCTCCCTCGCTAATCTACCATGATCTTGAGTTCCTTGGCAGGGAAGGTTCTGGGCCGACCACACGGATGGATCTTTTTGCAACTCGCCATTTAACCACAAGCTCCCAGTTCTCTGTCTGGAAATGGGAGACCCTCGGCGACAGTTACGATTCCCAAAACCTCTCAGCTCTGCGTTGGGATGTTAGTAGTGAAGAAAAATCTGAGAGACCCCAAGATGAAAGAGACCCCCTTGGGGTGCTGACTTTTGCTGTCAGTGCTACTGACTGCCACAGAACCCCAGACTGACTGAGCTACCTGATTCTACATCTTTTCTGCACAACTGGTTCTGGGACACGCCATCCCAGCTTACCTCAAAGCTGTCCCTTGCTTCTCAGCGAGCTGTCCCCTCCAAAATAAGCCAGCTTAGCATTCAGAAAGTGCCACTGATCTCAGATTTGCATACCCCAGATGCGGCTACAAAGCCATTTATCTCTCAAGAGCAGCCTGCTGTGGTCCCTTTTATTTTTTTATGGGATTGTCCTTAAATGGCTGATTAGTTTGGGGTGATTTATAAATGCTTCAAGCTTGGCAATTTCCCCCTTAATGACTGGACAGATTTGTGTCTGGCTTTATGCAGCCTTGGTATTCTTTGTGGTTTCAGTGCATCCGTGTGCCACCCCATCCCGCTGTGGCCTGGCTTTGCTCCAGTCTAAGCCAGTTGAGACCTTCCTCAAGCTTTCACAAGGTTTATCACTTCCTGTCTTTGGCCATTTATCTTTTAGAAAGGAAGAGCAAGCAATAAAAAAGTACTAATAGTTTTTTTTCCCTTCCCATTCTCTTTTTCTTTAGGGGACAAGAAAGAATCATGGTAACCTTGGGTTAGTTATTTATCCTTTCTGACCTTTGGATCCCTGACTTGAAAATGGGAAATGATACGCAGAATCCTTTCCTAGGAAATTGATAGAGTTAGTGTTAGGAAGCCGCATGGCGTTATTCTCTGCCAGCATAAGCCCCCCTTGAAGGTGGGCAGCTGTGTTTACTGTCATGGTCTATGCTGAGAAGCAGGCATGAGGTGGAGACATGGACCTTCTTGCTCTTGAACCCTCTGAGATCTTTGCATTTGTTCCTCCTCTTCTTTTTCACCTTGAAGCCAATCTGTGGAAGTAGGTCCACCTATATATTCTCGGTTGTTAGTGGTTAATGACTGCTGTATGTGCTGTTATGTTCTATTCTTGCTTAATTTTAATCTTAGCTAAGCAATACATAGCAAACCCACTCTCCTGTTCTTGGTTCTGATTATCCAAAGGCAAATGACTTTCACTAAGTTAATTTATGTTCATTAAGGTGTCCTGCAGTGACTGTTAGTGAGGATGGGTCAGCTAGGGATGCGTACTTCTTGCTTGGTGTGGCCAGCCACATGCCCAGGTCCCCTGCCTTAAAGCCTAGAATGACAAAAAATTGTACACAATACCCCTCACTTTTAGCTGCCACTGGCTCATTCTAGCAATATCAGATCCAGGGTGAGGTAGGATTGTGGTGTGATGGTCACATGTTGGGACGAGGTGCTCCTGTAAGACTCTTAGGCTGTCTGCAAGCACCATAGATCCTATGGCACCGTTTGATCAGGGGAGAGCCCACCACTTGGCTATAGTCTTGGGAAGCCTTGTCACAAAATCGGTCCATTTTTAAAGAGACATGAGGAATTAGAGGTTGTTCTTCGAAGTAGGAGCAAGGTTAAGGGAGTAAACTGAGGGTATGCTAATTGGCATAGTGAGCATGAGGCCAACACTGAAATCAGTGGGGGAAGGGAGAGGGCTCAGCCTCTATTCCCTGATTGGCAATGATAGTCCAGGCTCTGGGAATGGGGTCGTTTGACCTCCCCTGGATCCCCTCATGTCCCCAAGTTTCAGAGCTGAGCCAAGCTGAGGGCAGAGTTTGTATGTTCTCCCATGTTGTATTTTGGCTATTTCGTATGTGTCATTGAATTTAAGAAATGTGTAGTTCACTCTTGGATCTGTAGATCTGTAGATTAGAAATATTTAGGAGGCTGGATCTCAGTTAGTAGAAAAGTCTTTCTAGCCTGCACATAGCCCTGGTTCATTCAGCACTGAATCAAACTAGGTGTGGTGTTGAATCCTGTAATCCCAGCTTCCTGGAGGTAGAAGCAGGAGAATTAAGTTCAAGGACATTGTTGGCTACACAATAACAAAGGCAATTATTATCTCCAGAAAAAACCAAAAAGCTACAAAGGGGAGAGTTATAATAACTGCAATAAATTCCATGGTTTGACAATAAACAGTATTTACATAATAAAAACAATTCAAATACAGAATAATGATTTGACTAAAAGATATGATGTAATGTTGACAATGGACAAACTCATCAAAATATTTTTTCAGGCAGAAAATGTTATAACGGAACTGAACATACATAGACTTTTTTCTTGTATCCTAAATATCAGTATACTAGCTTTTTATATAACATTTATAATGTATTAGGTATGATAAGCAATCACAATCTAGAGATGATATAAAATATATAGGGGATGCATGCTGGCTATGTGCAAGTGCCACACAATATTGTGTGTGAGTATGTGTGTGTGTGTGTGTGTGTGTGTGTGTGTGTGTTTGTGTGTATGTCAGAGGGCACTGTGTGTCCCTGTGGTGGCCCAAGAGTGACTTGGGGAATCATACTGGATTGCTTCTACCTCCTTTGCTTTGCTCTGGAGTTTCCCAGGCTCCATCTTCCAGGGTCACCATCATTTCTGCCTGACATTTTTAGATGGGTTCTGGGGTCCAAACTCAGGTCCTTCGGCTTGTGAGACAGAGGCTTAACCCCTGAGCCACCTCTCCAGCCCTAGACCACACAATTTTTGTGAGAGGCTTTAGCATTTGTGGATTTTTGGCTCAGAGGTTTAGGGGTTCCTAGAACCCATGCTATGGGTACCAGCAGACAATAATATTTACATTTCTTTTTCTTGGCTTTTTAGTCTATTTATTGGGTGTCCTAAACTGGAAGATAATGGATTTGTCTTCTTACATATCATTCCATGTAAGCACAAGCTTACAGGTAAGCTTCTCTTTCTGTATTCTATTTTAGTGAAATCATTATTCTGTATTTGTATTGTTTTTATTATGTAAATATTGTTTACTGTTGAGCCAAAGAATACACTACAATTATTAAAACCCTTCCTGCATAGACTTTTGCTTTTTCTGGAAATAATAATTGCTTGGCTTATTTGTTTTAAATTTCTGTGTCCTTGTCATTAATTTGTTTTCAAACAATAATAAAACTTTGAGTCCTTTCAGCATAGACCAAATGTCAGTGTCTCAGTTTAAGAATATTTCAGTTTCCTGCCTCAGGAAGCACAATGCTGCTTCCCAGGGTAGCAGGCGTTGCCATGGCCACAGAGACAGGCAGTCTCATTATTTGGCCTCCACAATTGCCACGCCCCATTTTATGTTGATGCCTTGCCCAGATCTTTGCTGTGCTTTGGGTTTTCATGTATTGGGACAGCATCTGACTTGATACCTCCACATTGAAACAGCTCACTAACTCTTGGGGACAGAATGACCCCCAGCCAGCTGGGAGGTGCTATGGGAGCCCCCAGAAGTCTGCCACTTCCTTTTCTTAGCTTTGAGCTAATTCTTCCTTTACTCTCCTCCCTCTTTCTCCTTCAGAAATAACTGCTGCCTCCAAGTTTCAAATACCCAAAGTGGCATCATGGTCAGCTGTGCACCTCCCCACCTTCGCCCAAATCCCCAAGCATTGAGAGTTCAGCATCCAGGGTTCAGAGACAGTTTGTAGATGTCTTCTAATCACATGACGTCATAGTCATGTGGGTTTTTTTTTTTTTTAACTTTTAGTACTTCCATTGACTTTTGAATGGAATTTTGGAAGAAAACAGTGATAATTACATGTACTCAGTCAGTACTTTTCAGAAGTCTCCATTATTCTTCATGCGCCTACCCTGAAGTCTCCACCTCTCTAAGCAATGTGACATGGAATGGGGTGATTGTTTTTTGTTTTGTTAGTTCTATGCATTGTGGCAGGACAGTAGCACATACTTCTTGCTTTTAACCTGTTTAGCGAGCATCTGCCATATACTAGACATCACTTTGAATAGAGAAAAGAGGGATGTGGAGGCTAAGCAACATCATCTCTGCTTCGGGGCAGTTGCAGGCATTGTGAGAGAGGTAAGCAATAAATACATAAGCCTGCATTGTCATATGGCTTTGAGTTCCATGTGGAAAGGAGAGGTGTAGCTTAGATTGAACAGTCAGGGCTGGCATTGTTTGCATGTGACTATTTGGTCCTTATCTGTTGGTGCTATCAAGGAAACTGGGGGGAGGGGACCTTAACAAGGTGAGACCTGGCTGTGAAGGTGTCACTGGGCTGAGCCTTTGAGAGTAACAGGAGTGCCTTCCTTCTGGTTCTTGGCTATAGGCTGCTGTGATAACAGCAACTGCTTCACATTTCTGCTACACTGACTTTGCCAGTCCAGACACCATGATAGACTGAATCCCCTTAGATGGAGCCAACAACATATATCTTTCATTAAGTCACTTCCACTGAGCATTTTGCCACTGGCCTCTCTAGAAAGGGAGTATTCATACCGGCCTCTGGGTAACCAGAAGGTGTCAGCCGTACCAGGAGGAAGCACACTGCAGACAGGGACGGGCGGGGGCACAGGCTGCGGGTAGAAACTCAGTGTCCGAGAGCCAGGGATAAGGGTGGGCGAATGGGGGCCACTCAGTGAGGGGCAAGCAATTGGAGGACAGGCTGGAGGTTTGATGGCTGACCCTCTGTCACCTCTGGGCCAAGCATTGAGAGTTCAGCATCCAAGGTTCAGAGACAGTTTGTAGATGTCTTCTAATCACTGACGTCATATTTTTCATAGTCTTGTGGGTTTTTTTAACTTTTAGTACTTCCATTGACTTTTGAATGGAATTTTCGAAGGAAACAATGATAATTACATGTACCCAGTCAGTACTTTTCAGAAGTCTCCATTATTCTTCATGCGCCTTTTGACTTCTGAATAGAGTAAGAAGCTTTTGATAGTGCTAACTTGGATGGAGGGATGGCAGTGTGATTTGAGTGTGGCCTTCTGAGTTTAGGTCACTTCTAATCATCAGTGAAACCAGACACCAGAAGATGTTGCTCTGCCAGGGTCATTCTGACAGAAAGCTGCAGATCTGGGGCTTCAGCAGTAGGGAGGCATCTTCTCATGCTTCCACCAGCAAGAAGCTCAAGCTTGAGGAACAGGAAGGTTAGCTTCTGCTCAGGGCTCTTCCTTGTTTTCAGCTGCCCCCTCTTTGGTAGTTCGACACATGGCCTTTGTTCGGTGTGTGTGTGTGTGTGTGTGTGTGTGTGTGTGTGTGTGCGCGCGCACCTTCCTGGGGTTTCTCTTGCCAGAATGCCCTTAGACAACTCTTTGAAGGCCCCATTTCCATATGCAGTGTCAACGTACCCAGAGGTTTGACTGTGAACTTTGGGGAGACTGCTCAGTCCCTAACAGGAGCCAGAATGAAGTCCAGGCCCATAGACGTGAATCACAGATGTGAGTAACTCCGAGAGTGGTACTGAGTAGCTGAGCAGATGGTAAAGAGAGAGCTGGGGTGAGAAGGAACTGGGATTAGCTGTGAAAAGAGAAGAATCAGGATTTGGGGTTTCCCGGGGAGATTCTGGAGAGAGGGCTTAGAGAAAGAGCAGTGGGCAGCACAGTTTGAGAATGCAAATTTCAAATAGGAGCCTTTTAAGGAAAGTCTAGATACAAACTGAAAAACTCTGTGACAGTGAAGCCTTTTGTCCCGGGAGCACATCCCCAGAAACACCACACAGACCCTCGTACAGAGCCGGCTTGTGCACTGCAGAATTCCTTAGTGACTCCACAGGGACACTTCGTAGCTGTCCAGACACCAAGATGAAAGGGAAAGTTTAGGAGCCATTCAGCAGCTTTTGATATTTAAATCCCCAACACTTGATTGGAGCTACCTGCTGAGATTCCAAGAAGAACCTGGAAGGTGGTCTCCTGCCATATTGTACTGTCATGGCCATTGATAAGGACGGCCCAGGCTTGAAGAGAGCTGCAGCATCTCATTAGGTGGCAGGACAAGCCACAGGCAGGAGACACAGTGGCACCATGGTGGCCTCCGGGCAAGACTAGAGCTTTGAGACCAGAATGTCAGGTACCTGTCAAGCTGCCAAGATATCAAGTGGAACGAAGTTAGACATGTGTCTTCTGTCCTGCCTTGCACAAAGGTCCCTGGTGACCTTGGGGAAACCATGTCACCTTGCACGAGGAGGATTGTCCAGCTGCTATCAAAGCAGCAGGAAGTAGATGCAAGAAAGTGCAAAGTTCAGGGTGACCCAAGGTTAGATCTCCAGAGCACAGGCTCAGAGAGGTGTCGTAGGACTGGAGGGAACTGTGGGGTGAGAAGGGTCTGTCTCCTTTCTTTCTTTCTTTCTTTCTTTCTTTCTTTCTTTATTTCGTTCTTTTTCTTCTTTTTTCTTTCTTTCTTTCTTTCTTCTTTCTTTCTTTTTCTTTCTTTCTTTCGTTTTTCTTTTTTCTTTTTTTTTCTTTCTTTTATTCTTTATTTCTGTCCTCCTCTCTCCTCTCTATTCTCTCTCTCCCTCCTCCTTCTTTCCCTCCCATCCTCCCTCCCCTCCCTCCCTCCCTCCCTCCCTCCCTCCTCCCCTTCCTTCTTCCTTCTTTCTTTTTCGTGGGATATATTCTTATATACATCTGTGCTCACTCATTGATGATTTGGTAGAGGGGATGGCACAGGAGACCTAGTGAAGGGGACAAGTTTTAAGGAAGAGGGACATTTCCCTGATTGAACAAGATGGGTTCTTGGTACAAGCGTGAGTGAGGATGTGGGAGAGGCGTTCACTTCTTACTGTGCACTTCTTCTTTCTGAGGTTGTGGGCAGGTCACTGACTGGAAGCAGGACTCAAAGGAGCAGGACGATCTTCAAGGAGGATGAGGTGGTGAAAGAATCATTGCAAAGCTTAGGGAACTACAGTTTGCTGCGGGTTCTTGGAGATCACTTGGGACTGTGCTCATGATTTTAAAGAGGAGCGGCAGGTGGCAGCTGTTTCCACTAGCCACCTTCAGTGCTTAGGGCCCGCTCAGCCTAGGCAGATGTGAAGTGTACGTGACGTCACTTGGTCCCAATCAAAGGTAAAAAGGGGCACAGAGCTCACTATGGATAGAGTTGTATGTTCCCCTCCTCCCCAAACAGTACTCTATCTATCTATCTATCTATCTATCTATCTATCTATCTATCTATCTATCTATCTATCATCTATCTACCATCTATCTATCTATCATCAATCTATCTGTCTACTACCTGTCTATCATCTATCTATTTATCTATCCTATGTATATGTATAAATCCACATACATCTATATGCATACACACACACACACACACACACACACACACACACACACGCACACATATATATACTGAAAGAGAGAGAGACCAAGAAGGTGAAAGGGGGTCTCAGGCTGTGTTTGTTGCCAAAGAAGAACTTGACCTTTTCAGATTGCACCTGCCTTCATCTCCTGAGTGCTAGGATGATGGGCATGTGCCACAACACCTGGTTAATATAGTTCTGGAAATTAACCCCAGGGCTTTGGATATGCTGCGGAGGCACTGTATGGACTGATGGACAATGCACCCCTTTTGATTCTCATAGGATGAAGAACCCAGATGCATGGGCTCAGGAAGCTGACCCCACACTTAGGTCCCTTTGTCAGAAGCGGCCATCTGCATGTCACTTGCTTTCATAAGGGATCTGCTAGTCAAACACGTGCAAATGTCTGGGGGAATCAGTCATTGCGCTGTGGCGCGTATCTGTGTCATTGTCTCCATCCAAGGGAATGGTAGAAGATTCACCCTGTGAGTGTAGCAGACAACTCTGCCACCTGAGCCGCAGCTGCCTGCCTCTCTGTGGCGTCAACCCAATGTCAAGGAAGCTTCTCTGTCAAGCGCAGATGCACCTTGAGTTGACTCTCCCATCATGCATTTGTCCATCTCTCTGAATTCTGCCCTTGGTTGTTGCTATGGGAACTTACACTCAGTTGGTCCACACCTAGAGTGTGCACATGCATGTATGCCCCTGGAACCAAGCTGCAACCAAAAAGGGCTGGAAGCTCCCAGACCTCTCACCTCTCCTGACAGTCAGATGGGAGAATCATCAGTTTAGAAAGACACAGAGCAATGGAACCCTTGCTCTTGGGAGCCTCTGTGACAGCTGACCTTGGTGTTCCTTCTCTTGGCCTTGGAGGTTTCTGCCTCTCTCCTGTTCCCTGGCATTGCTTCCCCTCCCCAAACTACCTGCCCTCAAATCCTCCTTCCAGGCCGTTCTTTCAGGGAAACTAAAAGACAGCTAGTTACTTGGGCACCAAGAACACCTTCCACAGAACAGAAATTTCTAGATGTGGGAATGGAGAAGGGCAGACATAAAATTGGAAGGAAATAAAAACTGAAGCTACACGTTGCTACAGGGATTTGTACGCTTGAGCATCTTTGGATTCAGGCAGAGCTGGGTGATTGGGTGTGGGGGGGCCTTGAACTCCTCCCACATCTAGATGTAACTGTGGACCAGTTTCTTCATCTTCCTGGGACACCCATTTCCACGCTGGAAAACAGAAGCCAGCGTCCTCCAATTGAGAGACCTGGTACATGTTCAGGGCACGGCTCCCAGGACACTGGCACAGAGCTGACTAACCAGGGCTAACCTTCTGCCTTCTATTTGCGTTACTGGAGACTCTAACCCAGAGTGCCCGCATTGAGCACTTGGAAACACTGAGGCCAGTGCTTCTGTCTGCCATATGCAAGGGGGAAAGGGAACCCTTTGCTCCATTTCAAGGGGCGCTCTGTGAATTCAAGCGGCGAGGATGACAATGATAGTATAATAATTGCTCTGAAGGCGCCGCTTGTAATTACTGTGCCTGGCTGATCTCTTTCGATCTTCTTTCTCCGAGAGGAATGGCAGGAGAAGATAGCGTCTGTGGCATCTACTCCCAGAGACAGCGGATACCTGGGGGACCCTAGGCAAGCAGTTCACAGCCATCTGCCTGCAGGCCAAAACAAGACATCGGGATACAGATGAGGTTGGGGGGCTGCCATCTCATGCCCTGGATGCAGAGTGTCAAGGAAGCATCCTGTGGCTTGTGCCCGTGAGCTGGAGTGGGGATACAGCTCTCTCCCCAAGGTGTGCTGGGAGCTGCTCTTAGCGCAATATTTATCTCACCACGTAAACCAATGGAGCTGGTTAGAAAAACAAGTTTTATTGCATTCTTAGGCGGTGCACTTAGCTGGCTGGTCTCCTATAAAGCCATCTGTGTCTGACGGTAGAAATAGCTTATCAGCATAAAGGCTGGGGAAATTGGATTAAGAAATCACTGTGTGCTGAGAAAGTGGACGCAATAAATTTAGAAAGGGAGGAGAGAAGACCGAAAAATAGCAGCGTGAGTGGAATGAGGGCCGATGCCAGCTGTATAGACCGACTGTTGGGGTTCAGATCCCAAATTGTAGCTGGGTGACCCTGATGAGTTGCTCACCTCCCTATTTCCCCATTTGCATACTAGATAGGGAAGTAAATGAGTGACTGTGAATATTAACAAAATCTCTGGGATGATTCCCCAAAATACTAAGTGCACAGCAACCTTAGATTATAATGCAAGAGAACTCCAAAAAAGTTAGGTTAGTTGTGGTGGTGGGTGGGGGAGGGGGTCGGGGAGTGTACCTGTAGTCCCAGCTCTTGGGAGGAGAAGGCAGAAAGAACACAAGATCCAGACCAGTGTTGGCGATGAAACAAGTCATAGGTTAGCGTGGGCTATACAGTGAGGCTTTGTCTGAAGACACAAAACCAAGTGAAAGAATGTGGGTCGTGTGCAAAATTTGAGAATTCTCAAGAATTCAGTAAGCCATATAAATATTAGAACTTGTAATGAACAAAATCTCCCACTAATAAACAAAGAAAGAATCTGAACCCACAGCTCTATCACCTTAAATATATAAAAAGGGAATGTATTGAGTTGGCTTACAAGATATGGCCGAGGTAGTCCAACGATGGCTGCCAGTAGCTGCTTAGTCCAGTAGGCCAGTGGGTGACAGCTGAAGGTTGGAGGATTCTAGCGACTCTTTAGTCACGTTGAAGACTTGGAGGGTTGGAGAGCTGGAGGGTCGAAGAAACACGGGGGGATTTGGGGGGACAGGAGGGAAGAGCGTTTTCTAGCACAGCTTCAGAGAGTCTCTCTTCAGTCTCTTGTTCTATGGTGCCTTTTATCTGGCCTGCTACTGTGATCTAGGGATGAGCTCTAGGGAAGTTCTAATGAGATCTAGGAAAGTTTCAGTGAGATCTAGGGCTGGTCTTTGTATTGTAAATGTATTGATCCAGATAATCTCTTCAAGTGGTCTCAGTTGATTTAGTTAATTCCAGGTGTGTCAAGTTGATACCCAGGTTTAACTCTCACACCCTGCCTCACTTTCTTCACTGTAATCCTGGCTCTGGGGTTTAAAAAAGAGCAGATGGTCAACACAAGGACCATCATTCAATGACTTGATCCCATAAAAATTAGTGCCCTGAAATTCTTATCCTTATTATTATTAACTTTACTTTTGACCTCATCCTTTAAAGTTTGCCTTGTTCTCTTCCCTGGCCTGTATGCCTGGTTTCTCTCATAGTCTCAGAAAAATCTGACATCCTACAGTGACATGCAAGTCCTACTTGTCCTTAGCTGGGCCAGCATGATGTTAATGGAGGTCACGCGGAGCCCTTTGGGGGTAGCGTGAGCCTTCGGGAGCTACGTCAAGGTCATTCTCAGGCCGAACCCTGAGCTTGGAGGAAAAGTCTAGTCTCGTGTTCTTTTCTATCACCCATAAAGTGTATTTTCAAAATGAAATAAAACTCAGGGGGAAAGGAAGGGCAAAAGGGGGGAGAGCTCGATGGAACTTTCTAGAGCTGGGAGTTGCTGGCATTCTCTTTGTTGTTTTAACCTTCCCGTGCTCCTCTAAAGGAGGCATTTGTCAGTGATGCTATCAACTTTAGTGCCCTCCGCGTTTATGACTGTGCATTTAATAGCGAAGACATAAACATACACTTTTCATCCATTTTCACTGTTCCCCGTTCAGCTCAGACAACAGCTAGGATTATCATAACCCTTCAGAGGGAGCTATTAGGGGGCCTGGGGTTTATCCTTGCTCTCTCAGAGCCATAAAAGACTCGTGTCTCAGTGTGCAGAGACACGCCATTACTGTGGCCGGGCCGCCAGGCCCCCATCCTTGCTCCCTTTGGTAGCATTAATCCTCTTTTTGCAGAGCTCAAAGTCAACCAGGTCCTACCCTGAAACTGACAGTTACTTGTATGTCACAGTGGAGGCGGTGAAGACAGGCAGGACACCTTGAACTTGCGCCCTCTCTGGCCCTTTGCAGGAGCTTTGGTGCCCACACAGTCTCTGGCTGCAGGGGTCAGGACAGAAGCTCTTTCTCTTTAGGGTGCCCACCATCTAGTGTGGACAGAGCAGCTGGGGCCCCTAAATAAGAGAGTGTGAAGTCAGAAGTCACTTTCTGTCCAGGAGTGAGAACCACTGTGTATGCCGACAAGTGGGGCTGTGACTGCCACCGTCTACATCAGGAAACTGGCCTTGTAGATTTTTTGTAGCCACACAGAGGACACAACGGTTTCAGTATATGAACTATTTAGAGGGTCCAGGCTTGTTCTGCCTCTTGACACGGTGTCACAACACTGTCATCTATAAACTTCACATTCAACAACTGTGCAACTGAGATATGACCAAGAACAATATTTCAAAAATACTATGTTTAATTGAATTTATGATTTTATGTTGGGTCATATTTATAACTGTCCTAGGCTGTGAATTGGACTTTTGTGATATAAATTACCTAAGGGAAAACAAGCCAGTACATATGCATGTACACACACACACACACACACACACACACACACACACTACTCAAGTAGGGGATAATGTTCAGTCTTTTTTTTAATGTGTTTTTTATCATGAAGATTTGGGTTCTTGAGTTTTTTGACACCTTAGATGGTGAAAATTGCCTGGAGTTGGGTGTGGTGGCATATACTAGTAATCCCAGCATCAAGGTAACAAAGGTAGAAAGATCATAAGTTACAAGTCAATCAGAGATATAGAGCAAGACCTTGTCACAGAACAAACATAGAAAACTCTACTTCAGTGAAGTATTAATTGATTATAGTTGTACTCCTAACTTTCCCTCAAACTTAATTGTAATGTACAAGCCAGATTATCCTATTTATAAATCTCACATTTTGACAGTCTCATTAGAGGACCACTTTGTTTACTTGTTTGAGCTTATGTACTGAGCTTTTTTAATGAAGCCTTTTAAAATACTCTTCTGCTCTTGTCACTTGAGTCTATTCACTTTCCTTTCCAAGAACTGCAGTTGACTGGAGCTGGTTGAGTTTTTGGTAGGTTTCCTGTTCATCTGTAATTCTTTCAACTTTTATAAAGGAAGCTATGTCAAGATGGTATCATACTCTCTTAGATGTGGCAAGATTGCTTTGGAAATAGTGCAATGGAAGTCTCGAAAGCTCCAGTCAGCCACTCAGCACACATCTGTGTGTTTTGAATGTGAACTGTGCCCTATAACTGTGGTGAACTGCCTCCTATTAGGAAGCCGTGGCTGGACGTGGAGCCTAACTAGAGGAAGCAGGTCACTGGGGGGGGGGTCTTAAGGTTTGATTATCAGGGCCTGTCTTTTCACTTCTTCCTGGCTGTAAGAGCCAATGTCAATGAAACTATTGACTGTCGTTCCAGTTGCCAATGGCTTCCCACTGTGATGGACTGTTTCTTCCTTCAAAGTGTCAGGCCAATAAGCCCCTCCTCCCTCAGGGTAGTAGATTAACCCACCAGGCTAAATTCTGTTTCACAATGTAGGGACAAGGGAGATGGCTCAGCGGGGAAAACGCTTGCTGTACCAGAGTGAAGACTGCAGTTCAGATGCCCAGAATGTATGTTAGATGTTTGCCAGGTGGGCGGGGAAGCCCGACTATAATCATTCCAGTGCTTGGAAGACAGCTGGAAGTGGGGTCCCCAAGGAAGCTGCTAGTTAGAGCAGACAGAGTCATTTGAATCTGTGAGCTCTGAATTCAGGTGAGAGACAATTCCTCATTGGAGAAAGTAGAAAGCCTTTGAGGAGGACTCCCCGTGTCAACCTCGGGTCTCCACTTGAAGCATATACACACGCGCACATGATTACACATCACATAAACACACACCGGAAAAGAAAAGAAAACAACAGTAATATACTAAATAAGCAAACTTCCAATGCTCAAACACATTCCTTTACTTACATCTAAATCTTTATTTGAAAGATACCCAGGAAATAGGTTGTAAAGAGTGGTACTTTCTTTCCATTGCTTCGGAGGTTCCAAAGATTCCCAATGGTGAGCAGGATCAGACCATGACTGACGGAACAAGTCTGACCCTTTGCTCATACACTGGGGTTCCCATAACTCCATCGATACAGCTTCATCCAGGCCGAGCTGAGCTTTGTATGTCTCTAAGTTCTAGGAAATTTGAACTTGAATTCAACTTGAGCGCTTGAGATGACATGTGCTACTTCCATTTTGTGGATGATGTGCTTACTGATGATGAAATGATAGCTGATTGGCTATTGCAGATCCCAAGGTTGTAACTGACTTGTGAGTTAATATCACAGATGGGGTTGTGTCCTAAGTCAAATGTCAAAGTCCAAATCTTGGCACCTCAGATATTGAGCTTGTTTGGAGACAGTATCATTACGCAGACAGTCAAGGATGAGGTAGGTCCTCATGGTGATCTCTTAACTCTGGGAACGATGTCTTCTTCTTTTTTTTTTTTAATTTTTGCTCTGTGTATGTGGGTATCAGAGGGCGTTGTGTTGTCTGTGGAGGCCCAAGAGTGACTTCAGGAATCATCCTGGATTGCTCTACCTTCTTTTGCTTTGCGTTGGGATTTCCTAGGCTCTGCCCTCTGGGATTGGAAATGTTAGCCATTGCCATTTCTTCGTGGCATTTTTAGGTGAGATGTGAGATCCAAACTCCTTTGGCTTTCCAGGCAGAGGCTTAACCCCTGAGCCATCTCTCCAGTGCTGACCAATGTCTTTATGAAAAGAAGTTGAGATACATGCAGAAGGAAGATGGTGGGAAACATGGCCATGTGGTAGTCAAGTCCCAGTTGGAGCCCTATGTCTAAGTCAAGGGTCGTACAAGTTTCCAGAGGCCTGGAGGAAGCCTAGCACTGATTCTCCTCTTGCCTGTTCAGAGAAAGTGCAGCCTTACCAGCACATTGACTTTTGAATTTTGTCCTCTGGAGCAGCGAAATGATACATTTCTGTGGTTTTCCACCTCTCCATCCATTTGTGGCAAAATCCAAGACCGATGAAAGTCATTTTCCCAGCAGCTTTATTGTCACCTCAGCTTTAGCATATGTGACTCCATCTTGTCTGTGACACCCCCTTCTTCAACATGCCCAGTTGATGCCTCATGGCATCTGCACCTGCCACCCTGTCTGTAGCTCGCTGACATAGTCCTTGTGACATCCACTCCCATGTCACCTCCTCTGAGTAGAACTCCTACTTCCTCTCACCATCTCACCTGCTCCATGGACTTCTCAGCCCAACATCTGGCCTAGGTGCTTGCTAATTGTTTCCTCTCCCTTCCCCATCCTGCCAGAGCACGCCCTCCCAGAGCAAGGGAAGTTGTCTGCATTAACCGCTGCTTCTCTGGCGTCTTGAACAGTGCTTGGCTCATGGCAGGAGCCGGATCAATGCCGATGGGTTGGCCGAGCCTATGACAAGCATGAACTAACTCTCTAATGCTGGTTCCACAGCGAGTTTTTCCTCTTCCTTTTCTCTTTCCCTGAATGATCCCACTGGAAAAATTTACTCCCTACATTTCCATCCCTCTTCCTTTCTTCCCATGTCCTTGGAAGGGGAAAAAAAAATCTTAGGAGTCCTTCTTAGTGGAAAAATCTGCTTGCCTCCTTCTCCTTGCCTCTTTTCCTTTCTCCTTCTTCATCCTTCTTTCTCACCCTCCCCTCCTTAGCTTCTCCTGGATCACGCCTTTATCAAGTATCTGTTTTGTTCTAGACGCTATGCTACATGTTATGTGTGTCGCACCGAGCAAGAATGAGTTTAGAGCATTTTGAGTTTCTTTTTTTTTAATTTATTATTTATTCAATCATGCGTGTGCATGTGTGTGTGTGTGTGTGTGTGTGTGTGTGTGTGTGTGTGTGTGTGTGTAGAACCACGGACGAATTCAGGAACCACCACGGACGCCTCCACCTCCCCCTTGTTTACTCTGCCCCGGGATTCACAGGCTCTGCCCTACCAGGACCAGAAGCGCAGGGCGCCCCCGCTTCCACCGGGCGTCTATATGTGGGGTCTAGGATGCGAACTCAGGACCTTCAGCCTGCAAGGCAGAGGCTTAACCCCTGAGCCACCTCTCCAGCCCCCATTTTGAGTTTCTTGAGTGACATTAAGCACATCATCTTCAGTTCAATGAGTCTTGAGAAGGAAGATTATACATGGCTATGCATGTTTTCGAGGGACACCTTTCGTAGTCTATAGGGTGCATTTGAAGAGATAACCTTAAATGGGGAAAGAGATGGGCAGGAATTCTGGAAAAGGCAAGGGTGTGTGCAAAGACCCGGAGTGAAAAGGATCAGTGATCTGGTCTGGCTAGCCGACTTGCTCTGGGAATTCCCATGCTTCCCCTTCTGGGCTGGAATTGCAGAGTGGCCTCCATACTGGCCCAGCGATTCAATTTTACTTGGGATTTGGGGATCCAAACTTGGGTCCTTTTGCTTCCAAGGCAAAGGCTTTAACCACCGAGCATCTCTGCAGACATGGGACTTTTCAGACTCTCGATTTCAAATGAATTTGCTGTATCCTCTCTAGGACCCCAGAGCTACATTTCCTGAACTTTAAAGAGAGAAACTTAGACTCAGAAAGCCTCTCTCCTTGTAATTTTATAACTGCATGGTTCAAGGACCAGATAAAACCCATACGATGGGCCTAGTTCTGACATGCAGGTACTGGCTGGTTATCTGTGTGCCCTAGGCTAAAGGTGTCTTTGGGGGACTCATAGGGAGTAATTCTCTTCTCTTTGCTGTCTAATCACACTGCACCAGCTCCCGGGCCTGCAGCAGGCCGTTATCAACGATTTATGGTCACCTGATGTTACACTTTTATCGGCAGAGCTAGTCGCATTTTAAGCTCTTTGAGACTTTCTGCTTGGAATAATTGCTCGCTTTTACCGCCTAACAAATCTTGAAGTGATAGTGTGATTTTTCAGTGTGGAAGAACCGAAAGATAGCTCTGGAAAATTCCAGATTTTTCTGCCCAAGGTGGGGACCTGTGAAGCAAGAAAAACAACACCCCCCCCCCCAAAAAAAAACAAAAACACAAATAGAAAACTAAACTTTATTTTGCTGAGTGCTACACGGCTGGGCACTGGCTGACTAGATGTGGCCAGTTTCTTTCTTATCTCTTTAATAAGTATCTCACCAGCATTTCCCAGCTGTGTTCCTTAAGAATCACTTCCTGGAACCAGGGAAATAGCTCCGTCATAAAGACCGTGTTTTTGCAAGCACGAGGACCTGAGCTTGAACCCCAGAATCCGTGGGAAAGGAAAAGAAGCCAGGCATGCTGGTGCACGCTTGTCATCCCTGCGCTGCGTGATCTCGAGGGCTCACGGTCAGGCAGACTTGTTACCTGTGTAAGTCTCAGGCCAACTAGAGATCCTGTCTCAAAACACTAGATGCATCGCACTGGCAGAATGACATCAAAGATTGCCCCCTGGCCTCTACACACATGTATACACATATGTATATTCAGTCATGATAATGCATGTGTGTGTCTATTTGCATTTCAGGAATGTGTCAAGATTCAAAGTGTCTTGGTTGTTAAAATTTAAAAACATTAGTCAAGAAACGTCTACGCTTAGTGGATCTGATGGCCCCATGTTGATTTCAGAATATGGAACTCTTGTAGATAATTCTCCTTAACATCTTGGTTATGTAATAATTTAAATATATTCTAATGTTTCCCTTGAATAAGTGGAACCCTGAACAATGTTTCTTCTAGAAGACCCCTGCACGTGCTTGGTGTGGGATCCCCTCCCAGCTGGTTAAGGAGACCTCTGCAGTTTCTCTCTGCCAAGCTTCGCCTTCCTTATGAGGTTGGAGCACTTTGGGGTCTCATTAGGGCATGATGGTGAACTGTCCCCCACAGGCTCACGTGTTAGAATACTTGCTTCTCAGCCGGCAGGGTTGCTTTGGGAAGCTGGTGTAGAATGTGGCAGCTAGCTAGCTGGCAGATGTGGGACTTGGTGACCATGGGCTGGCTCTGCTTCCGACCCTAGCTTGCTGCTTTCCACCTGCTGCCAAGGTGCAGCGAGCCAGACCGTGAGCTGTGCCCCCGAAGCCATGACCCAGAACCAGCCCGCCCACCTTTCAGTTGCTTGTGTCAGGTACTTCGTGAGAGTGATGAGAGAAAGACCTGATGTCTGCTTCTGGAAACATCTTCCTGCTTTGGCTTCTTGGGTCTTTATGAGTGTTGCAGTCTGCCCACATGGTTGCTGATAAATGACCAGAACACAGCTTAAGGGAACAAGGAGTTGACTTTCTTACGACAGTCCAGTTACAGTTCATAGTCCAGCTTGACGGGAGAGCACACACCAACACCAGGGCCGAGGGAACTGGCCACCATGATGGCTGAGAGATGGACAATCCTTACTTGCCAGACCAGCATGTCTGGCCAAGTATACAGAAGGATGCCCACTCTCTCAACCAGCTCTCTGTGATTTATCCAGGGCCTAATCCCACCCACCATGGGCTGGGTCTTCCCCAGCAGCTAGACAATCTCCTTCAGGTTTGCTCTGGGCTTAACTCAACCATCAACTCTCTACAACTGTGCCCAGAGCTCAAACCCTCAACAGTCAAGTTGACACCTGTGCCTAACTATGACAGTGAGACTGGGCCAGGATTTCCAGATCTGAGGGGAAATAGAAGCTTGTCCAGTCCCTTCCTGTTCTGGCAGGTCTGAGGCAGACTAGCAGCTGTGTGGATGCTGTGGTGCTGTTTCACGGGATATGTCTGTCCAGCTTCCTGCCTGGTCGTCAGTGTTCCCAACCTCTATATTATCGATCTCCAGTATCTTCTCTCACTTGCTGGTCCCCAAGGGAAAGTGGGTACCTATTTTGTTTTGTAAATAGCCACTCATCAAACCAGACAATGATCTGTCTGCAAAGAGCAGCTTAAACTTAGAAATGCATCTCAGGTCTGAAGGAGTCCCAGATGGAGACATAGGCAGGCCGGGCTCCTTGCAGGCTAGAGAGACGGCTGGCAGGCTTCTGATGGCTTGCTGGTCATCTTTGGCCTTCCTTGGCTTTTCAAATTACTGCCTAGGTTTCCCCCCTCTCATTCACCTGGCCACCTCTTGGTGTGTGTATCTGTTCCCAAATTCATCAGTTGTACAGAACTAGAATCTATCAGAGTGACTTCATTGCCTTTCTTTCTTTCTTTCTTTCTTTCTTTCTTTCTTTCTTTCTTTCTTTCTTTCTTTCTTTCTTTCTTTCTTTCCTTCCTTCCTTCCTTCCTTCCTTCCTTCCTTCCTTCCTTCCTTCCTTCCTTCTTTCTTTCTTTCTTTCTTTCTTTCTTTCTTTCTTTCTTTCTTTCTTTTCTATTTACAAATAAAGTCACAATCTGAGGCCCTGAGGGGATGTAAAACTCTAATTTAGGAACTACAGAGGATTCAAACTTTCACATTGTTTCAGAGAGTGACAGAATGGTGTTTGAATGATTGCCTGTCCCACTGCTGAAGGAGAGAAGGAGGGAGTAGCTGTGGACACTGCTTAGAAGCACTGAAGGGTTTTGACTGTTTGAAACTGTTTCCAGTAGACGTCTCTTCCAGTAGACGTCTCTTCCAGTAGACGTCTCTTTCAGTAGACGTCTTTTCCAGTAGAGGATAGCTTACAGGTATCAGTTCTTTCCTTCTGTCATGTGAACCCTGGAGCTGCATTCAGGTCAGGAGGCTTGGTAGCAAGTGCCTTCACCTGCGGAGCCACATTGCCTTTGATGTAAGATTTCTTGTCTTAGGCCTGGATATTACCATCTTTCCTGCTTTGAACTCTAAAATGTAGCTTCTTCTAGGTCTTAAGTTTCCCACTTTGGGGACTGGGGTGAAGCTGTCAGTTCTCCTGGCTTGTCAGATTACTCTGAGGTTCAGGGACCTAGCTACCTCCATAACTTATAAAACTCACCTCTCTTTGTTTCTGCCTCCCGAGATCTTATATCTTATGTGTTAGTACACCCCCCCCACACACATTGTTGCAGTTAATCTTCATGGTTGCTGATAAAAAATCACCATCAAACAACTTAAGGGAAAATGGGGTTTATTTTCATATGATAGCCTGGTTATAGTTCTTAGTCCAGTTGGCAGGAGAGCACGCACCAACACCAGGGCTGAGGGAACTGGCCACACCATCTTCACATAATGGCTGAGAGAGGGACAATACTTATTTGCCAGACTAGCATGTTTGACCAAGTGTACAAAGGATGGCCTCTTTCTCAAACAACTCCCTCCATTGTATTCACCTGCTCATGGATTAGTCCCACCCACCACAGACTGGGCCTTCCCCATCCACTAGACACTCTTGCAGGTTCGCTCTGGGCTTAATTCAACTACTAATTCTCTAAAAATACTTGAACTCTTGACCATCAAGTTGATATCTGTACCTAGCTATGACACACACACACACACACATGTCCACACACACACACATACAAACATACACATACACACTCTATTGCTTCTATTTCTCTGAAGATCCTCATACATAATCTTGTCAGGAGTTTACAAACTATGACCCACTAGCCAAATGTACCCTGCTGCCCGTTTTTTTTTTTTTTTTAATATTTGTGATTTGTGAGGTAGGGGTGTGTGTGTGTGTGTGTGTGTGTGTGTGTGTGTGTGTGTGTGTACCAATGCATTTCTGTAACCAATCCAATGACAGGGAATGCTGGCTTTGAGTCATTAATAAAATATTATTATCCCTATCCTTAAACTCCGTTCTTAGAAGGAGACCTGGGTTACTACTACAAGTGGACTTGAATACTTTGCAACTCATGGGTAACAAGTGTAGGGATTTGTTTCCTTCTCACATGAGAATGTACTAGGTATTTACTATCTGGCTCTTTATAGAGGAGTCTTCTGCCCTCCTCTCCCTCCCCTCCCCCGCCCCCATCTAAGTTCTTCTGTGAGTGGAAATATTGTGACATCTTAAAGACGTCAATGGTGCAATATTTTTTGCCCTTTATAACTTTAAAAATCTGTTGATATTCTTTATGTATTTTTTTGCATTAAAGAAGATGAAACGAGGCAAATTCCCCCTGGGTGTAATTTAGAACTTGGCCTCTTGCTTCTGGATGGAGAAAGCACAGGGGAGGGACTGAGCTTTGCCTTTAGTGTTTCTCTGGCTGGCGCTTTGTAGTTCCAGCCTGGAGCTGAGTCTTAAAGATGAAGAAGTATCAGCTGTCACCTGACTCAACTCCCCTGCTTGGGCTGCTGGAGTTGGGATGTCTCTGACCCTGTGTGTTGCTTTTCATGCACCTTTTATGACACCATCTTGAATTTGTCTTGGAGCAGCCTTTGTTTATTGTCCCTGAGCGAAGGGCAGGGGGCTGGTTTCAGAATGAATTGTTGAAAAGTCAGAGCCCCTGCCTGAAGCCCTGGCTCTGCCCCCTTGCTGAGTGGGAGACACCTGGTAGTCCCGTGTCTCAGGTCACAGAGAGTTCACTCTGACACCGAACAAGTCAGCCCCTGTCAGGGTTGACCTGGCCCACAGCTGGCGGCTTTGCCTACACCACGATACAAGACAGCGATTGTGCACAGGAAAGAGGGTGGTTTTTAACCAGACTGCTAGGTGAAGAGATCGCCGCCCCTTGTCCTGGTGCAGCAACCCTTCCAAGCCACAGCGGTGTGCAGTTGTAATCTCAGCACTTGGAAGTAGTTAAGGCAGGAGGATGGCTGTGAGTTCAGGGCCAGGCTGGACTACAGAGTGAGATCCTATCTCAAAACAAAACAAAGCTCTGAATCCCAGAATCAGAGATGGGCCTTGAGAACTTTCAGGGGCGGTTTTTCAGGAAGCAGGACCCAGAAACAAGTGCTTTTCTACACCAGGGTCTTTGCATTTCCTGTTCCAGTCAGCCTGGAGCACTCTTGCTCTGCTTCTGACTGACTGGCTATTGCTTAAACTTTTGGTTTGAGATGAGCTATCCAGTATCAAACTGTCCTACTTCAATTGCTTGTGCATTTATTTAACCTACATACTCTAAAGTGCTTCTTATATTTAGGGTTTGCTCTAGGAGCCAGAGTTTACAGTTGCGGAGCTTACTGGCAGGGGTTCTCCAAATTTAAGATGCGCCCCTTCGAGTTGAGTGGAAAGCTTGGCCTCTTGAACTCTGTCTGAGCCAGTGAACCTAAGGGGCTGGTATTTCCAAGAGAGCGTTAGGTTATATTTGGACTCTCTAGAGAATTGAGGGTCAGAAGACATGCTCCCTCATCCCTGGGCATCATGCCCCCTAATGATTGGCAGTTGTTCATCTTCTGCACTGGTTAACCCACATTTCATATCCTGCTGCTACCTGGGCTCTTTGGGAGGGGAGATGTTCTGCCTTCCTCCCAGGTGGGTGTCCAGCCTGGATCAGGAACTTCATGGAAGCTTGAAGGGGGGAAGCCAGAAGAACATGGTTTTGGGAAGCTTCTCCCCAATCCGATCACCCCACCCCATCACCAATCTTAAGTCACCCCCCTCCCGCCTCTCGCGAGAAGATGGATCTTGACCTAGTGACTCTTATGTATGTGATCAGATTTCTGCAAAGCAAAGGCAACTGCGTGCCGGAAAGAGGAAATGACAGCCAGCGAGTGCGCACCTAACTGAGAGCTTTGACACAAAACATGCAGGTGGCAGGCAGAGGTACAGGATGGCAGGAGGCAGCCAGGAAGGAAGGAGGTTGGTACATGCATTGGCCTGGTACTCTTGAGCAAGCAACAGTTTCTAAGCATTCCCAGATAGTGAGCAGTGAGAGACTGTCATCGGCATGCAAGGCTAACTCTAACTTCTGCCAATCAGAGGCTTCTTGTCACTTCTCTCCTAACAGGGTTCCATTTTTATCTGCAAGCTACCTTTTTCTAGAATCTTCCTCTTGCCCCAATAGTTTATTAAACTGAATTGGTCTGTTTTCCCTTTTTGCGGTAATGTGAGTAGTATAATTTGTCAGTGGTCACCTCTAAGTGGCACTGATTATATTCACAATGTAATCTCTTTTTCTAAAACTTTTCCATGGTCCCAAATGCTATGCCTGCTAAGCAATAATTCTGTGTTCTTTTCTGTCATCCCCTGATTATGGCTGTAAAACTTTCTGTCTCTACAATTTTGACTTTCTCAGATATTATGCATAACTAGAATCATATAACACACATTCTTTTATGTCTAGCTTCTTTCACACAGCATACCATTTTGCATTCATCCATATTGCAGCATATATGAGAACTGCATTTCTTTTGTTTTGGCCAAGAAATATCCTGTAGTATGTCTCTGTCACATTATGTCTAGTTATACATCATCATTGATAGATTCATGGATAGTTTTTTGGATGCGAGGCCCTAGCTATAGTGAACATGGGTTTTGAAACTATCTGTTCAAGTCTCTGTGTTCAGTTCACTTGCATAAATGTGAAATTGCTGGACTATACGGTTAAAATATTATGTTTTAAAAATATTTTACTCTATTGTTTCTATATTTTCTATATTATACTTTTTGTATTTGAAAATATTTTATTATAGTTTCTGTTATATTTTAAAATATTTTATTTTATTACTTGAGATATGAAGGAAGGGAGAGAGAGAGAGAGGACATCATGGCATATATGTAGAGGACAAAAGACAACTTTTTGAAAGCTAGTTCTCTCCTTCTATTATGAGGGATTCCAAGGATTGAACTCAGGTCACCAACTTTGTGCTCATGTGCCTTACCCTCTGAGCTATTTCTCTGGCTTCTCTTCATTGCATTTTTAAAGGCCTTCCAAGCCTTTCTGGGCAACTGTGCTATTTGTGTCCTCAGGTTGGCAAGGGTGTGTTTCCTCACATCCATGCAAACTTTTGCTATCCTGCCTTGCTTGTCTGTGGCATGCTGTGGTGTGTCACGCTGGCTTTGATTGACATTTCCTGATGACGAGCAAGCATCTATCTATCCATGAGCTTGCTATCCATCTGTAGTATTATCTTTGAATGAATGTGCAGATTTTTTGTTTGGATTATTATTTTGCTCAGTTGGATTTAAGTAGTCCCTACATGTTAGAGGCCCAAAGTCTTCATACACTCTTGATACTTGACTCTTATCACATACATGGTTTGTACATGTTTTCTTCCCATTCCACAGTTGACTTCTGGATGTCTTCTTTTAATCTTAGTTATTGTTATTATTAGTGTCATCATCAGTATATGTGCATAGGATCCATGTGGCAGTCAGAAGACAATGTTCAGGAATTGATTCTCTCCTTTCATCTCATTTTTGCCATAGTGCCTCTCTGGCTGGTCCTCTGTGCTGCATACTCCAGGTTAGCCATGCTGAGAGATTCCAGCCAGTTTTCCTGTCTCCACATCCCGTGTCACTGTAGGAGTATTGGGATTAAAGATGTGTATTACAACATTAATTTTTTTTCTTTCATGTATATGTGTATGGGATACATGTTGTGAGCTGAGTCTCTAATCAAACCCAGAGCATGGCATTAGCTAACTAGTCTGGCTAGCTAGCTTGCTTTGGATAGTCTCAGACTCCTCCTTCTAGTGTTAGAATTACAGAAGGACCACCACATCCATCTGATATTTTTTTAATGTGGAATCTGGGGATTTGAACTCGGATTCTCCTGCTTGTGAGGCAAAGTCTTTAACCACTCAGCCATCTTCCCAGTCCTGGAATCCAGCTTTTCATGTAGGTTTCATGATAAATCTCAGGTCATCAGGCAGGTATGGTAAGCTCTTTTACCTGTTGAGCCACCTCACTGGCCCGGACCTTTGTTTTTGTAATGATGCTCTTTGATTTATCAAAGTCTCAGTCCAGCTTATCCATATATTTTTTTTTTTTAGTGCAAGATCATGTAGTCAGCCTGAGGCTTTCTTTGTGGTAGAGATCACTTACTTTGCTCTAGGCAATGCATGGCTTCACATGAGAGTCTCCCAAATGATATGGAAAAATTGTGCAATTCTCTGCAGCTTTAAAGGTCTCTGTGACAAAAATACACAACCAGGAAGCATTTTAGTACAGCACGAGTCATTGATGGCCTGGGCTCTGACTGCTGACATGACTGTCTTCATACCTTCCTACAAAGCACATGCAGGTTCATGCCCTTGACATGCAGGTGGGTTTGGAGCTCTTGTCTTCCCTTGCAGGTCTACAGATAAGCTGTGATTCACTGAGCTCGACTGGGTTTTCAGGAGCATAGTCAACATTTAGCCTTGTTTTGACAAAACAACATAGTGATGTTTTACTTCTTGTGAATAATGCTTGATGCTACGTGAAGGAAAGACCTCGGGTATCTCTTGGAAATAAATGGTCCCTGTCATTGTTCAGGGGAGCACAGTCATGATATCGCAGGTGGGTGTCGCAGAAGTGGCCTTGAGAAGGAGGGAAAAGCAGAAGGACTGATAGGCCAGAAAGTAGAAATACACCTCCTTCTTCTAGAGGCGGGGTCAGAAGACAGCAAGAAAATGTAGCAGTTGACTTGGGGAGAGGGGAAAGCGCATACCAGAGAAGTCTCTGAGAAGTGCCTCGGGCAACACTGATGGCCCAAAGTCCAGAGAGCAAGCCAGGTTCTTAAAGCAGTGCAGTCCCATTTTAAACCAACAACTTCCACAACACACCGGTCACACTTAACGGGGAAAATTTTATTTCTATGAAGCAAGCAGCACAGTTTAGGAATGTCTAGTCCTGTAGGAACCATGCTTAGCACCCCTCCAGTCTGTACTTCCCTAATAGCTCTGGGACAGAGCAATGTCAGATATAAAAGATCGTGGCTCCACCCATCTCTCACTCTTCCATCTGCTCTTACCATGCGGCCGAGCCTGGCAGCTCTGTCTTCTAGCCATGTGTGCCGTAGCAGCTCTTCCTATTCTCTCTGATCGTAAGCTCTCTTAAACTGTCTTTCTTCTCGTTCTGATCTTAAGCTATCTGATGCTCTCCCACCTTAAGACTCCTTGTCTTCCTTGGACCAAGCATCCAAGAGTTTCTTCCCTCTTCTCTCATCTTCAATAAAATCCCTGCTTGTACCTTTTAGCATGCTCTAGCTTCGGCTCCGCAGCACAGGAACCCCAAGGGAGAGAAACCCCTCAACACACAGGAAGTGGTCTTGGGGACAAGGGTTTCATCGCCCTGTCAGAACTACTTCCCTTTATCTACAGGTCCTGCTGTAAGACCCATTTCTTTTTCTGTGATATTGTCAGGCACCTTGCAGTTTCTGTGTGAAACTCTGGCTTCTCAGAAGGTGTAAACATGCCAGTTATGGTCATCGTTACAGTTCGCCTGCGTGGTTGCTGATAAAATCATCATCATATGACTTAAGGAAACAAGGGGTTTATTCTCTTACCATAGTCTGGTTATAGTTCTTAGTCCAGCTTGACAAGAGAGCTCACACAACACCAGGGCTTAGGGAACTGGCCATGACATCTTCACATAATGGCTGAGAGAGAGAGACAATCTTTATTTGCCAGATCAGCATGCCTGGCCAAGTATACACACGGATGTCAACTTCCTCACCCAACTCTGTATTTTTTATTCACCTGCCCAGGGCCAGTTCCACTAACCATGCATTAGGCTTTCCCCAGCAACTAGATGATCTCCTGCAGGTTTGCTCTGGGCTTAACTCAACTGCTAGTTCTCTACAAATGTGCCAGAGCTCAAACTCTCAACTGTCACATTGACACCTGTGCCTAACTATGACACTCAGTGAGGAGCTAGCACAGTCCCTCTGTGCTATCTGAGTTTCCAGTAGGGAGAAGATTTTGGAGCTTGGTATCCTCCACCTACAAGGTTTATGGGAGATCAATTGGGTGGCCATGGATTGTGGTAGTGGTGGGGTCTCGGAACCTCTGTTAAACCCAGAGTCATCTACATGGCACCATACCGCAGGACACCATCAGCAGAGGTGCCTGCCTCTTTGGGCATTCCGTGGCCCATCTCAAAGTCTGGGGCTCTCCTTGGGCAGTGGTGAGCACTGGACAGAAGAGCTGCGGTGCACACAGAGGAAACCCTTTGAACTCTGGAGCTGTGTGTTGCATGGTGGGAGTTTCATAGTGGGTGATGGCTGGAGGGAATGGATGCTGCATCCCTAGAGGATTATGATCTTTCTGCAGTGAGCAACAATGTGGTTCTAAACCTCTGTCCCCGAGCTGGAGAAGCACAGCTCGGTCACCCCAGGTTATGGTGATTATAGTTATCTAATGAAATCTATGAGCCTCTCCCATGGGGAGAATGTGTGAGCCCCATCTTGGAAGTTTGGTTCCCAGCCAGAGAGTAGGTAGGGTCAGAAAGACTTGGTGTCACCTGTCCTTGTATCCCAGCACAGCTGGTTGCTTCTCTAAGCCAGCTTCATGTTCTTCTCTGCAAACTGCAGGCATTAATCCCACTCCTCTCTTGGGCTCTTGATGGCTGAGGAAGCTGGCATGTGAAGGCATTTAACATAGTCATCGTATGTGCTAGGTGCTCAAAAAATATTGGCTACATTGGCTGGGATTTGTGGTGAGGTGGAGTCCAGCTCCTTCCACATTCCTCCCACCCCATTCTGCTTGGTTTTCACTTGAGTTCCAGCTACAGCAATTGTTTCTTTTTTTTCTTATTCAATTGTGCATGTGTGCGCATGTGTGCATGTATGTGTGTGTGTGTGTGTGTGTGTGTGTAGAACCACAGGCGAATTCGGGAACCACCATGGACTGCCTCCACCTCCTCTTTGTTTACTCTGCCTCAGGATTCACAGGCTCTGCCTTACCAGGACCAGAAACGCAGGCCGCCCCTGCTTCTGCCCGGCGTCGGAGTCTAGGATCCGAACTCAGGACCTTCCACCTGCAAGGCAGAGGCTTAACCCCTGATCCACCTCTCCAGCCCCTACAGCAATTGTTTCTAACAAACCATGTCATGTACATGTCTGTACCACCTCAGGACTTTTGTATATGCTGATGCTTTGTCTGGAATATGTCTATCCTCTTTGCCTACCAAGTTCACACCCATCTCAGCTCGACTGTCTCTTATTCCAGGATTCTCTGAAATCTGTGCCTTTGGTTCTCTGTCTACCATCAACCATGTAGGCTACTATTTTCTTTTTCCCCTACTGAACTATGAGCCTTGGGAGAACTGTCCATTGCTCCCAAACAAAGTGGCTGATGGAATCCTCAATGGTTTCTGACTTAGCTCCTGAGAATACAGGGGTGGTTATTATTTTTAGAAGTAAGCCAGAGCCATCATATCTGAGATGGCCACAAAGGAGAGAAGATCTGCTTTAGAAATATATATATGTGTGTGTGTGTGTGTGTGTGTGTGTGTGTGTGTGTGTGTGTGTATGCATGCATGCGGGCACACAAGAGGGCATTTGTGTATGTGCCTGTAGAGGTCCAAGAATGACATTAGGGATGATCCTGGATTGTTTTACCTCATTGCTTTGCTTTGGGGTTTCCCAGGCTCTGCTTCCAGGGTCAGAATTACAGACTGCCACCATTTCTATCTGGAAGTTTTACATGGGATCTGTGGATCCGAACTCAGGTCTTTTTGCTTGGGAGGCAAAGGTTTCAACCCCTGCACCATCTCCCAGGCCTTAGACCTAGCAATTTTTTGAGGGACTTTGATGAAGTCTTGCAACATCCATGCAGCTCTCAAGTGTATTGGCAAGATTCACTACACTGGAGGGTTAAATTTGCAAGTTGAAGGAACACTCCTTTATCTGAGCTTTCATTTTCAAACAATGCTGCACAAACCAAGGTCATCCTCCTGCCACTGAAGAGCAGCCAGTCTCCAGGCCCATCATATGCCCCCATGGAGTGTGCCCTTGTGACTGGAAGCTGAAGAAAAATGGACCCATCTGCCCGAGACCCAAAGAACTGCACTTTGTTCTGTAGTTGCTGCAGGAAAGGCTCATTTAATCAGAACTGAAGAGCGCAGTATTTGCCATGAGACTTCTCACATCTTATCTGGTTTTAGTGATTTCTTTTTAATGAGCTGATGCTCCACAGAAAGCCTGAGATGCTCCAACGTGGGCAAACAAATAGAAAAGCAAGACTTGTGTTGGCTTGCAGCAGAATCATGTTTACTTGCTTGGTTTTGGGCAATTTTGCAAGCAAGTGATCTGTAACCTACTTTGAAGGTTATGAGGTAATTATTTGACTAATTTTCATACTCTGGTTTATGATCTGAATGAATACTCCAAAGAGTATTCCCTAGGCGATGTTGAACCCCTATCATATTATGTTTCTGATACTTGTTATTTTCTGTCTGTTTTCATTGAAGAGGCAAAAAACTTCATGGGGGCCCCGGACTGCTCTTTTTATATGTGGTCATGTATTTTTGATATGAGAGTTAGAATATTCTGTGACTTTGGGAACTGGATGAAATGCATGTTACTTTGAAGCAATTTCTTTCATAGTAATGATGAATGTGCTATAAACATGGCTAAGTTATGAGGGCATACTTTGGGTTGCTTCCTGTTATAATTACATAGTATCTAGGGTTTCCCATCAGTAAGAATAGAGAGTCAGGTGTGAAGGGCTTGGCACTGGGCTGTGCTACTTCCAACCACATCTCTAAACTCACTGAGTATGGTTGTTAATCTGAGGCTTTATTGCTGGTAATTATGGGAATTCATTTAATGTAAATAATCCTCTCTTTCCCATAGGGAGAACATAGTTTCCTTGTGATTCTCAAATGGGTTTTGAAGTACAGGTAGCAGGGCTGGGAGGAAGATAAAAGCAGATGCTGCACCAGCACGGTTATCGAGGGGTTTACATCAGTGGCAATGGAAGCTGTAAACTGTCTCCTCGCCTTTACAACAAAATGTCCGTGAACTTGCTCACTGGTTTGGAAAGGCTTGTACGGTGTGGCACCTGAGAGCGCAGGCTGATAGAAGAAACATCAGCTTTGTATTTATCAGGTTCTGCTTACTCTGGGGCATCCATTAGTGAGATGTGTTTAGTTTTTGGTTGAGAGCACAGGCTGGAACATATGGAAAGTGTCTGTCCATTTGAGTGCTATTTGTCTCCTGACACATGTGCTGCTAGGAGACCTGGGGCTAGGAGCCGAATTTCAAATTGGAGTTGTTTGGTTATGAGTGAATTGCTTTCCTTATGTCCTCATTGACACTATGATGGTTTTTATTTTTTAAAGGAATTAATTAAAGGCAGCCTTTTTATATTTTATTTTATTTTATTTTATGTGTACATGTGTGTCAGAGGGCACTGTGTATCCTTGTGGAGAACCAAGAATGACTTTGGGAATCATCCTGGATTACTTCTACATCCTTCACTCTGTGATTTGCCAAGCTTCTCCAGGGCTGCTGTTTCTGTCTGTTGTTCTGATTTCCCAGGCTCCACCCACCAGGGTTGGAAGTTTAGGTCAGTGCTGTTTCTGCCTGGTATTTTTACTGGCATCTGGGATCCGAATTCAGGACCTTCTACTTGGGAGACAGAGTCTTAACCCCTGAGCCATCTTTCCAACTCAGTTTTTATTCTCTAAATCAGATTTATTAACTTATATTTGAGAAACTTCAGCCTAAGTTGAAAATTAGACCCAAGATCATCTAGATGATAAAATGAAAGTTGGCGTTAGAGGATCTAGAAAATCATTGGGAAGTTGTTTATCCTCTTTCTCATTTTGTGTGTTTGCATATGGGTGGATGTGCATGTGTGGGGCATATGTACAAGAGGGCACTTGAGTGTCTGTGCCCATGGAGGTCCAGGGGTGACATGGAGAATCATCCTGGATTGTTTAATCTCCTTGTTGCTTTGCTGTGGAGTTTTCCAGACTCCATCTTCAAGGGCCGGAATCAAAGGCAGCTTCCATACCCACCCAGCATTTTTACATGGGATCCGGGGATCCAAACTCAGGTCTTGGCTTATAAAGCAAAGGTTTTAACCTCCAAGACATCTTCCTAGCCCTCTCCTTTTTCATTAAGTGTACAAACTAACTGCCAAATCTAGAAGTACTGAGGTGACTGTGAAGTCCCCTGCTGCACATTGGCACCTATGGCTGGTGAGGATGCAGCTCCTTGCTCTTATGGCACCTGTTCTACTCCTGCCTGTACCGACAGCTCACAAAAGGAGAAAAGTTATTTCTCCAAAAGAACAGTCATTCCTATGTGCCTTGTAGCGAATGAGTTATTGGACAGGTGTTTGTTCCCTGCGCATCGCTAACTAGAAAGCCAGGGATGAGTTCAGGGTTGGAGGTGGAAGCTCTGCTTTTGGGACGCGAGGATCCTACTGTGTTGAAAGTTGAAGAGTTTTGAGACACTATGGTCCACACTGTACATCCTGCATAAGCTTCATTCATCTTAGAATGGAGGAGACTTACAACAGTAGCTGTAATAATTATCTTAGCCATGTCTGGGTCTGGAAGAGATAATGAACACAGGGAGGGAGCAGTTTTTCATTTCATTGAGTTTTTTTTTTTTTTATTACAAGTGTAACTAGTAATTAGTCTTAAGATTCTGGCCCCAAAGGAGAGGATTTTGAGTCAAATCCTCTGTGGGAGGAAATCGGTGACTAGAATACCTTGTCATTTAATCAAAATTTCAATTAAATCAGTAGTATACCAGATAGCTGGCGTGATGGCACATGGAAATGATACCCTTCCTAATCTTTTCTTTAGTTTCACCTCGTGGTAGGCATTGCAGTTGAGACTGGCATAAACACCATCATCGGGGTTCACGGATCAAATCCCTGACTCAGGATCCTGCCAGAGAACCATTTTGAAGCCCAGCCCCTCTAGTGACCCCTGTTATTGTAAGAAAATATTACCTGATGTGCAGATACATCTTACAAATGGGAAGCCGGACCAACATGCTAGAAATGACAGGTAGCAGTGTGCAATAAAGCAAAGAAATTTCCTTCTAAATATGACCCTGATGGATAAACTTTCTTGCCGCCATTCTTATTTATAGGATATTGGGCTAGTCCTCCTCGCTTACTGTGAGGCAGGCTGCCAAACTGTAGATTATAGGGTATATTTGATTTCCTGTTCTTTGTCACTCGACCTTGTTTTTACATCTGTCATTGGGTTCCAGGCGAATGAAGGAAATCACAGGATCTGAAAGATTTAAATCTTTCTGAAGTAGCAGGTAGCTGTGTATGTGTGTGATGGAAATCAATAGCGCAAAAGATTTTTATTAGCAGGATTGCAAAATGATGACTCACGTCAAGACATATCAAATAGAAAATAATAATTTATTTTAACTTCATTTTACTTAATGTTTGGAACTAATCATGATTTCGTGAACTTGCTCAGAAAAATCTGTACTGTCCAATCTACAAAGCAAAGGCTTAACTACAATGAGCACTTAAAATTCCACAAACCATCTCCAATCGACAACTTCCCCGTACATGCAAATTCTTCCAACGGGCTGTAATATTTGCAAACATGCTTTAAATGTCCATAAAGCTGCACGAAATTTTGCTTTCTGTCAACGCCATGATACTCTCTTGGGAATCTTAGCCAGAGGAAAAAAAAGTTAAAATGGATATTCCAACTCGAAAAGCTACTGGTTTGCACATTAAGTCTATGAAACTGCTCATCAGAGTTTGGTGGGTTCAAGCTGAAACCTTGACCGGTGTAGTGTGAACGATCACTCGTATGAAACACATCGGGCAAAGTAATATTATAAAAGAAGGCTCCATTAAAAATACATACTGGTAGTTGCATTTGAGTTTTAGGCAGAGAAGAAGTGTGTTAACTTTCTTTCATATGAATATAGCTTTGACAAATTATTCTGTGAAAGTATGCTTAATAAAAAGATCTTTTTGAAATTTAAACACTTTATGAAAAAAGTTAACAAGTAAAAAAGTACAACTGCTATTTGAAAAAAGCTCCTTGCTAGTATTGCCTTCCAAGACAGAAAGGGGGTTTTTCTTTTTGAAAACCTCCACGGAACACAGAACTCTCTGTCACCCAAAGTCGTAGGGGTGGTGAATTCCGACTATCAACATGATGTCTGTGTCAATCTTATATACAACAACCTTGCCGCATTGAACGAGGCAGGGACGTCTACCCCAACCGGAGTGGTCTCTCGTCAGTATGTACATGGCGCAGAGAGGTTACACGGTAGTCACCGACAGGAAGGAGTTGTATACCCTAGTGCCATCTGGAGACTTCGTGCCGTGGGTCAAGAGTTCTTGGATGGTCATCCAGTTGTCGAAGATCTTTTTGTTCCTCTTCTTCATCATCTTTTTGTGGCTCAGCTCCAGGATGTTCATCTCCCTGCGCTCGTCGGCGCCCTGCTGCTCCTTGAGGCACTCCAGGCGGCTCTGCATCATGAACTCCCGCCGGCGTCGCTGCTCCTTGGCCTTCACCAGGTGCTGCTTGCGCTCCTCCTTGCTCCAGTAGCGGCCCATCTTCATCTCGCTCACCTGCGTCGTCATCCGTGGTCATGCCGCTGCGCTCCTCGCGGATCTTCAGCGCCCGCTCGCGCAGCAGCCGGTCCCGCACCGGCCTCTTGGTGATGTAGCGCGTGCCGTCGCTGCGGATCTTCACCTTCCACTCCATGCGGGGCTCGGCCGCTGGCGACGAGTTCAAGTCCTTGCACATGCTCACCAGGCTCATCTGGCTCTGCGCGTACTCCACGGCCGACTTCTGCTGGATCAGGTGCATGTAGCTCTGGTAGTGCTGCGCGTGGGCCGGGATGTGCGCGTGCTTGTAGGGCGAGTGGCGGTACGAGGGCAGGTAGGCACTGCCCAGCTTCGGGCTGCCCGTGGGGCTCCGGCTGCCCTCACTGGCTCGGCGCTCTTTGCTCTCCAACGCCTGGCCGGGGTCCAGCTCTTTGGAAGACGGGCTGTAGTTTGGGGTGCCCCCTTCGGGGTCCTCGGTGATGGCCAGGAGATTCTTGGGGGGCAGGCAGTAGGCCTCGCCGCTGGCCCCTGCCCCTTCGCTGCTGCCCTCGCCCGCCCTCCGCAGCGAGTTATCCGGGGACGTCTCCAGGGTGAGTGGGGTGCTCCGGCAGCTTTCGCCAGTGTTGTAGGCGCTCGAGCTGTCCTTGTCGGACTTCTCGGGCAGCTCGGTGATGTCCGAGAGCTCGTGGCGGCGCACGTCCACGCTGGTGTTGTAGTTGCGGAAGCCGCCGTGGTGCAGCATCCAGGGCTCGCGGCACGGCTCCTTGAGCTGCTGCATCTTGTGCGCCCGCACGATGCTCAGGCACTCCAGCTCGATGCTGCGCAGCTCCTCGTTGAGCAGCTCCAGCTCCTTGTCCACACTCTCGGGGTCACTCTTGCTGACGTCCAGCGGGCTGCTGGGGTAGTACAGGCTGTAGGGCCCGGCGCTCTGCACCTGGCACTTGAGCTCCAGCAGCTCGCGGAAGCGCTCGCACTCGTCCACCGGGATGCCCAGGTAGTCCACGTCGGTGCAGTCGGCCGAGATGAAGGACTCGTTGCTGAAGGGCAGGTCGCCGCTGCCCAGGGTGTCCTGGCTGCAGGTGAGCTTCCTCTGGCCCGCCAGCGGGTTAGAGGACGCTGGGGCGTCTTCGCCGTGGTTCTCAGGCTCAGAGCTCTCGTCGTCGTTGCGCGTGCTCTCGTCGGTCCGCCCCACGCCACTGTCCTTCTCGTGCTGGTTGGACAGGATGGTGGCGGTGTCTGTCGTTCCTCCGTCTTCCTCATGCTTCTTCTGTGTCACAGAAAAGGACAAGGACCACAGGGTTAGGGCGAGGGAAGCCTGAAGTCTACCCTTGCTTGGGAAGGTAGGTAAGTTTTGGACTGGGTAGGCTGCATCTGGTAGGGTAGTTAAGGTCTGGGCAGATAGCTAAGTCACGCTAATTTTCGTTCTGTTATTTCTTTTTTGCTTAGGTTGAGGGTGTAACAGTGGGCACTGTGTGTGCACGTGGAGGACCAGGGATGACATCCGGAATCACGAATCATACTGGATTGCTCTATCTCCTTTATTGCTTTGCTTTGGGGTGTCCACCTTCTAGGGCGGGGAATTCAGACTGCTGCCATATCCAGTGGCCTTTTTTTTTTTTTTAACATGGGATCTGGGGATCTGAACTCTGGTCCTTTTGCTTGCTAAGCAAAGGATTTAACCCCTGAGCCATCTCACCAAACTCTAGGTAGTTCAACAAAGACGACTCTATTAAAAGAACTAGCGCACAGTGCAATGAATAGAGAGCTGGCAGGTGACTGACTCCAGTAGAGGCACACAAGGTGCTGCCATTTCTAAGCAGCTCAGGTTAAATACAAAATCGTTTTACTTTCAAAGACGTGACTTCATTTTCTCTGATTTCAGCAGACATGGACATATTTAGTATTTTCCTAATATGTATCATCAGAAGGACAACAAGCTTGCATATTATTTTACTTCAGGGAGCTGGGGGAGTCCATTTCTGTAATCCCAGCACCCAGGAGGCAATTGGGAGGATTGCAGTGATCTGAGGGCAGCCTAGGATACACGGTGAGTTCTAGAACAAAGCTTTGGTCAGGGGGCATCTTGGCTTGTAGTTCCCTCTTGCTCAAATACAAAAGCACTCAGGTTGCTTGCTGCTGTCTTACAGTTCAAAGCTAGCTGATGGTCTTTACCACTTCCGAGGCAGGGACGGAGGGAGTCAGTTCTCCTAGGACAGCATGGCATCGGCCTGATCCCTATTACCTGTTGGAGCACGCTGGCCGTGAACTGCATGGCTTGATGGTGCTGCTCCTCAAGCATGTCCATGTGCAGGTCGTCCAGAAAGTCATTCCTGTCGTCGTCCATCCAGCCCTCGTCCAGCTGTGGGAAAGGTCACCAAACAGGTGTACTGGTCAGTGCTTGGCAACTCGACTGAACTGGAAATCACCAGAGAAACACACATCTGGGTGTTTCCGCGAACGGTTTGGCTGAGGAGGCTGGACTCAACCCTGGAGGCCGGCAGCGCGCTCAGGGGGATGGAGAACTGGACTTGAAAGAAAAGGAGACGCAGATCGGAGCCTCAGCAGCCGCTACCCCCTGCTTCCTGACTGGGGATGCCACGTGACCAGCTGCCTCGCGCCCTGCCGTCCTCCCCACGGAGGACTAGTCCCTCAAGCTGTGAGTTAAAATTAGCCTCTCCTGACCGAAGTTGTTTTTGCTGAAAGAGTTCCCTTTGGCTTTTTTTTTTTTTTAAGGAAGGATACTGCCTTTGAGATGAATAATTCGAAGGTTCTTTCCAGAAGTTATCAAAACACAGTCACGGTTGTGCTACTGTAAGAAAACTATCCTGCGAGGAGACTATAGCTACATGTCCAACTTGGGACGTCTCCAGCATTCTTCCCTACTGCCCTGCGGCTCGACTCTGTGCTTAATGTAGCTAGTTGCTACATTCTGTTTCTCTGTACTCTGCGATTGGACAAAGACTGGCAAGAGTTAGGCTGGTACATCTGTTAGGCCCTGGGGAGTCAAACATCTGGCTGGTCACCTCCCTGGCTAGGTTCTCAGTTCCTCCCCTTCACCAAGATGGCTGCATCAGTGAACCTGGTGGGTCTACAATGGTAGACGATGGCACCGTCTCTAAGCACATGCAATGCCTTTCATGGTACCAAGCACAGCCAAGTTCAGATGCAAAACTCAGGCACTGATGGGCAAGGTTGGGGACTTAAGGGTTTAACTGTGCAAACAAGCCGGCTCACCTGGAGTTCAGGCCTTGCGATCAGCAGTGAAAAGTTCTTGTTTTCTTCGCTGGTCAGAAGTGCCACGGCCTCTTCGCGGTTCTGTACCTCTATCCCATTAATCTAAAAACAAGAAGAAATCAAGGTGGTTGAGGGTAAATGACAGACTACATCTTCATGATCCATTTGGCTCTGAAAAAAATCCTGACTTTCGGAAAGGAGGGATTTGCTCAGATCAAGGTAATCCCTCTGCTCTATGACAGAGCCTCTGCAGGTGAACAGAAGGTGGCTGTGACGAGGAAGGTCACAGAAGACATCCCAGGGCTATCTGGGTTATAGGACACATCTGAACATTGCAATCTAATATATTTAGACAAAAGGATGAGCAGAATCTACAGATGTGTCCCTGCAGATATTCTGTTATGAGAGAATACGAAGCCATGGGTGTGATGAGAACATCAGAGAAGAGAAGGGGGAGTGCATAGGGGTTTCACTGAGGCCCCATGGATGGTTCAGGAACCTCACAATAGTCCCATTGACCTGGAAGCTGACCCTTTCATCAGATTTGCCACCTTATGCCGGGGAGCCAACAGGTAGCAAAAGGGGGAGTCTCTATTGGTTGGTGTAACCCGTCGTCATGACCCAGTGAAAAAGAGGGTTGCTATGCTTCAGGGGGTGCAGGGAAGAGTATATGTCTGAGCACCTCTTCTACTTTCTAGCTCAGTGGTTAAAGCCTTTGCTTAGGCAAGCAGAGGGACCTCAGTTTCGATCCCAAGGGTTATAGTTAGATACACATGTCAACTTGATGGTTGAGGGTTCAAGCTCTGGCCACATTCACATTTGTAGGTACTTGGTATTTGAATTAAGCCTAGACTGAACCTGCAGGAATTTAGTTGATGGGGAAGGCCCAGCCCATAGTGGGTGGAGCTATGCCTTGGATAGGTGAATAAAACACAGACGGTTGGTTGAGGAAGTTGTCACCCGTGTGTACATTTGGCAAGGCATGCTGGTCTGGTAAGGACTGTCCCTCTCTCAGCTTGTTATGTGGACATGGCGTGGCCAGTTCCCTCGACCCTTTGGTGATGGTGCATGCTCTCCTGCCAAGCTAGACTGTTGTAGAGAAAATTTGTCATGATTTTTAATCAGCAACATGTGGGCTACCTGCAACACTAAGTAAAATGCCAGATGGGTGTGGTGCTCGGCCTGTATTTTTGGCCTTGGAGTGTGCAGCCTGGGAATCCCAAGAGCCAACTGGTCCTAATGACGTGCTCTGGGTTTAATGACAGACCCAGGCTGACAACAGTAAGGTGGAAGAGTGATGGGGGATGACTCTCCATATCGCCAATGGACTTCCACAGAGACACACTAAAGAAAGAAAGTGCAGGGAAAACGGGAGCAGCAACAGGTGCGGTGCTGACAGATGAAGGGCTGAGTCAGCTTCCCCAGGGACCTGACGTTCTGGCTGAAGGCTGGGGAAACAAGAGGAGCAGGGGAGAAAGACAGTCAAAATTGTGCAGGGTGACAAGAATAAATAAGTGGGTTGGAGTAAGAGGATGAAAGTGGGAGGAGGCAGACAGCCCGGCCTCAAGAAACACAGCAAAGGCAATGGTTTCCGTGCGGGTGACAGTTGAAAACGTTCAGGTCTGAGCCAGAACTGGTTGAGCGCTCTCATTTGGCCTGGGTGGAACCACAGGACTCAAGGTGATGATATCACCCATAGAAGTGATTCCACGGGACGGTCAAGTCTTCAGTTTCAGGACTCAACACTTCCCAAGCACTTCTGCTAAACTTGCTAAGCACATTCTTATTTAGACACGTGACCCATCCTGAAGTTGTGGGTCCCCCCAAAAATGCTGGTTCCCAAAATGCAAACTGTGGGCCTGATCTCAGGAGGGTCCCTCTCTTTGGTCCCAGCAGAAGGAACAAAACTGAGGTGCCCTGATGCCCACCAGGCTTTCATTGATGGGAACGTCTTGGTCTGTTCTCACCTCTCCCTATGCGCGTGATTCCCTCGTGAGCCTCACTCTGCACTGGACATCTACGTTTGGGGTCTTTGTCCTCAGAGGGCTCCGGCATTTTAACCTCAGAGCTAGTACTACAACACATGCCCGTGCTTTGGAGACAGCCTCTGGAAGAAGCCTCACATTGCAAGTGGACGTACCTGAATGATGCGGTCTCCTTCGCGAATGCGCCCATCCTTGGCTGCAATGCTGTTAGGGTCAATCTGAAACACACAGCAGACATCTCAGTGTAAACATGGCCATGCATGAGAAGCAAAGCTCTTTCCAAAGGTCACACTTAGCACACAGTCATACACATCCCTGTGTTTCTGTTTTGTGCAGGTATAAATAAGACAGTGTACATGGAGCGATACTTGAACCAGTCTGCTGCCAAGTCCTCTGTAGACCTGAGGGCACAAGGTGGCACAGCTGATTCTTGCTGCACACAGAGTAATTAAAAGCAAATCAGTGATGCCAAATAGGTGGCCAGATCCTCTCTGTAAGGTCGACTAGCAACTCCACCTTGATGAGTTTGTATCAGATGCTTATATTAAATTTCGCAAAATAACTTTAAAAATGAAATATTAATTGAGACACCTGGGAGGGATGCCCTAACATCAGGTAATGTAAAATGCAAAAGCTTGGTAGGGACTATCATTAAGTGTAGCAGATGCAACTCTGGACTCATCCCATAGCGAGAGATTTGATTTCTTTAGGAAATTGAGTTTCTGTACTTAAAAGGAAGGGCGGGTTTAGATACGTGTTCCACACTGGAATCAGTTGCTTTGCATTTTTTTTTCCAGGGAGATACTACAGTTTTCACTGGCGTATTTTGATTGATAAGTACACATCAGTTATAGTTAATAAACGTGAAATTAATTGTACATACTGTGGGGAGAGTGAGGAAAATATGAATCTGCTCTTCCCTCAGGGATGAATACATGGGCCATGTAAATGAGTCCATTTTATGGTTGGTTTGTGGCTTCTCGAGGGTAATTCTGCCTTGTGTATGGACATTAGAACTTAATACTCTGACTGAAGGTGGGATTCCATGATAGAGTGTGTTGAAGGGGACAGGTAACTGGCCCATGACTTTGCAAGGAGTCAGAGCTGGTGAACTCCTTCAAAGTACCCAGACCAAACCCCATCCTTTGGGTCCTGACATAAAAAAAAAATTTAAAATAAAGCTTTTGTACCTCACTTATGTAAATCCCAATGTCGTCTTCATCATCCGTCCGATAGCACACCGTGAGGCCCAGCTTATCCTGACTGTTCATTCTGTAGAGATCCACTTCCTAGACAAAGAAAAAAAAAACAAAACAAAAAACCTGTCCTGTGAGACTCAGGCAGGCAGGAGAGCTGGGAGCTTGTCAAGTGCTCAGAAAATATTTTGTTTAAATGATGCACTGACTTCTTTGCATTGGGCTGTGTTGAGCCGGTTAACTTACTGAACAAAAGTGATTATGGACATAGGATAGATGCCCTGGGCATTTCTGACCTCTCAGTCAATAGAAAGTCATTTTGAAAATAGTTATTTTATTGATCCTCCTCAAGAAAAATTACCCATATTTCAGTCAGCGTCAAGACCTCAGGGGGAGGGCTTTTAAAAAGCATTCTTTCAATGTCAGCCACAGACAATAATATTTCCACCACCCCGAACACACCAGCCACTTCGGCCCAAATGTCGTTGGCATGTTGGGTTAGATTCACTCACGCTGGGCCCCTTAATATTCACAGGCGGAGAACTTGCAAACAGATTACGCCTAGATTGATCCAAGAAAGAGTAACGTGATAGCATGCAATTAATGCCTTCCACGACAGCTGTGATATTTACAGTTGAAAATTAGTTGCAGCCACTGTTACTGCAAATTAAACAAGATAAAAGCAAATGGAGCCCAACCCGGAGACGCATGAGGACAGGCAGTGTTACTGCATCTGCCAACGAGCCTGCACTTCACAGTGAAGTCAGAACTTTGGAAATCCTGGGAGTTTGAGGAGGATAATCCTTTTGAAAGTGGCTATGAGCCTAGTCCCCCACCAAGAGCTCTATGGTGACTTGCTCAAGTTTTTCCAGACCCTTAGCTCTAAGGACTCTCTGGGGCCAGTGGTAGCCATTCTTTGGCTTGTATTTTACCATGTTTGATAGGGTACCAGAGGGTACCCTGAAGCAGGGTCTTCATACTACTGTCTCAGGACTATTTCTAAGCGGTGTTGCTAGAGGCCCTTCCTGGGATATGGAGAGGGTGCGGCCATCTTTGGGGAGATGCAGCTCTCCCCCATGAAAGGTTAAGTACACCATGGTTGTTGTCTGAGGAGAGCGGCAGTTACCAAGGCCCTGAGCCCTGTGTGCAGGGAAGAGGGGAGCATGAATAGGTATGATGAGCCTGAGTTTTATGCCCGCATCATGGAGACTGTTGAAAAGTGTTGGGATGACATGATCTGGGCCACTTGTAGCAGTCTCTCTAAGGTAGTGGTGAAAGGCAGACCTGTATGCAAATCCAGATTGTATTTCCATCTAAAGTTTCACTAAGGGTTTGCAGATTTATCCAGGCCTGTTTGCTCACTAGCACTTGTGGAGCAGGTGACAAGGCACACAGAGCTCTCTGCACTGCCCCCAGCCCACCAAAGGCCTACAGTTACATAGCAGTGTAACTAAGACCAGGTCACCACAAGTAACCTGTGATTACAAGCTGTCTGTGCTCCTCCTTAATAAGATGTCTTCCATTTATTTTCTGATCACTGACATGTTAATTAATTCAGTGACTTCCTAATGATAGCTCTAAAAATATGATAAAATCACATTAAGCAAAATTGTTAATGTCTGATCATTTGGTTGCATCGGATGGAAATTTCCTTCCTCACTTTTGAGAGCAACAGCAGGCCTGGGTTTAAGGGTGTATTTAATCATGAAGGCACATCCCATACCCCAAGAATACAAGATGCACACTGTGTTCTTATATTTTGAACACAGCCCCAGGTATGTCACTTGGACTGTGCTTCATGTGGGACTGGGTCAAAGAAAGCCTTTTTGGGGGGCCCTTCGTTATGGGGAGCCCAAGTCAATAAAATTTCATGCGCACTTCTTCAGCTCCCTCAGACAACTGTAGCTCCCATGCTGCCATTGAGCTTGGGGCTCTTACTTGCCTATCACCTTGTGGCCCTAGAATAGGTCCACATGTCAGTAGAGCCAAAAGCCAGCTCATAGGGAAAACTGGAGAAAGACCAAAGACAGACCGAAGTATGATAAGCCTACTTGTTAGCAGGATTCAATACGAGGGACCAAGTTAGGGCTTCCTTTGGGTGACTGCATGCCAAGGTGACTATCTCTTAAGAAACCAGAAAAGATGCCAAAGCGCCTGGGCGTGGCTCCAGAACTCCTCCAAGTGCGCATCAGGTCACGGCGTAGAAGCGGAGGGAAGTGTGGAGAAACAGGGAGGGCACTGTCATGATAACCAAGGGCATGAGCTGCAGACCTGCTCCAGGAAAGAGAGTGTAGACCAGCTCCCTGCCATTGAGCTGGTGAACTAAACCCTCTGGCTCGGTAGACCCATACACACTGGTCAGTAACAGACAGACACCAAGCCCGTGAAGCTGGTTCTCAGAGAGTGTTTTGTCACATAAAGGCTGCCAAGGATGACTGTGATACACATTTAGATGTGAGAGCCAGAAGCAAGTCTGGAAATGATGCCTTGGAAAGAAACCATGCCACACATTAGGGCTACCCGCACAAGGGCAGACTCCTAGGAGTTGAAATAAAGGGTGCCTCACAACTAGCAAAGGATTTATCTGTCTGGTACCAAATACATAAATATCAAGTCTTTAGCATATGATTTTGATAAAATATACCTTGAAAGCACTTCTCTCCTTTTTTTGTGCCTGTGTTTTTTTTTTAATCAATAAACTGGAGGAATATTAAGTTATCAAAATATATTCATTTGGCTACAGTTACGGTATTTTTTTTCCTGTCCTCATGAATCTGTATTTTAAACTGTCAATAACAAAGGGAAAATATTCTTAGAACATAATATCAGGCCAGAATAGAAAATGCCATGGAAACATTGGTTGCTTCACAGCATTCTCAGCCAAATCCCTGGTCATTAACCCAAGGGTCACTGTGGCATCTGTAGGCATTCCCGGAACTGCCTAGCACTCTACTTTCAGTTGCAAACTAAGGGTTGCACATCCCTAATCTGAAATGTAGCAAAATTCTTGAGGCTTGACATAATGAGGCCAGATTGAAAAATTCCCTACTTGATTTTGTGTGACTGGCCATTGTTGAAGCACAGATACATTTGCAAATACATTAGCAAAGACAGGCTAATATATAAAGGTATAGAGACCTATACCTTTTGAAACCTATTGTTGCACTCTTACAAATATTTTAAAATTGGAAAGACTTTTTGTCGTAGGCATTTGAAATACAGGGTGTTAAATCTCATAGATGCATAGAGTGGAGAATAGGTACTGTTACTTGACTGGTTCTAGTTAGGGATGGTTTTAGAATACATGACTGTTCACAAACTACAGATGGGGAGCTGAACTTCAGTTAGTCTTTTGAGTCCTGGTGCAGATCCTCTCAGGACAGTTTTAAATGCTACAAAGACCAAATTTCCACCCCTGACATGGGTGCGTGGTCCACACAGGTCTGGCCTCAAGAGATACACAGAGCATCAGTATTGGGAGGGTGGAAAAAGCACCTACTGTAAGCACAGACACTTGCCTTGAATGTCAAATATTTTCTCTTCTTCCCCCATTTCAGTTGATAGTGCGACAAAATTGACATGGTCTACAAATTCTAGTTGAAGGGCGGTACTGAAGAGCAGTTCTAGAACACAGACCATATATATCCAGATGTAAAAGGATCATGGATGAACTTGTGTTGGTAACACGCACGGCAAGTCTCAAGCAAGGAAGATTCTAGAATGTAGGAACACACTTGTCACTAATGCTAGGTAGGATAGTGGGGGAAACTCTGAAAGTCAGAAGACAGGACCGGAGAGACGGCTCAATGGCTAGGAGAACTTGCTGTGTAATTGTGAGGACGTAAGAATTAAGATTCCAATATAAGCCTAGCAGGACCATGCATGAGTGCCTGGAACCCCCTCTCCAACAGGGATGGAGACGGAGGAGAATTCAGGGCTTACTGAATTCCAGTGTAGTTTAGAAAACTTTAACTCCAGATTCAGAGAGAGACAGAGAGACAGAGAGACAGGGACCCTGCCTCACAGGAATAGGGAGAGAGTTTCTGTGCAAACCAATACATCAACCTTTTTTTTATAAGCCAGAAAACTATCACACAGAATGCCCAAGACACAGCTTAGCCCCTGCTAGCCAGTTATTCCAGGATGTTTGTCCAGCCCGCAGAAGAGGTTGGGACTCACAGCTAAGAACAGAGGGAACTGTAACAGGTTTTCAGAAGCTGCTGAGAGACAGCAACTCTGCTACTGCTGTCTTTGGATCCATGTAGACTCATGGTTTACTCTTGGCTCCAAGATAAAAATAGGCATTGGCAGCTAAGTAACGAATTATGCAAGGCAAGCAGCACCCAGTCTTGTAGCCAGTGCACAGTATGTACGCAATAAACTTGAACGAGCTTTGGAGTCCGAGGCGAAGAGAGATGCACATGAAAAATAGCTTGGCTCTGCTACTAATGAACAAACTGGTGAAGTCTCTTAACTTCAACAAACTCTCCAGCCATTCTACACTTTCCAAAGAGACTCGGTGAAAATTAAAATTCCTCCAACTCAATGGGGGAGTTTGTAATTCTCAACATTTTCTCTGCTTCTGAGCCAGCCCTGCCCAATGGGCTCGAAGCTTAGCGCTTATCCATACATATCTGTTGTGGATGATGGAGATGGGATTTCACAGGCGACCATTAATCAAACTGGTATGAATAATGCATTCACATTAGCTGGATTACAGCCACCCCTTCGCTGGTATCGAGTTGCTCACTGGTATAGATGCACTGCTTGATAAAAATGAACAGCTAAGTCTGACATTTCATATGAAACCACATAGTACTCGAATTAACAGTATTGAGGGGGGCATTCTATGGTTAGGATTCAAGTGCTCAGTTTCACCATCAACAAATTGAATCGAAAGGGTGTCTAAACCTAATTTTCTGAATGGCTTACTCCTCTCCAAGAAACCTGGTCACTGACACACAATTCTTTACCCGCATTGGTCCATGATGGCTGTGCATATTTTTCCAGTTATTTCAATAGTTTCTATATTTATTCATGGTACTAAATGGGATACAGTGATGTTTCTAAAAGTGCCATTTTCATTTAGGACCTTAGATTTGAAATAGGGCAGCAAAGCATTTATTCCTTCAATAAATATCTAGGTGTTCAACTATTGGGCATTGCTGTCTCAGCCGGCAGGGACCATCCCGAAGATGTCTGTGGAGTTCAGTCTTTTACCCTGACATCACTTGACGGACCCAGGTCTGTCTGTCTGTCTGTCTTCCTTTGCACACGTGTCTCTGTGTGTATGTATGCCTACCTGTGGGGGCCAAAGGGTGACACCAGGAGTCATCCTGGTCCTACCTCCTCACTGCTTTTGCTCTGGGGTTTCCAAGACTCTGCCTTTGAGGGTTGGAATTGCAGGCCACTGCCATTTTTGCCTGGCATTTTTTTTTTTTTATTTCAGCTCATACAAACTTATTAGGTACACCAGTTCCCTCCCTCCCTCCCCCCCCACGTACCCCCTGCTCCCCCTCCCCACCCCTCTCCCTCCCCATCCCCCAGTGCCTCCCACCCCAATTCCCAGAGAGTCCTTTCTTGTGCATGTCTGATTTATGTGGGATCTCAACTCAGGTTTTTGGCTTGAGAGGCAAAGACTTTAATTCCTAAGTCATAACCCCAGTCCCTGTTTCTTACCTGCCTCCCCTGGTAGCATATAAGCTGAGCTACGCTGGGCCCTGGTTTGCAAGTGTCTGTGCCAACAATGATTCTAAGCCATACAGAGTCAGGAGAAGGCTGCCTGCTTCAGGGCACACCAGGCTCTTTGGCCTCACAGGTAATGCGACGTTCTCACTGGCTGCAGCCTCCTGTGGCACCTCTAGTGCCACTCTATCCAGTCTACCTATATCACTGTGAGAAAGTAGGCATGGAGATCATTTCAGGCCCCTGTCAAACTGCAGCTTCCCTTTCCCTCCTAGTCTTAGAATGACATCATCCCAACCACCTTCCAGATTGGGTAGGATGCTACCACTAAGTCACCAGGGAAATTAAAACAATAGAAGAAGGAAATTTAAACCATCTTCAGACATCTATTTTCTTTCTTAATTGCCTACAGGAAGACCTAGAGCAGGTGTTCAGTACCTGGAAATTCACGAGTAATTATTTGGCTGCTCAGCCCTGGGGTATACTTGGGAATAATTCCTTTAACTCTAAGCAATTTTACAATAACAGGGATTTGACACTTACCTAAATATGATCATTGTGTGTACTTTGAAAGGCAGAACATCTGTTTTTCTCTGTGCACTGGCTTTGGTAATATCCCAACACACTCATATACATTTTCTTCACGCATAATAGCTGCGCAGCGGGTTGGTTTTTTCAAAGGTGCTGACTTTCATCTCGCTCAGCTAGGGTGATGAGTACTCTGTTGAGAATGCTCACCCCCCCCCCCAAACCTCAAAACCAACCATGATCCTTCTGAAGTCAGGCCCGGAGTCGGAGCTAGACAGGCAGGGCCTTGTGGACAGGCTGTTGGCAACCTGGGACATCCTGGGGGAGTAGGGATGGCAGAGGTATCTCTGAAAACTAGGTCTGTTGACTACACTCAGTCCTAGCAAGGGGATTGCTTATTGAGCCCATGAAACGGACCAGGCACCCCTGCTACATACCAGGGGTATAACGACTGTTCCCTAGCAGAGACTCCCTACAATGAGCCTGAATGTTGGCAACCATCGTCTGCTTCTATACAGGATAGCCGAGGCTGCACACTACTGTATTCAGAAGAAGAGTTTCTCTTCCTTATTATCTTATGGTTTAGGAGATGGGCAGCAGATGCAGGCATCTACTTGGCTCAGTCAGGGCATGCAGATGAGCACCATGTAGATGAGGCTGAGGGGGAAGGGGAAGAGAAACAAGGATGGGTTCCCTGTCTCATCAAGACTAAAGCACTCTGGGAGACTAGCACTAACCCCTTAGGGGGGCAGATCTAATAACTACCCCTCTCCATGATCTAACAGCTATTTGCTAGGCTCAACCACTTAAAAGTTCTCCAGCTCTTGGATCTAGGAGATGGGTCGTTTGCCATGGAAGCATGAGGACCTGAGTTTGGATCCTCAGTAGCTACATAAATGCGAGGTGGGCACGGCAGCCTGCCTGTAATCCCAGTCCTTGGGAGATGCGGACAGGAGATTCCCTGAAGTGAGCTTGTTAGCTGGTGGAGCTGTATCAGCAAGTTCTAGATTCAGCAAGTGATCTGGCCTCAATAAAAGAAGTGCAGTGTGGCCAAGGAAGATACCTAATGCCAGTATCTGGCTTTTACATGCACACATATACAGGTGTGTCCACCAACATGGAGCATATATGCATACATGCAAAACCACACAAACACTCTGAAGACCAAGTCTCCAGCACATGAGTGCATCAAATCTGTACCTGTGAGGTACTGAGGCTGCCATTCTCCCCCATCATGGCCATCACTACCTCGTGATTTACGGACACCCGCTACTCCAAAGTGGTAGAAGCATGTTAAGAGACAGGAGTCTCTGCTGACAAAACCCACCATGTACTGCAGCTAGAAAGCAGTGTTCCTGTCTGCTGTGGACCTACAGACCCAGCCAATCACCATTCACAGGAACTAGAACTGGGCGTGTTTATATTCTGGTAGGAAATGCAAAGCTAATGTTCAAGGGTCCTGATGCATGTGTCTAAGTGGCAAATGGTAGACAATGTTACAGATGCTCAAAAAGCACAGCTGTAAATTCTTAGGGGATCAAAGGTCTAACTTAAAATAGTCTGAGTACTCCAATGACGTGGACTCTCTGTCTCTGATTCTCATCTTGTGTATGTTTGTGTGTTTACTTTTGTATGAGTACATGTGTGTGAGGATGCATGTGCACATATGTCTACATGTGAGTGGAGACCTAAAGCTGAAACTGGGTGTTTTCCTCCATCTCTTTCCACTTTCATTATTAAGGCAGGTCTTTCTTACAGTTGACCCCCAGAGCTCACCAATTGGCCAGGCTAGTGAGCTAGCTTGCCCTGGAGATGCCCTGGCTTGTCCTCCTGCTATCATGTTGCCTGGCTTGTAGTGGGTTCTGGGGATATGAAGTAGGATTATCACACTTGCGGGGCAAGTGCCTTATCCACTGAGCCAGCTCCCTAGCCCCTGTTTCTGCTTTTATTCATGGAAAGAGTCTTTTTGCTCTGTTGTATGTGTCTTGGGTGGACCGAGACATCTCTAGTCTGGGGTGATATCAGCAATTTGTTAGTCAATCCTTGTGCTTCGGTGAATAACATGTATTACTCAGGCCTTGTTGCTAACAACATCCGCACAAGAAGACATGGAAGCTGGACCTTGTTACCTAAGTCTAGGATTCGTCCTCTGATCGGACCATGCACCCGGAAACCTGGGACCCTTGCTAAAGTGCAGACCCTCCTTATGGAGGTCTGGGGGCGGGGGGAGTTTCTGCAGTTCCCACACCTTCCAAAGGAGGCAGGGCTCTTGGTTCTTGCACTGCATTCTGAATAACCAGGTCCTAGAAGGCTGCTTCCTGCCAAACTCAAGAGGCTCTTAGTCCTAGCTCAGAATGTTCTTTCTCTGAGGGAGAAAAAAGTCAGTAGGAGACAGGCATAACACTGTCAATACTAGCTAATCTCTCTAGAAAAGACAGAGAGGGCAGCAGCTAGTGTTGGCTGCCAGTCCTGGGGAGGCGTCAGTGGAGAACACCAGGATTTGATACCACTGTCTCACAGCGAGTCTGCTGAATTGTATCAGCTTTCTATTTACAGCAGCTAATGCTGCCTTTGTGCTTGAGGCACTGTACGGGAACCACCTTAGCTTAAGTAAATTGAACCAAATGGAAGAGAAATAAAAGGCAAATTACAGTTTTTGGGATAATTAGTGATGGGGAAAATCGTTGGAAGGCAGAAAGGTCCCAAATGGACAGGCACGGTGGCGTCTTGGTGAGCACTGAAACCATACTCAGCTCTTACAAATGGAGCATGTTTCCAGAGAGCCTGTCACCTCCAGCAGCGCCTCAAGGGTATTAGCAACTAAAAACAATACAACCAGGGAACTCACTGCCTTAAAGTCAAGTTGAACTAAATACTCCTAATAGCAAAGAAATGCTACTTCACACATCTAGTGTCTGATGACTAACTGGCTCTTCTGTGGCCGAGCGCGGTGTCCAAAGTACTACAGACAGAGGTGTGAATATCAATAGCCACATTACATTTGCCAAAGAGGGCTGGGGCATGTGCTCCTTGCCCCTAGTAGATTTCCCATGCCAAGATCCTCAAGACATTCTCTATGAAATCTGCTTGGTTTTCAAATCTCCCAAACATGTTTCATCCCAGAGTCCCCTTTGGGACAGTGTCCTTAAGTGTCCTGACAGCACTCTTGACTGCTTCAGGGAAAAAAAAAATGATACTCAACACTCATGCCCTGAGGGACAAAACTTGGATGCGGCCACATCTAGGTGTCAGTGAGCAGCTAGTTCAGTGGACAGCTGCACACTTCCAGTGACTTTCATCCTGCTGGAGGTGGGGGTGGTGTGAACGCAGGGCTGCTCTAAAGGATGCTGCTTTTACTGCAATGAAGGACGCCTGCGAACAGCACCTACCTACTGCAGGCTAAGCCAGGGGCCCCACCTGTGAATATGAGATGAGTCTTATAAGTGGCTTTCAAATATGCTTTGGAATTATTTTCTTTTTAAATATATTGAAATACAACATAGTGTTTTTCCAAAAATAGAAGGAACTGCCCTCTGGAATATTCTAGCACTCTTAATAAAAAGAGAAAGATGGAGCTCCGTGGGTTACCTGGCATCTTTAAGTATATTCAGACTCAACAGAGGACAGTGTGGGATGATGAGGCATCGGGAATCTTGGCTTCCACTAAGGCTTATTCAGGAGGGCTGTAGGTTTACTTGCTATTTCAAGAGCATTATAGGACCCTTGAAGAGAATCTGGGGCAGCTCGCTTTGTTGGGAGCGGGTTATGTTGGCTTTCAGCATCTGTCACCCTGGCATTGGGTGTTTGCCCTGAGTTCAGAATAGTGATGGCACACAGGACATCGAGGGGAGGGGGCTACACTCGTCCCCAGCAATGTCTTCAAGAGTTGAGGACAGAGCTTGCTGTACAGTCTTTTGACGGTCTGCTTGGGGACCTGATTCTTAGGCTCCATTTGGAACTAAAGGAGAGAAGCCGCAGCCAGCTGTGTCTTTTGAGGGGGAAGGCTAAAGGGGGCTGCAGGTCAGATCATTTCATCTACATCTGTATGCTGAGTGTATGCTCAGCCAGAACCTAGGCATTCTGTGGTATCTGCAGACAACCAAACGAGATGCAGCCGTGGTTCCTACCTCCAGCTCCAGCTCCTCCCGGTCCATGTCTTGATGCATGTCTCCCATGTAGTCATTTGGATCATAGTAGTCGTGGGATGAGGGGTGCCTGCAAAAGGGGGGGGAAAGAGGAAAAGCCTTTAAGATCGGGACAGGAGCCTTCACATCCCTTCCCCTTAGGATATAATTCTCAGTGCCTCCATCCCAATAGGGCTATCCTATTCTGTGATTCCATTTCTTGTGGAAGGAGAGAAGGTATAGGCTGCAGACGGAGTGGGTCTTGTCATTTCCTAGCCCTCCACCATGGGATTCAAGGCAACTAATTTCTAACTGTCTCTAGGCAGGATTCGGATCCATGTTAACTGCTACTCTGTCACGATTTGCTTTTTATCTCCAGGAAGGAAGAAACTCAACTTTATGCAACATCCGAAGACACATGCTAGATCCTGAGAAGACTCCCAAGTCTATCCAAAGGCTGTGATGGAAACTGCTCTGCTCTTAGCTGGGATGGTGACTCTTCAACTTCTTGCACTGACATCACAGCTGCAAACGCCTTGACCATCACAGCTCTATGTGTGCATGTGTGTGATATACATGTGGCCAGGAAGACACCAGCACACACATGTATATGTGTGTGCTCTCACACTCATTCTACTTGATAGTCAGGATCTTGTGGTTCTTTAGGACAACATGTGTAATATGCAACTTAGAGAGGCCACCATCTTCCGGCATTGGTATCCAGGAACAACGGTGGTGGGAATTACAACATGCTTTGCCAGGGACTCTGGAGGAACTCAGTGTAGATGGAACGCTCCTGCTACCTGCTGCCACTGCCTGGGGGACCCACAGTTTTGCATTCTCAAAGGTTAGACAGTCATCAAGGAACCCCAGTCTATCCTTCTCAGGCACTTAGATTTCAAGCAACAGATCAGACACTTTAGATTTCAAGGAATAGGTCAGACACAATGAAAAGACTGGCCTTGTGTATTCCAGACCCATGAGGCAAATATATACGACTTGCACTTAAACCCCTAAGGACCCCTTTGGAAGGTCTCTTTAACTCCCTGCTCAGTTTTGATGCATGCTCTTGCTGCTGTCAGACCTTATAGCTGGAGAGGCCTGATTTCTGAACTTCCTGACATTTCTCAAGTTGTCTCAAGGGAATATGTCATGTTGGGTTAGCCAGACTTCAGAGTAAATGTGGAGTCTGGCTTCTACAAGGCCTGTCACTGGGACAGTGGAAAAAAATCTCAAAGTCACAAGTGGCTTTAAAGGACTCATCGATAATGAGAAGCTGCGTTCTGGTCTGTTTTGCCATAGATTGCTTTGAAGGGTTGTGTTCAGGGAAAGAGATAGGAAGGGCAGGACCCTGCCTGTATGTGCACTGTGTGAATGAACACGGTTACATGAAGGTCCTAGTCTTCTCCTTAAGTGACATCAACTGGACAATTGAGCCCTCATTGCTGATGACAGTTAACCACTAAACCATGAGATGAAAAGCACACCTATCCAGAATCTGACACAACCACACGTGTGGTCACTTCAGCTACTGGGTAATTAAGGAAAGTCCGGCAGGTATGGCTCAGAGGTTTGTCCTGCAAGAGGAGAGAATGCCTTTGATAAATGTAGCAGAGTAATTAGTGGAACCCAGATGGTTGCCTTGTGTCAGCTAAAGAGCCTGTGCCCTCAGGTGGCATGGCCACATATACAAAGCTAAGTTTACCTGGAAAATTTCTTGCTCTTCCGTTTCTCCTGAACTAGCAATCACTGCCCGCTCACAGTACTCTTACCAGATGTCGCGCCTAGAACTTCCCTTATGTTATGTCATTTAATCCTTCATCGGCCCTGTGGGATCAATTTGATTTTTATCTAGCATGGGAAAACTAAGACCTAGGGAACTAAAGTAAAATTACTGAAGCTGCATGGGTAGAAGTTAGGCGGAGCTTCATGTTTGCTTCAAAGGCTCTGAAGTGTTCCATGTCTGTTACGGGAGGTAAGGCCAGAGTCACGTGGAAAGGGATTATTTTGCTCTGCTGAATCACAGCTAGTATTTAACAGATACGGGCCATACTCACTGACCACAGGGTTTGAAATGAGACCTGTAGCAGCACAGGGCGTAACCTCCGGGGTTCTGTCTACACTTACAACCTACTTTGTGGTCTCTATAAAAGAACAGTCAGCTTTCCCTCTGGTGGCAACTGCAAAAATCTTCAAATTACCCTTTGTGGTAATTAAATTTTACCCTGCAACAACTTTTACAACATTTGTAAGTAATTTTGTTCTGAGAATATAATTTGAATAACTCCGCTCCGGGGTTATAATAAAGTCATTAATATGTCAGAGCGGTTTTGAGCAGGATTCGATTTATTGCCTCTATAAACAATAAAGTTAAACATGGGCAACTCAGAGGGAAATCCTAAGAAGCATCCATTTCTTTCTTTCCCGGGGAAAGGAAGAAGTCAGCCTTCCCAGAGTCCTTTGCCATACGTGGTAGGCTGGCAATGTCAGAGTTGGGGCGCTTACTCCTCAGGTAGCAGGTAGGGATCCAGCACGGGCGGGCTGGGAGAGGACATCTTCGTCAGGGCCATGATGTGTTCAAAAGTGATGTCGGTCTGGGTGCCCGCGTCCACCAGCTGAGACTCAGAGGCAGGGGTGAACATTTTGGTCCTAGGCGTCCTCCTCAGCACCTGCACCACGATAGGCTCTTTGGCTGTCTTGAAAGCTTCCACAGCCTGGTCATGGGTCGCTCTGGATAAGTCTTTGCCGTTAACCTGTTGAGACACACAGAGGCAGGGGGGACAAGGATTATCATCAGGCAGAGAGAGGAGGGATGGAGTCCCTGCTTGAGGGCTTTTGGGTGTAAATCAGCCAAGTGGAAGACTCAGGTCGGGGGCATCTGAGAACTACTATTTTCTCTGCCCTGTGTTTCTCCAAGAGTGGCGGCTGGGAGAGGGATGAGGAAGGAGGTGTACAGATCGGGCATGAGTCATAGATCTCACGGTGGGGACATCTTGGCCTCCTACCAGAGTGTCTTTAACACGGTCTCACCACTTGTTCCTCTTGCCTGGGAAGCGAAAGAGCAGCCCCCCCCCCCCAGGCTCCACGCCTTTACCAGGCAGCGGCAGCTATGGTGAGTCGTTTCCCACTTTGTGTCCAGTGATAAACTCATCTTCCCTTTTCCTGAAAAAGTTCACTTGCAAATATCAAGTAGTTGTATAGGCCATAGGTACATATGCCGAGGATGGGGAAAGAGCGCAGGCGACCAAAGGCAAGCGATGGCAGCTAGCTAGGCTGGGGTGCTTTTATGTCCCACTGTGCACAGTGTCTTGCTGTTGTCTAGCTTTGGTGACAATGGTTTTCATCTTCCTGCTCTGGACTGTATGATTTAAATAAAGACACCACAGATCAGCTCAGCTCTCCTGTCAATGCTGTGGGAAATGGAAAGGCTCAAGACACATTCACCTCTCTCCTCTCCACTCATCAATACACCACACATGAAAACATGAGTAGTTCTTAGTGAGCCACAGCACTGAGGACTGGATTCAAGGTCCTTTCTCTCCATCCATCCATCCATCCATCCATCCATCCATCCATCCATCCATCCAATCCATCCAATCCATCCATCCACACAGTCCTGTCTATCTTTAGATTAGCAAACACAAGAGGAAACAAGAAACCTAGAGTTGCCTCTCTAGAAAATGAAATCATTCCAAGCAACACAAGACGTCCAAGCATTTGATTTCTCCCCTCCCTTTCTGCTTTCCCATGGCAGAAAGAAACTGTGCTCAAGAAAGCTATGTTGTGCTCCAACAGTTTGGTGATGTCTTATGATTGGGTTGTAGGAGACATATCTACCAAGTGATGGGTTAATAAAACCAAAACACATTGATCAAAAAAGCTGCACACAGGGGTTACTAATTGAGACCTCTTAGATGAATGGTCTCTTTCTTCCACATGCAGTTTTAGCATTTAGAATGTCAGAATAAGCCTTTGCCCCTTGTGGCCTAGTTTCTCCTTAGCATCTTGTCCTTCACGACACCTGACTTGGAGGCAGCAGGGCTTCTCTTTTTGTCCATGCAGGCCAGCAGCAGGGATCCATTTTGACCCTGCAGAGTGAGAACTACTACATTGGAGTGTCTTGTAAACACCTGCTGAGCCAGGAAGTAGATGTCTGATTCATTCTCTGTAATGAAGTTTGAGTGAATCACACCACTGCAAGTCATTATTAATGACCAGACTGAATCCACTTAAGTTGTTTCCTAACATCGTGACTGAGTTTAGGCACAACAACTCTGGATCATTAAAGCGATCCAGTGAACAGGAAAAGCAGGGAAGGACACACCACCAGACTCAATCCCCTAACCTGAAGGATGCGGACAACTGTACTGTCCCTTTCAAGCCTGTCTTCATGCTTTCCAGTTTGAAGACACAATGAATTTGCAGGAAAGAATTGTTTCTCCATTTCCAAGATCGATGCCCATTGTATTCCCTTCACAATTTAAGAGTTCAAAGTGCTCGTGCAGAGAAGAACCATAACTTGGAATACTAGAATATTCACACAGATCCAGAACTGTTAGTGACTTATTTTATACTAGTATGTGACACTGAGCATCAAGCATTTGTATATCATTTGTCCAAAATACTAGGACAAGAATGCTGAAGATACAAAGATGCCTGTGTGTATGTGTGTGTGACAACTACCTGGGATTTTACTAGCTATATGTTCCCAGTGGAAATTCTGAATCTGAAACTTTTTAAACCACAGCATGCAAAAGGCTTCCAAATTTCAGAGGATTTCAGAATCAGGGATGTTCAACCTATAATGCACAAGTCCCAGGACTACCACAATGGCAAATTAATGTCAATAGCACTCTTAGGAGACAGGGGTGTGGTCAATGCCAACTAGTCCCATTGCTCTTCAGCTCGTGGTACTCGCTGGAGATGGTGCGTACCAAAGTTAGTTTCCTGACAGTGAACTCCATCCGACATTCATGATTTTCAACTAGGTCTGTACAATGTCAAATCTGCACACTGACTCTACATAAACACTAGAGCTTTTGCCAGAGGAAACAAACACGAGGTGATCTTAGTATGTCAATGCTATGTGGTTTTTCCTCCTCAGATTTATTCTTCTATAAAGAAACACAGCCAAATGGAAGAGGGTGGAAGAGGAGAATTGGACACCAGGAATCTTTCATTGTATGTGAAAGGGGGATTATATTACAAGGCTTTGTTTTTAGCACAGAAGGCAGACTGGCCAGCCAGCAGCTTTGCCCTGTGCCTCTCTCTGCCAAGAGAACGCCCATGATCTCTCTCCCATCAGATCTGGGATCTTCCTCTCACACGCAGACCTGAGCTGTGGATTCTGACTGGGCCGTAGCTACAATGGCTTTGCACCCTGTGCCTCATGATCAATAGGTCTGAGGATGAAGAGGAAAAACTGTAGAAGGCTTAACACTTGTTCATTCTTGATACAGAATGTGCGGCAGGGTTGGCCCTTTTGGGACCCTGGGCAAGCCACCTGTGCCTGTTTCTTAGGGTGACAGCAGTGTCTTGGGACCATGTGGGGAGCCAACTGTGGAGACTGAGTTAGTACAATGACCACAGTGATCTGGTGACATCACGAAGCACGTGACTAGGCCTAGAGACTCTTATCACATGGATTTGTCATTGCATTCCAGAACACGTCCCATGGAACTTAAGCCATTTGATTTGGATATTAACTGCCTATCTTACCAAACTGTTTATAACTTAACTTGGGCAAACAACCACAGATGTATAGTAAAATTAACCACCTATGCATTTTTCAATGATTCCTTAGGACATTCTTCAACCTGCATAAACATAGTCATGGACATGTGTCTGTGGGAGTCACGATTTCTACAAGTCATTTCTGCTGAACAATGGTGACTTGTCTTACATAAGCTGTGCAGAGCTGTGCTTGAACCAAAGAGTGGTCACTTAAATGACACCCAGAAAGGAATGCATGGGGGACCCATCATATAATCTAAGCCAGAGCTTCTCTACGCCTTGTTTCACTCAGGGATGGAAAGCAGGAGAGCTCTTCTCAATCAGGCAGTACAACCCCTGTAAACATCTCTTCTGTGTGACTAGGGAAGAAAAGAATGTCTGAGAACCATAACTGACTCATACCTTGTTGTGACACACAAGGATGCCAATACTGTTAATTGCTGGTTTTTACTGAAAGGGATTTTTTTGACAGTTGTACCTATAGATGGTACTATCAGCCCAGGAACCAGTCGTTTCCTGTCAAATATGGTTCAGTCCCCCCACACCAGTCCAGAGGCTTCTTCCTGTCCTACAGCTCAGGGATGAAATGACCAGAGATGCTGCTGTGAGACCACAGCAAAAGTAGAATCCTGCCTGTCGACTGTGGGCAACAGAACGATCCTTTGCAAGTGTGTCTCATCTGTGGAACATATGTAATCAAGCTTATAAAGTTTAAGTAAGGCAATCTATGCACAGTGCCTAACATGCCAATAAAAAGGGTACTAAAACATTTCTAAGGGACAGTGTCAAAATAATCATCCTCCCTTCACTGGAGAAAACAACCACAGTCCCAGTTACAGTTTGGAAGGTTGTCTGAAGAGACAGTTGTTCGGGGCTGGCTCAGGGGTTAAGCCTCTGCCTTGTAGGCGGAAGGTCCTGTGTTCGGACCCTAGACCCCACATATAGACGCTGGGCGGAAGCGGGGGTGGCCTGCGCTTCTGGTCCTGGTGGGCTGAGCCTGTGAATCAGGGGCAGAGTAAACAAGAGGAGGTGGAGGCGGTCCATGGTGGTTCCCAAATGGTTCTACACACACACACACACACACACACACATATACACATGCACACACACACACACACACACACACACACACACACACACACACACAATTGAATAAATAATTAAAAAAAAGAGACAGTCCTTCATTGTATTGAAGGGCTTACAAATCCCTCCCCACCTCGTGTTCTAGTAATATATGCAAACATGTTTTCAGACCTCAACTTGAGATGCTCCGAGGTGGGGCTCAGGGACTGCAGCAGATCAATTTTGTAAGACTTGACCCCTGTCTCGCAAGCTTCTCGACAAGGTATTTTCGGGATCATTACATTCTCTTAAAAGACGATGAGACAGGGAGGGAGTTTACTGTCCTAGATGAGCCATTTTTTTTTCTTTGCAGCCAAATTTGTTTTGAATTACCTTGTGCACATAACACTTATTACCCTGTCATCTTGAAATCACATCACCCAGAGACTTAGCAAGCCGATGACTCTGGTGGGTGCCCGCAGTCAACCGAGAATGACAACCTTTATTCCCGGGATTAGCATGGCATCTACATTACACACAACGGTGCCGATGATGGCAGCGATTATAGGCGGGCCGTACATCCAGTGACGTTTGGCCCGGTCACATTAAATATCATTAACTCGCCCAATTGAGCAGATTGCCTTTAAAACAGTTTATGCGGCTCTAAACCCGCGCAAATGGAATGTTTTGGAACAAGAAATGCTGATTGCAAAGTTTATCTTTATTATAAATTAAATGTCTAAGTTATTCACCTAAGGCTCCAACTCCCCCTCCCCCCCCCAGGGACTGAGGAGCAATTATGGGGAAAAATCCAATCAGTGAGCTGCAAACCAAACCAAACACCCCACTGCAAAGAGGACACAGAACTGAGGAATCTTTGGGAGGCCCTTTAGCACAAGTCTCCTGGGACCAGAGAACAGTTGTGCTCTGGGACTGTTTGCTAGTCCTAGGAAAGCTTGGATAATGTCACCCCAGATCTCCTTAAGGAGGCGTTCGTGGATGTGTGTTCCACAGTTGCTCATGACAACCAGCCCATAAATGGCGGATATTCCATTTGGGGTGAGGCTCAGTGGCAGCTCATCTCCCTTTTGTCTTTTGCTCATTCAGCTACTATTTGCTAAGGTCATTTCCTGCTTGGCTCTCGGGATGCCACTGGAGAGATTTCTTGGGGAGCATGAGGGTGTAGCAATACGTAAAGGCCCTTCAGAAATGGCAAAAGCACATAGTGGGTGGCACTGATTCTATCAAGATGATTCGGGAACATATTAACATGGTTAAGGTAGCCAGAAAGTCGAGACCACCCATTAGGACAATCACTGTTTCATGACCCAGAAAGATGATTCATTTACCATCACGGTGTCACTAGAAATACCACTGCTTACTGTTGCCACCCAAACCCAAAAGCCCAGACAGCTTTCTGAGTTTTCTACCACTTATGTGTTCTCAGTTGGGCTAAAGATTTCCAAGTTCTCCCGAACATGGGGAACTGCTGAGTTGTCGAGGGTTCAGCATGCCGAAGTCACCTGAATTTCTGGTATATATGCCAACGACCCCAGCATAAAACGCTAATGCAATTTTAAATTTGAACTACTATAAATTGAGCCCCTGGCTAACACCCAACTTTTATAGGGATCATTTAATTAAATACAGGGACAGTGATTCCATTCTATAAAATATCACACCTCTGTTTTCAAACTAATTAAAACTTAAATTTCACTGGAAGCAAGAGGTGATGATAAACTACACTGAGAAAAAGGGAAAGGGCTCAAACTCTGATTTAGACCTAAGTTTAAAAAAAATCTTTTTTTTTTTTTCTCTAGGAAAGTTCTGTGTGTCTTAATTTATTTCAGATTTATGGTCTGCTCTAGGGCTCCATGAAGGGACGGTGACTCCTCTGAAATGTGGGCATGATGGCTGTTAAGAAGAAATATGCTTCCTGGAGAACAAATGGTACTCAAAGATTACACTTCCGTGAGTAACACGTCCCTTCAAAGATGCAAACACGTGGAGGAATGCAATGAGGAGCTGACCTCTGGGCCCCTCCATGTAAGCCTGGACCTGGGAGGGGGTCGTGGGGTGTCAGTGACCTCACGTCTGTAGCAGCAGGTTCTGAGCTTCCCCACTGTCCCTGTAAGCAAGCAGCTGCTCACTCTGGTATTTGGTGAGTTACACAAGCACACGGGACGCAAGGTGTTGTCGTTTCTGACACTTCTACTCACAACACAGCTAACACAGCCATCTGCTCTCTGCGAGGCTTGACCTATGCTGACTCTTGCGTGTCTTGTGAGGGAGGCCCAATGCTCACACCCTTCACAACAGAAAGCACAACAGCCATTTAGGCACCAACTTCCTGGGGATGTGCATGCTCAGGCAGGCACCGTATCTAGGAGGCTCATCCTTCAGTTTTGGAGACAGAGCTGGGCTGGCTTTAATCTCTCATGCTCCTGCCATAACCTCCCAGATGCTATGGTTGCAGATGTGTACCACCAGGCACAGCTATGCTCTTTTACTTTCCTAAGACCCCATCATTATGTTTAATAAGTGACTGGCATTTCCTTCTACTATGAAAGCACACAGGAGCGTGTGCTGAGGAAGAGTCCCAGCTAAGGCTTTATGACCACTCAATCATTTCTAGCTCCCTGCTGTGAACTTTGGAGGCTCTCACAAGCCTGAGTTTGCTAGATGCTTTCTTCAGTGTCTAGAAGATTGTCTGCTCTCAAGCCAATAGCCATCAGTGAGAAAGACACTGCCACCCCCAGAGCTGGTGGCACGAGGGGCCTCCAAGAATGTCACAGAGAGTGCTGGGTGATGAGTCGGGGAGGACCTTCACAGATGACTGAAGAAGATGCAGGAGAACTAGTGCCCCAGGTGGACAAAAACGTCCAAGCTGAGGATGAAAACCTCAGCTGAGCCCTGACTGACTGCACTGGAGAAAGCAATACGCAGCGGCTCCATCACCTCCCATTCACCCCATGGTGTCTGAGTTTACTTATCTTGGAAGTGGATGAATAGCAGGACCCAACTCATCAGGGTGTGAAGAGAAACTACAGGAATGCTCAGTGAAAGTCAGTCAATTATCTGCCAAGTCTTGAAAACTGACTAGGGAACCTACGAGGTGGTTCAGGCTCAGTAACCAGGAGTCGGAGAACAGCCTGATTAGGCCTCTGGGTGGGGGGTTCAGGGGCATGAGACTTGTCAATGTCGTCAGCTGCAAACGGTGAAGATTTAAGTCAATAACCACGCGGGTGACAGCTGAGCAAAGGAACAGAACTCTTGGCACGGCGTCTGATGCTTGCTCTTGTTGGAGCTGGAAAAACTCGGGCAAGTGTGGTAACCTCTTCCTGCGCCTCATCTGAAAAGGGGGAGCTTGGCACAGAGCCCTGCTCAGTCAGTGCTGCCGAACACGACTGATCACAGGCGTGATGAGCCTGATGCAGCTCCTAAAACTTGTACCTCCCCAATTTCAGTGAAAGTCACACGACAAATAAATCTCCTAAGAAAGCCCATGCTGGGGAGGGAGATGGCTCAGTTGGGAAAGTGTTCACCAGGCATTTTTGGATCTCTAGCATCCACGTAAGAAGCACAAAAGAAACTCGGGTAAGGCATCATACCTGTAATGCCAGCGCAGCAAACACAAGGACTTGCTAGCCAGTCTAGTAAGCCAGTGAGTTCCAGGGTCAGTGAGAGACCCTGTCCCAAACAATGACGTGACTAAGGAAGACACCGTCAGCTTCCACGTGCATGCGCACAAGTGCACATGCACACCTACACTCAGACACCCTCACACACTTCACACACACACAGCCCGTGCACACAAGTGCACACGCACACCTATGCACAGACACCTCACACATGCACAGCCTGTGCAGAAACCTTTGCATGGTGCACATGTCTATGGGACACAGATCTTTTCAGATTCCTAGGCTCTATCCCAAAGCCTGACAGTCTCACCTGCAGCCCCCCCCATGTCTGATCTGTGTCACGTACTGAGCCGAATGCTTTCGTGCTTCCCATCATTGACGTTGACCATCCTTGTATCAGTCACTCTTCTCACTGATGTGACCCCACACCTAACAAAGCGCACCTGAAAGAGGAAGGGCTAATTCTGGCTCACAGTCTGGGGTGCAGTCCCCATGTGGCAGGGAAGGCAGGGCAGCAGCAGCTCTCAGCTGGCTTTCTCTCTTTCCCCTTTTTATTCTGCCCGGGACCCCCAGGCCATGAGATGGCGGTCACTCACATTAGAGGGGGCTCTTGCTTCCTCAGTCTCTAGAGGAGCCCTCAGAGATACACCTAAAGGTATGTCTCATGAATGTTCTAAGTATTTCCTTTTTATTTCTTAAATCTTTATTTTTGTGTGTATTTATCAGAAGACACGGTGTGACCCTGTGGAGGACCAAGGAAGACTTCAGGAATCATCCTGGATTGCTTTTATTTCCTTTTTGCTTCACTCTAGGATTTTCCAGGCTCCGCCCACCAGGGCTGGAAATGCAGGCTGCTGCCATTTCTGCCTGGCATTTTTATGTAGGACCTGGGACCTGAACTCAGGATCTTATGCTTGTGAGGTACAGTCTTAACCCCTGAACCATCCCACGAGCCCTAATGTTCTAGGTATTTCTTAATATAAACAACCATCCTGTTGTCTTGGTACCGAGGTCCACCACAGAGCAGGCAATATTGTATTTGTGTCGTCAAAGAGCAAATACAAATCCTGGAAGCTAAGGAGTTCCTATGTAAGTTGTACAGCCTATGAAAATAAGACATTAGATTTAAACCAGGTCACCTGAAGAGTGTGCTAAAACCACAAGCCACACAGCCAGTAGTCTGTCCTCTGTCCTGAGCCCCAAAGCAACAGAAGGTTTAGGTGCTGAGGTGTGTTGAAAGGCGTTCCCAATAGCAACGCGGAGATTCGGGTTGGCTCACGATGAGGACCTAATGCTTGGCAAAGGAGACCCTGGCAGAGAAGTACTGGCTATATGTATGGATGCCTAGGCTCGGCCACAGGATCTGTGGGCTCAGAATCCATGTTGTAATGGCATGTGTACAAGGGTATGCTGGTGATGTTTAATAAGAATGGTGCAACTCAAAGACAAATCTCTGTAACACCTACAGAAATTGCAAAGATTGTAAACAGGAGAGAAGGGGAAGGAGGGCCCCGCCAGAAACAAGGACAGAGGGGATCATGCTACAGCAGAGATAATAGGCCACCATCAAGGACTGCAAGTAAGTAATGAGACATCTGGTTAAGCTCACAGACTGTCCTTCCTGGTCACTTGCAACTGATGGGGTATGATCTTACCAGAAAGGGAGGGCATATAATCTGGCAGATAGAAAGTAACCAGTTTGCAATGGGAGACTGACCCACCCCTCAACGCAGTCTCTCTACTCTTATTCCATCTACCTTTGAATCTATCCTTATAATAAGACTCTATTTTAACAGCTTTTTATCTCTGGCCAGGGGGTGACATCCAATACCCTATCAGAATGGAGCCAAGGGCATTGCGGGAGCAGCAAAACTGAAAAAAAAATCAACAAAACATAATTCAGAACATCAGAGACTCTATATCAATCACCTGGAATCAGGCCTGCCTAATCGCTCCCCATCCTGAAGCTCAGGTAAATTTGCGGAAGAGGGGCGGTAAGACTGTAAGAGCACAAGGATGGGAGGAGTCATGATATGTAAGATACTCCACACAAGTTAGGCCCGAAGCAATTATAATAGGACTCTGCATGATCTGCACAATGACCAACATATCACTGACCCCTCAAAGTCTAGCATGGACTAAAGGCACTAGGATCCTTAGAAGCAAGGGATTAACAGTCACAATAGTGTTCCTATACTTAAGGGGAACACAAGAAAGAGTTCTAGGAAATGCCACTGAGTCCTTACACCTCATCAGAGAGGAGAACCCAGAGGAAAGTTTGATATACACATTAAAGGATGCTTCAGAGATGGGGGGAGGGGGCACTGGGAGAAGGGGAGGGAGGGGGGAAAGGAAAGAGAAAAAGGGGGAGGGAGCAGGGAGGTCCAGGGAGGGGTGGAGGGAGAGAGGGGACAGGGGTACCTATTACGTTTGTATGAGCGGAAAAATAAATTAAAAAAAGAAAAAAAAAGAATGGTGCAAACACTAAATTTGGGGGAACCACCCTTAATCACCGTCTCTTCCTGCTCCATTGCAGAAGAGCTGAACGCAAAGAGAATTCTGATGTCGCCCGCCAATCCATTTCTCCTTCAGCTGTCTCGCCAAATCACCGTGTGTCTGTGTGTCCTTCAAACATCCTTTTGTGATGGAGCACCAATTAAAAAAAGACAGCTAGGACAAAAGTGATGCCAGTTATCTGTTGGAGCAGGAAAAAAAAATAAAGCAATACCACATGTTTTTGGAAGCCCTTCTAAAAAATACACAAAATTTCCTCTATGTTGTGTGCTCCTCTAACAAGATAATGAAATTTCCCTAGCTTACTTTAAATAACACAAAGGTCAGGTAGCCAACAGATGAACGCCAGGAAAAAAAAAAAAATCAAATCTGAAAGCAGAACTGTTGTGAGCTGAATTTCCTGGTGCCTCAAAGTTTTAGGGGAACCTAAACAACCAGTGGTTTGGCATTGCTTTGGGGTTTCTCTTTGTGCTCTCGCCAAAGAAATGGAATTATGATCGGTATCAGTCAGTTCAAAGCTAATTTTGGCTCCCGCGTAGCCAAGCCGCTCATCTTGTGAGGCAAAACTTCCAGAACGACTGTGATTGGATCCCGTTGGCACGAGACCAGTCTCAACAGTTCACACGCTGCCACTGACACCCACACGCCAACTGGGCTGGAGAGAGTTCGGTGTGAGCCTAGAAATGAAGTTTAAGGAATCCGCCTGGTTTTCCTTTGATTCCCTATAGCCGTGATCACTTTGGTGATCTTCTCACATACCTGAGGTTTCATAAGTGACATTATCTAAATTCTCTACTGGAAATAAATTCAAAGGAATGATCAGAACCGGAGTGTTCTACAGACTAAAGCTTCCTGGCTATAGCAATCCCACTGTGTGTGTGTGTGTGTGTGTGTGTGTGAATGATGCGTGACGTGTCTGAGTGTTTGCTGTGCACCACGCGCCACGCTTGAATACTACATGCAGTGACTTATTCATTGAGGCATTAGTCTAATAACCCGTGGGAATGTGATGCCTCTAAGTGTGAACAAAGCCAGAAATGGAAGCTGTCCCCAGGGAGCTGGGCCATTTCTGGAGGAAGGAGGAGGATTTTAATGATTCCGCTAGGGAGGGGCGGGGCAGTGAGAAGAAAGAGTGGGTTGAGGAGCAGGTAGAAGGAAGAAAGGAGCTCCCACGAGGAAGAGATGTTGAACCCAGATTGGAGACCTACGACAGTGTTAGTAGGAAGAAAACACTTCAGAGGAGGGTGAAGTCACACACAAATGTCCTGGGGTACAGTGAGAGGTGCTTGTGAGGGGGGATCCAGCTATACAAGAGGGTTGGTTGGAATGGGGAGAGTACAGAGTACAACACAGTGGTTGAACCTTAGAGGGTACACACACTACTGCTTATTAACGGTTCTCTCTTTATAGCATGTAGCTGAGGCATACATGGGCTGTGCAGACAGATCAGCAAGTAAGGTGCCCGCTTGCAAATTTGGCAACCTGAGTTTAATCCCCGGAAGCCCTCCTGGTGGATGGATGCCCTCTGATCTCTACCTGTGCACCATGACATGCACGTGCCGTCTCTTTTTCAAATAATTAAAAATTGTACACAACGCATGTGTGTATATTCATATGAAATGTTTATAGTCAAATTACCTCATCTGTCACCTCGTAGAGTTACCATTCATTTTTGTGATGTTATACAAACTGTAGTTAATCACATCATACTGTGGGTAGCCATCTACCAAGACGGTAGATTTTAGGTGCCTGTATCACCAAAAGAAGAGATGAAAAGACTGTGAGATGCTTTAGAGGAAGCGAAGAGCTGGTAGCCAAGAAGATACAACGCCCAGGTTCATCTGTTTTCGTACAGACGTGAAGGCAGCAGATGGCTCTCACGTGACAAGTGGACAGGAAGAGATGACGATGACCTGGACAGACCAGGAGAGCACTGACATGTTCCAGAAGCACTGACAGTCTCCTTTGGGGGGCTCAGAACTCTACCTTGTGTGGCTAGTAGCTGGGTTGTAACTATATTCTCCTTGCAGCAGGCTCTGGTCCTACGGCCCTACCCCCTTCTCTGTACTCCCAGGGTCTTCCCTTCACAGCTCCTGTGACTGTTGCAGGAGGTCGTGTGCCTCCTCCAGAGGTGCTGTTCACTCACGAGGAGTCTTGGCTTTCTAATCTCTGGGTTCATCCCTCCCCCTCTCCATGAAGAGATTCAAGGGTGGAGGGTATAGAAGCAGTTCGTTCTGCTGACTGGTTATCCCAGCCATCTGCCCTGCAAAGCAGGTCAGGAGGAGGAAGGTCCTCCCACCGCTCCTGGAATCCTGTTCTCCACAGGACCTGTTCCCCCCCCACTACTGTTGACTAACAACACTACCAAGAAAACCCCCAGACCAGATACATACACATCCTCGACACTCAGGCCTTGACCTTTAATAGGCACCAACGCTGCGCACTGTGCTGCTTGTGACGTATGACCGGGCGTCCTAAGAGGATTTTCACGGGCACTTGGTTCCTCCTGTCACTTCTTCCCACGCAGAAGGCTGCAAGGCTGCAACTCCTGGGTGGCAGGACACTACTGGCCATCTCAGAGCAGTGGACCCATGCTTCACTCTGCTGGCAATCACGGTGGAGAATGACATTCATTCTCTCTGCTGCACTCTGTTTCTCTCTCTTTCTCATGGCAACACACCAGTTCATTGTTTATGCAGCCAGCATAATAAAAATTAAAGCACCTCTCCCCCCTTTTGGTTTCTCCTGAACCTTGATCAAATTCTAGATTTTTATTTACAATTCTGGCTCAACTCGGTAGGGAAATTTAGGCTCGCAGAGAAAAATTTCCTTCTTTCCAATTGTATTGAAACAAGTCTCTGAATTAGAATATGGTTTCTAAACAGAAAAAAAAAAAACCCAGGTGGGCATGGTGGCACATACTTTCAAGGCATGTGAGATGGGGTGGGAGGCAGAAGGAAGAGGAGATCAAAGTCAACCTCAGCCACATACTAAGTTTGAGGTCAGCTTGGGCTATGTGAGACCCTTTTCAAAAGACAAAACATCTCTCACACCAAAAACCCAAAGCAAGCCAATGTGACAATGCCCTCCATCTTACCAGCCCCGATTTCATTTGTCATCCATGGAGGGGGCTTGCCTGCGGTACCTGATATATGTTGACTGCACTGCTGGAATATTCATGGCGCGCTGAGACCCTTCCTTGCTATCGCAGGGAACTCTTATCAATAGAAAATATAAATTCTAAGTTGTCGCACCTGAAATGTTTGGTTATTGAACAGCCATCCTAAGAAATTAATGGGGAATTCTGGAAAACACTGACTGTGCAGGAAGAGCAGATGGAAGTGAGTGGGACTAAGGGGCTCTGGGGATGGCACGAGGGAGACTGAGAACAGGTATGAATCAAAGATAGACTCGGGTTTGCACTTCCCTTGCTGAGATTTATAAATGTGGCTTATAAACAACACAGAAAGAGTGATGGTGATGTTCTCAGATATTTATCACCTGTAAAAGGGGAAATAAAATGACTCACTCCCTCAACTTTGCAGTCGCCCAGGGCTTTAAAGAATGACCACATTGTAATAATTGATCCTTACTTTTCTGAGATTAAATCCTGAGAACAGCAAAATAATTCTGCATTTCACTGATGAAGATCATCAGGAATCTGGGGATCCACGGTGTGTTTGTCCAATGAAGCAAAAAATGATGATGATGATGAAGAGGAGAAAGAGGAATGTGAAAAGTAAGAGCTGGGTTAGGAGCACTGTGAGATTTGTGAGGTTGGTTAGGTAATTAGATGCTGGAATCAAAATGATACAATTGACACAAGTTCAAGCCCACCTGAAGAAACCACAGAACTTTTTAGACCTCACTGTATAATTGCTCTGAACAGTGACCATGGTGTGTGTGTGTGTGTGTGTGTGTGTGTGTGTGTGTGTGTGTGTGTGTGTGTGTGTAAGCCAGAGGTCAATGTTGAGTGTTTTTTTCAGTTGTTCTCTACCTTGTTGTTAGGTAGGGTCTCTCTCATTGAGCCCACCAGTCAGCTAGGTGGGCTGACCAACAGCGTGCCCCTGGACTGGCAAGCATATGACCATCAGGCCATCTTCCCAGTCCCGAATCATGAGTTTTTCCCGATGCTTCTTCCTGCATTATTTCAGATTACCCCTGTTGGCTGCCTGGGAACTTGACTACCTTTTGAGATATAATTCTACAACCTCCCACTCCAACCATCCGTCCACATCTCGGGAGCTGACCTTGGACGGCCAAGTCCTTCACACTTCCTGGACACTCAGTCAAAACCTTCTGATTTCATCCTCCTGTCTCAAATTTGGTCACATAGTAGCATCCTATCAGGGTGCTGAGTCCTTTGGACAACCTTCCCCACTCTCAGGTCCCAGCAGGGGATGAAGAAGAGAGATACATCTTGATTGTGGCCTTCCAGGGAAAATCTGCTTAGCTTTTGCTGAACAAGGTCTCATGTTTCCCAGAGCTGGTCATCAACTCACTGGGGACTGAGAATGAACATGACCTTGGATAGCTTGGAGCACAGGCCTGTGTCAACCTATTTTACATAAAGCTGGGGACTGAACTCAGGGTTCTGTGCATGTTAGACCTGCCTCCTTCCAACTGAATTTTTATCTCCAGCCTGAAAGTCTGGGAATATTTCAGCAAGGGCTCACTAGAGTAACTTTAGGGGTTGGTCTGGTCGACTTCTGAAATCTCTTCTGTGTCGTTGAATTGCTGGAAGGTTTTCATAATAAATCCCAAAGGGTGGCTTTCTTGAAATAAGGGAGAATGCAAGTGTTTATTGGGGTGGGTGGGAGTTAGCATGTGGATTAAATTTCTGCAACAGAGGGAAAAAAACCTGCAGCAATCTCTAAGATGATTTATTAGACACGGGTGGAATGTGCTAGAAATCTACCAGGAGGAAATCATCTGGGAAGGAGTTAATGAACCAAGCAAAACACTTGATAATGCAATTAGAACACTAGGAAATGCGAGGGTTTTTTCAGAAAGGGGGGGGGGAGAAATCCTTGCATGAGTTGGATTATGCACAGGCTGAGGTGGCAAAAGAAAAGGAATGATTCTTCTTTTAAGACAAAGAGTTATGGGAGGGTAGAGGAAGAAGATGCGAGGTGACGTTTACGGGTCTGATGTTTTGGTCTAGGCAGCGAGGGTGCCCAGCTGAATGGAAATACACGCGCAGCTTCCTTGTAGCTAAGTAGCTGTGTGGGTCTGAGCAGAAGCGATGAGATTGCTGGTGGCAAAAACATGGATCCCTTGACACCGCAGACCGCCATGGGAGCACGTGTGTGTTGCTAGAGTGGCTCCAGGCTATGGTAAATTCGTGCTCCCCTCATCCCCTGTTTTTGTTTGGGTCTGGGATTCCTTTTAATCTCTTCTTAGTTGAGTTTGAAATCAACAGTATGGAGGCTAGAGGCTTTTTTCTGACCTCCTTTCAGCTTGTCTTGTGCGTGAGCTCTTGGCCAAGCGGGTTCTGCAGTGGTACTGTCCCCGCATGCTCCCGGGGAAGTTTCTGGCCACATACTTGTACGGACTACTCCTTAGCCTCTGCACGGGTTCCATCGCTACACCCACAGGCTCCCTTTCATGGACATGAAAGTACAACTCTAAATAAACATGCGCACTAAGTCTGCATTTGGAAAGCACATCTTCCTTCATTAGTTTTTCCATTCGGAGTTAATATTTTTACTGTCTTTTCCAAACATTCTTTCCTGTAAATATACATATGCTGTAGAGTCATATGGCACTTGTCTGCTTTTCCTAAGTGGTTTCATATGCTCCAGCTAGACAGTATGTGTCAGACTTGGGATCGTCTCTGCACACAGAGCCACCTCTGGGACCGGAGGTGGCATATGACACATCTGCACGGCAGGACGCTGTGAAGACAACGTGCCCGTGACGACCACAGCTCCCCCTGCCCTGCAGCCTGCAGCTCTTGCCAGGAAGACAGCTCTTGTCTCTGGTCCCTCTGCTGCCCCTGGTGCTGGGCACCGGCCACCTGCCGAGCTGCTGCTGCTTAGTGAGAACTTGATGGATGCCTCGCTCCATCCTTGGGTAGAAAGCACGTGAAGCCTGTGTCTACCCGGTGCAGCAGAGGTGGTTGATAAACACCCAAAATCATGCCTGAGTCAGATCACTTCCTGGTGTACTGCGCATGCCTGCCTCTGCGTACTTTGAAGAAGACTCGTCCTTACACTGGATCCTGAAACCTGTTCCCCACAGAACAGACCCAGTGCCAGTGACTCACACTGATGTCCACGGTCCTCAGTGCGCCCGTCTCCCTGGAGCCCAGCATTCCCCAGATTTAGAAGCCTGGCTGCCTTCACTTCTTCTACAATCTCCTCCCTCCCTCCCTCCCTCCCTCCCTCCCTCCCTCCCTCCCTCCCTCCCTCCTCCTCTCTTTCTCTCCCTCCCTCCCTCTGCTCTGGGAAACAGATCTCTTTTTCTCTTTGTCACAAAAGAGACAGGTTTCAATCCTTGGAGGACCTTGGATGAAAAGTTCTCTAGTCTGTGTCATTGGAAATGTAGAGTTGAGACAGACAGATGGAGCAACACAGACTTTACGTGCTGGAAAGTTCCCAGATACCGAGACAGTCACTCCCAGCCTTAGATTTAGAAACATGCCAAAGACAGAAGTTAAAAAAACGAAAAGGGAAGCCCAGCAAAATAAAGGAAGGCATCTCTTGTTCAAGTATTCCACATAGAAATGCAACCTTTAAGTGCAAAATACGGTAGCTGGTGTCTAACATGCACCTTACGCATGTCGGTCACCTCAGAAGCAGACAGGAAGAAACGCAGATGTGAAGCACTGATTGTGATGGGGAGTGGATGACATGTTGCTTTTTCACATCCTGTAGACAATGAAAATGTCATTATCAAGAAGGGCCGTAACTTCTTTCTCTGTTTTACCTTGTTTTCCCCCCTGAAACTCCCCCAACAGAAAACAGCTGTAAACTTAGCATGGAATCTTTAGAGTTTTCTTTTTATTAAAATGCATGTCACTTCTAATGTCACATGGTGTGGTAGCGCTTTGGGCGGGGGCTGGGAATAATTGATTGTCACGTATGGCAGAACAGAGTGCGTTTGTGTTGGGATAAACTGCTTAGCACGCTGGGAGAAAGCTGTGATTCGCCCAGATGTTTCTCAAATTAACTCTGCTTCCTCGGGTGGGATGCTGTCAGTAGAAGTCTTGTGTGTGATGCTCGGGTCGCACGCTGTTTGTCACAAAAGAGACACTTTCTCCTGCACATTCCTTTGCAGAGAAGCATGCAACATATAGGGGGAGTGGGTATAAAAAGACTAGCGTGACTGTCGTATGACAGATGTCTTCTCTTTTGAAACAAATGTTACAGCTTGGGAGAGGACTTTTTACCAGGGAAGAATGTTCCACGGCAAGAAAAACCAAAGCAGCATTCTTCTGTTTGTCTCACTTCTTTTCTCTTGCAATTACTAGGGATTGAACTCAGGCCCTTGTGTGTATTAGGCAAGTGTTCTATCCCAGTCCAATGCTTTCTATGTGTGTGTGTTTGCACTGTGTCATTGGCATGTGTGTGTGTGTGTTCATGTGGACGCCAGAGGTTTATGTCAGGTGTCTTTCTCGATGGCGCTCCACTTTGCTAACTGCGGCGGGGTCTCTCTTGGAACCCAGAGTCTGCCCATTCATCTAATCCAGCTAGCCAGCTTGCACTGGGAATTCCATGTCTCTGCTTCTCAAATGCCGAGATTACAGGCAGACTGTTAACCCAATATTTTATCCTTTCAAAGATCTTTATAGCCAGCCAACCTTCTTCTCCTTTTGTTACTGTCTCTGACTTACTTTCCTTCAGGAATCTTGGGTAAAAGGAGCTTTTAATATATGTGTTGCTTGGTTTCTTCTCAACAGTTTCATTAAATATTGAAAGAGTTTAAGAACTTGTAGGATATAGGTATATAACCATGAAGAATGCTACAATGAATACCTGTTAACCTCACTACCCTTTTGAGTAGAATAACACTGACTGTTGTCAGTCAGCTCCCTTGATGAGCTGAACATCAAATGTTCATGACGAGCAGGTATCCCGAAGCACCAAGAAAACGGTCTCTCAGCTGACAGGAACTATTACATAACTATGGCACGACAGAACTACCACTGGCTACACTGATCAACTGGACAGAAGGGGAAAACCAGAAAGAGGTCTAAACACATGGTCCTCTTCATGGGAGAAGTGCCGGACTTTTCTCTAAAGGCTACTACAAAATCCACTTGAGAAAAAAATGAAGTTGGATTCCAGTGATTACCACACCTACAATAATAACCAAGTAAGACAGAATCTATGGAAATTTGTATGTAAGTTTATGAAGTACACAAGGAAGAGGGGAAAGGGTAGTGTGACTCAGAGGTAGCAAACACAGTTCCTGACAAAGACGCAGAGAGCAAACAACAAAAATATGTACTACAGAATTTGACTGGCTGGAGATGTCACAAAGGGAAGTACACAGACCTCTAAATGGGGAGGAGACATTGGCAACACTTCTGTTTGGTGAATTGCTTCTCTAGATCATGGTTTTAAAAATCCGACAAGCCAACAAAAAGGAGGAGGAGGAGAAGGAGGAGGAGGAAGAGAAGGAGGAGGAGGAAGAGGAAAGTCCATAGAGAAACAGACAAAACCTTGAGCAGGCACTTCACACAAGAGGCAACTCAAAGGAAGACAACAGAGATAACAAACCAAATTCAGAACCTCATTAAAAATTAGGTAAAGCAAGTTGAAACCTCCATGAGGTACTTCCCTCCTAGTCACCACACTCATGGGGGAAAGGAAGAAGTCAGACACCACCAAGTGTCAGCAGGGATGTGAAGCAAAACCCTTAACAAACAGAACCAAACAACCCACCAACTGACCCCCCACCCACCCACCCGACAAACAAACAAAAGTCCTTCTTTGCAGTGATGGCAGAAAGCAACATGGCATGCAACTCAAGAAATGGGCAACAGGGTCTCTCTGCCAATGCACGTTTTCCTCTGAGACTCCCACTGGGTACACAGAAGCATGGACGATATAAAAATGTGGACATCCTATATTTTTTCCTACCCAATCATACCTATGGCAAAGTTTACTAATAAACCAGATCCAGTCAAGAATGACTGATAACATAATACAGTAGACTACATTAAAATGTATATCAATGTGGCCTATCAGAACCTCCTACTATACACAGCCCCTGATGCCATGTGAATGATCCAGGCCCTAGATGCAGTGCTCAGTGACTAGTGACCTTATTATGTGTGACAATATGATCACTCGGAAGAAGGCTCATTGAGCTACGACAGAGCCAACTGAAAGTGAAGGTGGATAAGGGAGGCCTAATGCATGGTCGGAAAGCTCCTCCTTTTATAGTTTCATTCCTCATCCCTTCTCGGTATATCTGGTCATCTATGTATCTCTAGAGCAGTGGTCCCCAAACCAGCAATGATAACACCTAGGGGTGGTGCAGAAGATTCTGATGTAAAGTCTCCTTTGAGAAATTCCCTGGAGAAATCGTCATACCTTGAAATTGGGAGAAGGCTGCAAGCTAAAAAATGAGATTCCTGTCTCCACATTCTGACATTTTGATAAGCCAAACATCAAACAAGTAAAAAAAAATAATCAGAATAAGCGAATACCTTTCATCACCCATGAATGTGGAAGATGAGAGAAGCCCATCTTCCCACACCCTCCTCACACACACTGGGGCTAGCACACAGCAAGACGCGTTTTAAGCACAACTTGGAAATACATGCAGCACGTCTTTAAACGTGTATACCATGGGAATTAGTAAAAAACGGTGTGATGGCTAACCTTCACTGCCAGCTGGAAGGAAACACACTTCTGGGTGTCCTGTGAGAGCATTTGCAGAAGGGTTTAACCCATCAGGGAAGACCATCCTGCAAAGGAACAGTAGTCCCATGATGCACGAGAAAAGAGCGAGAGCTGAGCACGGCACTCCTCACCTGTCTCTGCTTCCTGACTGCAGGTGCGTGTGCAGCCACTCCACGCTCCAGCTGCTGTGTCCCAACGCCATGATGGGCTTCACCCTCAAATCATGAGCCTAAACAAACCCTTCTGCATTTCTGCTTGTCTTCGCCAGTATCACAGTATCTAATACAATGGGCCAATATTTTTTTTTTCTTTTGGTGATGCAGGGGATCAAACTTGGGCTGTATACATGCTAGGAAAGTGTCACCTGACTGAACTATAACCCAGCCTCAATCAGTGGTGTTTCATTGACAGATTTAGGGAGATTACAACTTGAACTCCTGCCATTTCAGAAGTTGGGTGAGTCACCAGGCTCATCAGCAGAAGGATGCTGTCACACCAACTCTAGAATTCTGAAAATGAGGATGCACGTGGGCAACGGTGCTCTGGCTAAACATACCCTCCCTCTCTTCTGGCAGGAGAATTCTACTTCTTCACCATCTACAGTGCTGGAAACTGTTTGGGAAAGGAATGTTTGCCTCAGTGGTAGAAGAGACATGGGGAAAAGGATCCCTTTGCAGCCTGGGGCGATGGTGAAGAGAAAAATGACAATATCTTACATATGCAAAGATCTAAGTATAAAGAACATCGACAGACAAACTTCAGTAGCCTTCTGTTTCCCACGCGTGACCTGAACATCATCAAACAAGGGACTTGGAACTAATTCCCCAGCAAAGACTGGGGAGATGGCTTAGTTGAGCGCTTGCTGGGAATGTATACGGCCTTGGGTTCAAGCTGTAGGACTGAAAAAAATAAAAGGTTCTCAAGTAACATCAGATGCCTCCCTCTGATGCTACGCAACAGATGGCTAAAATCCCAGGCTGCATGTGAGGGTCTTTAAGGTGACTTCTATGCTGCCCACACGTCTAATGAAGACTTCTGAAAACCTGCTAGAAAACTTAGGCAGCCGGAGTCTTGGTTCTAGGATTTCTGGGACTGAGGCCATACTTCTTGCAGGGACCATGGGATGCAGACTGGTGGTCCCAGGCTCAGACAGGTAAGAGGTGGGGCCTCTCAGGAACTAACTGTGAGTTTCCTACACCACATGTTGAGAACTAGTGAACAGAATCAGTAGTCAGATAAGCTCTCTTTGGTCCTTCCTGTGACTTAAATCAAGAGTAGCGTGCAAACACAGCCGTACATTGAGGCCAAAATGAAAGCTTATTATTACATTATTGCTTACTACGATGATGAGTATGACTGAATATATTTGTAAAAAAGGAAGTATGATCCTGCGAGTGAGTGATGGGGGGGCTCCCATTCTCAACGTTCACCAATGGACACATAACTCAACCTGTCCTTGGTGAGCAGGAGGGAAAGCAGGTCATTCTGAGTAGGACAAATTCACTCCCGACATTTGTCAGAGCAACACTTGACATCCCACCACACAGCCTGATCACATTTCACCAGCACTGTGACACCTGTCACAGATGAAGGGGCTTCCGTCAGAAGCCGGGCTTTGGAGGCTGGGAGAGCGAAGCTAGGTCCCCCTCTTAACCCCGGCGTGGTCAGAGACCATAAGAATCAGGGGCAGCCCTGCTCTGCATTCTTTTCTGTTCTTCCACCACTTCCATTTACCTGTGACCTCCCCTACATTATTAATGAACACAAGAGCACTCATTTATTAAAGCTGCATTTTTTCGCTCTTCCATATGTCTTTTGCTGCCTGCCACGGCATGTGGGTGACCGGCATACCGGGAGGAGGGCTGTTGCCTCCCCGTGACCCCAAACCACCTGCCTCACGGCAACATGCAGCTGCAGCCACAGGGATCATAGAGACTTGGGACACACAGACTCATTTATCATTGCTAAAAACCTTCCCTGGCCAAAGTGGGACTGATTGGATGCATTTCTCATTCAGAAGTTAATTTACTAAACAGGACTTGAGGTGGCGAGGTTAACGCAGAAGGACTAAGACCACCACACAGAGCAGCACGAACCTGTCCTCACAGGGTTCACATTTCTTGGGAACAGGAGCTGGAGACATGTGACAAGAAATGTAGGGACTTAGTAAGTACTAGGCTTGCATGTACAGGACTTTCTTGGGCCAGAGAAGGTCTTTAAAGGAGAGCCTGTTTCAAAGTCTTGAGAGAGAGGGAAAAAAGTAGATTCTGGATACTGGAACAAGATCCTACAACCAGGCAAATCACTGCAAAGAGGTTTATGGAGAGGTGAGAATAGGTCTGGTGACACCCAGTTCTGAGGCCAAGGTTAAGCCGTTATCTTTATTTTAAGCTCACTAAGAAGCCAGAGAGCACAGGGCCCTCAGCATACGGCTTGCTGGCAGCATGGCTGAGAATGAGGTAAAGAATGAATACCATGCAGCTGCTCTGTACCACTGTCATTTGAATTCCTATTCTTTCTAGACACCTGACTAGAATCTTGACTTCTCGTCTTGCTCCTTGTCCACACGAATGCTAAAGAGACATTGTCACCCAACCATGTTTTGAGGGTGACGAGACCTTCCGAGTTCATAGTAATGTTGGCAGTACCTCAATATGTAACTGACATGGAAATAAAAAAGAGGAAGCAGAGGGATACAGTAATGTTGCAGGGCATTGTGGGAAGGATGCATAATGTAGCTGTGCTGCAGGGCATTGTGGGATTGGCCTCTTTAGGGATACAGAAGCTTTGCAGTGTATTATGGGAATGCTCTGTAGGAATTAGAGTATTGCTGCCAGGCATTGTGGGAACACTTCATGTATGGATGCAGTGGTGCTGTGAAGCATCATGGGAGCACACAGAAGGGTTCCTAACAGGGCACAGTGACTAACTGCTTTCAGCTCTACAGTACTTTAAGGTCTCCCTACCACAGAGTTTTTCATCTAAAGAGGCAGGTGGACAGAGGGGGAGTTCAGCCCACGAGGACACCCCTTTTCATTTCCTAATTTGCAGAAGAGTAGTTTCTTGTTCACTACTGAGAAAGCAATGATTGACCAAAACTCCATTTAAACAGTGACTTTCTTCTCCATACACAGTTTCCTACTCATATGGAGTAGAAAGAGTCTTATTTTCATTTTACTTTTCTTGACTTCTGAGACTGGGATCTTACTAAACTACATGGAACTCATTCCATAGACCAGACAGCCCTTGAATTTATGACCTTGTTGTCATAGCTGGGATTATAGGACTGTGCTATTAGAACTAGGTAAGCATCCTTTTTATTAAAAAATTGCTTTTCCTAAATTGAATAATAATAATAATAATAATAATAATAATAATAATTACAACAACAACAAAATTCAACACAGTGCTTGTAGAATCGCAAGGCTGTCAATGCAAACACACTGCTAGCAAGAAAACCTGGTGAGGTTCAGCACTGCTGTGTGGAGGTCAAGTTTATGTTCATCCAATTAACTGCCATTGACTCTGCCCGTACTTAATCATACCACGGCCTGGCGGACTCGCAGCAGACTCACAGTTGCTGGCTCTACAGCGGCAAACTCATCTAATTGAGTATTGCACACAGCTAATTAAATATGAAAACAGGATTGTGTGCAGTAGAGTTTCCAGCTTGCTTCATCAACTTGCTGATTCTAATTCGTATTTACCATACAAATATGGGTTTTCCTAGCTAACTAGTTTAATAGGCTGGTATAAAGGATTAAAAAAAATAAGGAGAGCTGTTGTGTTCTAACAAGTCACAGCCACTGAATGGATTATATGCTTTTTCCCATTTTCATGTGTGTGATGCACATGCATGCAGGCGCATATATACATGTGTATATTTGTATGTAGAGGTTGTAGGCTGATAGTGGGAATCTTCCTCAATTGCTCTTCCGCCTTATTCTTTTAGGATGGTGTCTCTCAACTGAACTGAGAGCTCCTAATATTCCTGGGGTCAGTAAACAGCTAGCTTGTGGGGGACTTTCTGTCTTTTGAGGCTGGAATCACATATGTGATGCTATGCCCACCTGGCACTTATGTGGGTTCTGTACACCAGCGCTCACCCTTACGCTGCAAGAGCTTTATCTATTAAGTCATCTCCCCAGCCAAGTACCTGCTTTTTGAAAGTTAGCAACTCTAGTATGAAAGTCAACTAAATCCTCGAAGATAGTTCCTGTTATTACTGACAGGTACAAGAGCCAGAGCTTTCTCACATCATCCTTCTGAGACCTACCCAGAAGGTTAGGAGGAGCTTTGTGATTCTGTTGGAAGTCACTTCCCTTTACCCACCTACTGTGTGCCCAGTATTCATGAGATGACAAGCCGCAAGGAGCCTGATTGAGACCATAGGCTCTAACTGCGCAAAGGCAAAAGTGATTTAAGTGGCCCAGGTGCTGACTGTAATGCTGACCATGTGCATTCTTTGGCATCGTTGCAGATGACAGGGACCAGGAAGAGGCTCAGACTGGGGAATCACAGTTCAGCTGTGACTTTCAGCCCTCCTGATAATTTCTTCACGTGTCAGTTTCTGCATCTTTGGATGGCGGCTAATACCACCTGCCTCTTCAGGCTCCTCTGTGGATGTGATGAGAAAGCAGATCATCTTAGCGCAGTATGGTTTGCACTATCGTTGAGACTTGCACGGAACAGTAGTGCAGTTTTACAAGCATGCTTTTCTTGTCAGTTTGGAAATCAGCATACAGACAGTGGGGGAATTTATTAATTACAAGTTGAACCCTAACATCCAATTGCTATTATTTCCCTCCTGCCCAGTCAGAATTGCAAAGGTCACCATGTACAATGACTCCGGGAGACTTTAGGAGGGGGAAAGAAGGCAGTGCCTTGTGTGCTACTTCTAGTTCAACTCCCCTGCCACTGCCGCTACCCCATTGGAAAACCTTCTTCTAAGCATCCAGTGTGGTCTTGCCCTTCTGCTGTGACGTAGTTGGTACTTCCATAAAGTCATGAGCGCCCAGCTAACAGGGTCACAGACCTTCCCAAGCCTAGTCCTCATCTTCCCTCCTACCTACAACCTGACATCCCTCCTTAGCTAGATTCAGGCCCCAGCTCAGAGCTGAGGGATACCTCTTCCAACACCCCAAAACACTTCCCCAGGAGAAGACTGCCTCCCTCGATAGCCTTCAGATATCTTCTTTTCCTAATTCCTCCTGAGAAAGACAAATGTTCCCCAAGGCCAGAAGCAGCTGCTCACTTAAATTTCACATTTCCTAAAAGCATCAGATCCTGCATTAAATCCCACCACCCATCCCCCCTCCTCCCCACCAGTCTGGATGCTGCCCTTACAGGGCAGCAGGCAGGAGGAATGCTGCATGCAGCTGATCTGACAAGACCCTGGGCAGGTGGAGTCTTGCCCTGTCTCCTGACTGGTATCCAAGTGTTCCCAAACATCTGGGCACAACCTCAATGCCTGGTGCCAACCACCGATATGCCTGGACTCCTTACGATGCTCTGTAATGAGCAAGCAGGTTCATGAGTTGTTGTTGTTCTCCTAATGTGATTAAAGGTACAATAAGGTATGTGTGCGACTAGAGGCAAAGCCATTGTTCTGCATCATTAGGCTCACAGCAGCCCCAAAAAGAATTTGTAGGCAGCTTGCCAATGGCCCTAATGAAGAGCATCTCTTTGAATTATCTCTGGATGAGGAAAGGGATCAAGCCAGAGCCCTGGAATATTTGATCCTCTTTGTGCTTTGTTACGAGGGTTTACTGAAGCCCAGACACACCGGACCTTCTGGAACTGTAATTTATGGAAACCTTAATTTCTCTGCTCTAATAAGGCTTTGCATAATAAGAGTGCAAATGTGATTATTCATTCCTGCAAGTGTTTTGTGGATTCCTCTATGCTACGGTTCAGGACTCCCAAAGCCTGCGAGGAAGGAGGGTTTTCCTCAGCTGGCACAAGGGTAACAGGTTCAAAAATAGGAGTTTGGATTTCCTGAAAGTAAATCCACATGGCTTCCTAAACTGTGGACAACGGGCATTTCATATGGAAGTCGTTTCTTAGCAGTCTACTACATGGAGCTTCAGTGAGAAACATTCCTATGTAAATTCATGTAGGAAAGAAACAAACAAAACAGAATCCAGGCTTGTTCTTTTGGGACAGCCGTCATGGACACAGGGCACAGATGATAAAGAGGAATAAAGGACAACTTGACACCCGTAGACAAAGTAGAGTTAGTTTTTGAAGGGCGCTGCTGTCAAAGAGGCATCTTAGCGACGGACACTCAAGCGACACTTTCAGCACATTGATGGAGAAACAAACTAAACAGGGAGTTTCAGAAAGGACTATGACTTACCCTCGCTTCACAGAAACTGAGTCTAACACAACACCTTGCTCAGCTGATGGGGTCTGATTCACTGTGTGCTGCTCATTCACTTTTGAATACTTGGCTCATAGAGAACCCCCAGGTCACTGAGCGGGTTCGTTGGGCAAACCGAAGATTACAACACACCTCAATGATGACATGAGGGATGGGGGCCAGGTTGCTGGAGGCGGCAGCACTGTTGCCCAAGACCTCCCACGCACCCCCAGACTTCTGGGAAAAGGACATTTGTCCGACAGAATCCCGAGCGTGACGTTGGAAGGCTGAAATATATTTCGGAGACTTATTTAAAATGCTTTTTTTTTCTTGCAGGTGGGACTAATCCCAAGTCCCAAAAGGGTTGTTTTGACAATCCCTTTGCTTTGTGGCAGAATGCAGCCAGGCACACTCTGTATGCACCCAGGGTCATTAGTAGATTTTATTCCCACAGAGACACCAGAAGCGATATGCTGTCTTACTGTGTCTTGCTAATGGTGTCTGCCCTCTGGTGGCTCATGCAAAAATAACACTCAACTGACAGCTAATCAAATTCTTTTTAAAGTCAAGCCTGACTCTTTAAAAGTATTAACGTTCCATTTATTGCTATAAATCAAAGGACATGCACCCTTCTTCTCTCTATTGCATTATTCTACTATGCTGACTTAAAAAAACTTACAAGGTTGCGACTTTCTGAAAAGTGAACACAAAATTTAAAGGCGTTACAATGACGGAAGGCAACATCCTCATCTGCCAAGTCAAGGCATCAAGAACAGAGTTAGCTCTGCCTCCATGTTCAAGACTGGACTTGAACATTCCAACAGAAAGCACACAGGCAAGGGAAGTCACCTGGATGTGCTTGGGAATATCCCATTAGTTGTCAGCTTGCATTTCATGCTGTGAACAGCAACGGAGAAGACCTAAGAGACCTGCGGCAGCTGGCGGTCCCTAAGATAAGTCACCCGCTCTCCGAGTTGCTAACGCTTTCACAGAGAGATGTACAGGAGCGGTAAGTGTGAAGTGTAAATCTGAACCACATGTCCCGTCTCGAGAAGCTGCTGAAGGGAGGGGGGTCTGCGGAGGGCTTTGCTCCACTGAGAGCGGCGCCTTGTAACTATTTGTAAACACAGACGAAACCCTGCCAGCATCCATCACAGTCCCATCTCCCCCAACTTGTTCAAAGGGTGCGTGACCACTCTCTGACCCTTCCAGGGGGACGCTCCGAGACAGCGCTTGGTTGTCATGGAGCCTGGCGACACAACTGCTTGGAACACATTTAAAGACCCTCAACAGCTATTCAGACTCAACAAAACAAAACAAAACAAAACACCACAAAACAAAACCCAGGCACTGGAGGGCTGCTGGAAGACTGATTTTCTAAGAGAGTTGATAGAACATCTCCAGAGAAGGGGGCAAGGCTGGCTTATTCAGAGCAGAAACACACACACGCACACACACACACTCGGAAACCCCCAGATTCCAGCCTTGGGAGGGATGCTGCCAGGCGAGCAGCGGCACCCGGCTGCGGAGTAACCTGCCCGCGTGTTACCTGGCAAACTTCATAGAGTAATTTGTACTGCTCCTCTTGCTTCTGCGCGCTGCACAGGCTGCATCCCATGTTTGGAGGAATGGCAGCAGAAGGCTTCAGGACCGCCAGCGCCCAGGCAGCTGCACCTCAGCGTGCAGGCATTGACGGGCTCTCCCAGAGCCTCAGGTGAGCCGGGCAGCTGCAGAGCTCCGCACCGGCATTGCTCTGTCAGGCTGCAGAACAACTCTCTGCCCCTCCACGCTTCCTTCCCTTCCTTTCCTTGCAGCACGCACGCACGCGCGCACACACACAGGCAGGCAGGCAGGCGCACACACACACACACAGACACATACACACACACACACCATACGCATGCACCCTGCTCCCTCCTCCGAGTGACTGTGGCAGCTGGATTGTGGTCCAATGCACACGCTATATATACTGCTGCTCATGCATATTAATCAGCTCTCATTGACTATTCATAACAGACAATGATACAGAAGCTATAATTGCCAACTATGACAGTTGAAATTTCTCTAATTAACAAGCAAATGCTCCAGCGGTGGGGAATAATAAAAGACAACAACAGTTTTGCTAGCCTTTTTCTGGCTGCTACAAATAAACATGACTGCGTTTCCCCCCCCCCCCAAGCTGGGTCTCTTAGGATAATCCCTAATGCATTTCAGCTAAGTAGGAATTCATTTTTAAATATATCATAAAATTTCTGATGATACAAAATGTATTTAATGCCGCAAATAATGATGGCACATAAATGGTTTTTTATGGCGAGGACATGTTTCGAATTGTGCTCCTTTAATATTTAGTGCCCTACAAAGTTGCAGGAAAAACAATACTCTTGCCTATGAATTAGATATAAAAATGCAAATAGCAAGTGGGATCCACCAGTATGCAAAGTAGTGAAGTGTTAAGGAGAGAGAGACTGCCCTACAGGTGAGTGAGCAGACGATATTACCTACCTACGTGCACGGTCAGTTCCCAAGGTGGAAAGTTATTTGTCAAAGTGACTGGGAAGGAGAAGCGACTGGCCTCATGCCAACTCCTTGACTATGCGGATGTCATAGATATTTTAGAGATCGAGTTGCTGAGCTAATTGTCCCTGGTGGCTAGATACATGGTTCAGGTGTTCCTTATCTGCCTACAGTTTTGTAGCTATATGCCTGGTGGTGTGTGTCGAGAAAACAGAGAGAGGCAAAATTGAAGAGGAAGGGTTGGGGAGAGGCTGATAGGAATAGGAGGTAAGGTAGGGGGTAGAAGGGGGAGTTTAGAAGTCGCCCTTGCCTCCCAACTCCCAACCCTTGGCTTCTTCCCCAGTAAACTAACTTGACAGCTTTTAAAACAACTTAAAAACAAGTTTGCCCTATTGCTTAAATGTGAACTCAGGGCACAGGTGGCTCCACCTCTCCCGCAGTGGTGGTGTTTAACATGGCCACGATTGCATCCTAGGATAAAGGGTGAAACTGTCGGAGAATGACTCCCACGTTCCCTGTCAAGTGGTGTCACAGGGAATCAAGAATAATGGTCCCTTTTCCTGAAAGCCAAGACACACCTGAGACGTGAGTAAACCAGTACCGGTAAAGTCCCACTGGGCTGGTGGCCAGCAGATGTGCAGGGTCCCAGCTCCAGACAGAAAAAGAGTCCTTGCCTCTTGGCCGGGCCAACTCACAGCGTGATGTGCTGTGTGTGTGTGTGTGGGGAGGTGAGATGGATGCCTGTGTTCCGTGTGTGTGTGTGTGTGTGAGATGGATGCCTGTGTTCTGTGTGTGTGTGTATGTGGGGTGAGATGGATGCCTGTGTTTCGTGTGTGTGTGTGTGTGTGTGTGTGTGTGTGTGTGTGGTGAGATGGATGCCTGTGTTCTGTGTGTGTGTGGGTGGGGGTGAGATGGAATCTGTGTTTGAGGTCCTTACCTAGCCACCCTGCGGCTGGAGGGCAGAGCTGAGCTGTGTCAGCAGGTGTCAGAGGTAGGGAGGCGTCTGGGCAGAAGCATGCTGGGAAGGGTCCTATCCATCCACCAGCCATCCCGGGGCTCTGTTTCTTAATTTTGGAATCAAGGGTAGGCTAAGCAGCTAGATGTCTTACTAACCACAGTTTTGCAGCAAGGATTTGGGAGGATAAAAGCTACTCAGACCTAACCAGAGACACCGTTCCCTCATCCCATCCTACATTGCTAAGTCTGACTGGTCTGTTCATCCCCAAATGAGGTCTCGAATCTGCCTGTTTCTATCAGTGGTGCCTGACATGGCAGCACGATCAGCTTACACTCGGATGACATAACCCAGATGATGCCACCGGTAAGGGCAGCAGAGGCCTTCGGATGTGTCCTTTGCTCCTGGCCCCAGCTACCTCCATCTTACCGTTGCTTTCCAGCCACTGGGTTGGTGCTTCTGAGGCAGACATTGGGTTCCTTTACACTTACCTGAAGTCCTTACAGTTACTTTCAGTCACTTTGGATGAAGATATAAATTCCTCCCAGGGGTCCATAAGGCAAAATCTGATTCCTGACCATCAAATTCTATCCCGCCCACCAGCTCTGGTTCTTATCACACTCCCCATGGACTGTGTTCCCCACGGGGCTTGTGCGCCTACAGGGTTTCCTTCCCAATGCCTTTCCCTGCTCTTTCTCCCCAACACCTCGACCCCACCCAAACCCAGGCAAACTCTCTTAAAAAGCCTGTGCTGAGCTTCCTGGAGGCAGCTGCTTCCCAGGGCTCCAGTGAGCATATCACATCACGCAGCAAAATTTGTGTGTGTGTGTGTGTGTGTGTGTGTGTGTGTGTGCGCGCGCCTCTGTGGAATGTGCACGTATGTGCATATCTGCCTGCAGCTGCCCATCCATGGGTAGGTATAGTGGCCACAAGTGGAGGGACAATAACGTCCTCTCTCATTCTTTACCTTATTCTCTGAGTCAGGGTCTTGCACTGCCCCCGAGCTCATCATTTCAGCTACACTGACTGGCCAGCGAGTCCCAGTAATCCTTCCATTCTTTCCTATCCTAGTGTTGGGGTGACAGGCATGTGTGACCATGGCCAGCTTTTCTGTGGATGCTGGGATCTGAACTCAGTACTTGTGCAGTGGTACTTTACCCACTGAGCCAGCTCCCCAGCCTGTAGAATAACTTTTCAGAACCAGCGACCATGGACACTGACACCTGCTTGCTCACTGATTCATTGCTTAACTCCACTTCAGCTCCCTGAGCAGTGCCGACCAGCCCTGGCCCCAGGAACCCAGGGAACCGCCTGGCAGCCCTGCAGATCCTTAAGGACATGGCAAGCTGGGCAGTTCCTCTGTGCTACAGAAGACAGTGCTAGGGTGTGTGCCTGACTCCCCTCTTCTGCAGCTACAAGGATGGTGGCTTCACAAGTGGCTCTTTGTCTACTCATTTTCACACACCCACAAGGCAGTGCTAAAATGAGCCTAAGCCAAGAGGTTAAAAAACACACGTAAGTCCTTTCACTCCTTGTTAAGAAAGGAGTTAAGAAATTGTCCCACTCTGAGCACAAGTTGACAAGCATATCTCACATGGGCTTCACTGTGTAGGGCCATACATTTTAGGTTTGGGGGACTTAATTGTCTTTTATGATTTAAAAAAAATGTTGAATGAGGGCTGGAGAGATGGCTCAGGGGTGAAGACTCTGCCTTGGAAGCAGAAGGAGCAGATCCCAGGTCCCAGGCGGAACCAGTGAGCGGCCTGAACTTTTGGCCTTGGTGGGCGGAGCCTGGGAAATGCCAGAAGGAAGCAAAGAGGAGGTAGAAGCAATCCAGGACGATTCCCGAAGTCATCCTTGGTCCACCATAGGGACACACGGTGCCCTCTAAGACACACATGCACCCACACACGCACAATAAATAAAGTTTAAAAAACTTTGAATGAGGGTGTGGGTCCTCCCGTGTAATACCAGCATTGGGAAGACTGAGACAGGAGGATTCCTAAGCTTAAGGCTAACCTGGGCTTTGAAGTGAATACATACATACATATGCCTCAAAAACAAAAGAAACAAAAAAAGTGGAGACCACTAAAGAGAGACCTATTGATATTTAGCAGAATGGAAGCAACTAGAAACTTAAAAGACATCTGTTCATTTAGAAACAGCAGTAACTGGGCTGGGGAGATGGCTTGGTGGGCAAAGCGCTTGCCCCATTAACATGAGGACCTGTACTCAGAGCTCCAGAGTTTATGTAAAGCTGGGCGCGGCAGCACGTGTCTGCAATCCCAGGTCTCCCATAGGGAGTCGAGAGGGACACAGGAGAACCCCCAGAGGCTTATGGGACAGCCAGTCTAGAATGTCCAGGACTGAACAACAAAGACCGTGTCATAAATGAGGTGGAAGGTGAGGACAGACACCTGAATTGTCCTCTGACCTCCACATGCATGCTATAACATGTGGGTACTAGCACTCACATACATCTTACACGCATGCAAAATAGCAGCCACAAATCTACAGTGCACTGAGACAAATGGGCTTGTTTTGTAACGTCAACTCGATTTCCTGGGACAGAAGTTTTTGGGGAAGAGAAGTGTTTTGCACTTTCCCACAGTGCTTGGAGGTCAGCACAAGACTGTCACTACTGTCCCTGCATCCAACGCCTGTGTGTGCCCACATGGCACACTCCCGAGAGAATGCAAGGTGAAGACGATAAGCACGTTTTTGGCATTTCTAGTCCAGCGCTTCTGACCTTTGAAAATGTGGATGTCCAGACCACACTCAAAAATGCATCTGGATGCATCTGATAAACACATTCCCCAAAGAACCTAGTGCAAACTCCCAGACATAGAGCTCGAGCCCTCTGGTTCCCCTCCCTTCTCTGTACCCACTGTGGTCACACACACTGGTGTCCAGGAGCACTTCATGGAGTTAGGCGCTTCCATGTGTCCATATCCAGGTTATACTGAGCTCTGCAATGGAGTGTCCAACTCCATGTCCTTCAGCATGCCCCTTGACCTCGCCCTCCTGTCCCAACGTCTTCACGCTCCTCAGGTGAGGCTGCACTTCTTACAAACCTTGAGGGCCAGCTTGTGTCTCAACCACTCTCTCCTCCCGGGACAGGACTTTCCCAGGCTAGACCCTAGGTTTCGTTCAGCTGCGTCTACCAATCTCCTTTCTAGAAGAGTGGTCAGCAAATATCCAATAAGCGATTTTGACCTCAGGTATGATCTGAGGCACTGTTCCCTACCAGGTACTTCTCTGAGCTCTGAAAGTACTGACCAAATGAACAAATGTCCAACAGGGACACAGATGTCTCCTCCCACGAGAAAGTCCAGACCTTAAAGCTGGAAAATGTACTTTTTCTGCCTTGGGTAAGATGGTTACCCTTAAAATCCCCATAAACCAGTTGCGACAGAAAGTCAGAATCACAGCGTGCTCGGGGACATGATCTAGTGATTTCTAGTTAACCTTTCACTAGGCAAGGGAAGTTTTCCACAGCTTGTCTGAACCCCATTTAGCGAGCAGCCCCCAGTGCTTCAGCAAGAAGTGAGAGGTTGCTAGAAAACCAACTTTGGATGAAAACCAAGCTAAGAACACAGCGACTTCAAAGATGTCAGAGAAACACAAAGGAAGATACTAGCAGCTGAGTGTGTTTTGGCTTCTGGAGAGTCTAGAAGCATGGAACATCTGCTTGGCGCCTCACATCTTATGCTGAACACTGCCTTGTTTTTTTCCTTTTCATGGCTAAGTGGATTGAGGGATTGCTGTTTTGGGGACATGTGCTCTGGGCTCCAGAGGATGAACACTGTGGCTCCTGGACATGGACATGTCACCTGAAGCAGCTACAGAGGGGATCCTGCTGTGCCCCGAAGGTACATGGGTGAAGGAAGAACTAAGCAGACTGTTGCAGCTCACGGCCAACTACCTCCAAATGCCATGTGGGCAGATGAGTGTCTGACTCCAAGACTCAGGCCACTGAAGGACCTATCAGACAAGAATTCAATAAGAGAAACGGGCCGGCAATGAAAGAACACAGGCAACTGTGAGACCACCCTGAGACAGAGGAGAGCGCTTACTGGCCTCTGCTGTAATAGAATGGCTAAGTCCCCCCATTTTATGTACTGTGTATGTTCATGTGTATGCAGGTCTGTATGTGCACCAGAGAGCACTTGAGTATGTGTGCTTGTAGAGGGCTAAGGGTGACGTTGGGAATCATCCTGGGTTGTTCTTACTCCTTACTGCTTTGCTCTGCTTTCCAAGGCTAGGATTTTTACATGGGATTTGGGGATCTGAACTGAGATCTTTTAGCTTGTGAGGTAGAGATTTTATGAGTCATCTCTCTAGCCCAGAAAGACTGAGTTTTCTGGCAGAGTTCAAGTCTTGGGGTTACCCACCCCTGAGGTACCAGATAAGCATAGACTACTGAGGTGATGTCTGAATCTTCCCCTCATGGGTGACAAGTTGATGTCTCCATTTTACTAGCTAGGCTTGAAATTCCCAAGAACAGGCTGGTTTTCTAACGACCCTCACATGCTGGAACGACTCTGAGCATCCAGAGGCCCTGGCTAGCCATGCAGGAGGAACAAGTCTGGGTTCCTACTAGGGCGCCACGCGGGGTGTGGGGTGAGCTCCTGAAAGGGGCAGGGAGGTGCCCTGGGATAACTCAGCCATGATCATGGGACTTGTGGCAGTGTGCAGCAAACTCACAGGGTCTTGGAAACCGGGGTTTGCCACCTCACAGTGGGTGAGCACCAGTTCTGGGTTGTAGAAAGGCTCACCCAAAGATCAAAGACCGTGGAAGTTCTTAGAAAATAGTCTGTGATGAAGCAAGAACATGACCACCTCAAAGGGACCCTTCTAGGACCCTAATCGGGGGCCAGCAACCATTTATCAAAGGGTAGGGGTCAGCAAGCATATATGTTTCGTGTGGTGGATCAAGAAGCAAAATCAAGATGATTACACAGACACTTACATAATAATCCCTCCATGGTTTGCAAGCTGGACTTTTCTCATGGAGCATAACTTGCCCCAAAGACCCTGAGAGTCTTAGCAAAGGTTCTTTGCTACTGGTAGTGTGGTGACAGAGACGTCTGTCTGCTCTTCCTCTTTCCACCCATCTCTATTTTACCCAGATGAGAAATGCGGCTGAAGTCAGAGCAATGTGCCCATAACACCCAGCATGCACCTGGCCGAGATGAGATCAGAATTTGGACTGTGTAAAACCTGAGGCAGGTAAGACCTTGCGTGTCCATTAGGAATGCTGGTGTATGCAGCAGGTTTTCAGACCTGGCAGCTTGCTGGGAAAGGGCTAGCTGGGGTTGGTAGAGAAAACATCTTTGAGAGACACAATGTCCTCACAGCCATGCCAGTCAGCACACGTGACCTATAAACAGCTGGCTGGCCTGGCTGAGATCATGATGTCTTCTCGATCATTCTGGATAATGCTCTTCCATAATTTAGGGCCATCAAACAGTGTGGTCCACAGGTGTTCTTACTAAGTTTAAGGGATGTGGAATGCCTCTCCTCGGCCTCTGGTCAGTGGGCCCATGGGAATTGTTTCAAAGACCCACTCTGAATGGTGTGTGGGAGTGACAGAAGAGGCTCTATGATCCTGCCCAGACTCTTAGTCACCCTGGCAGTGATCACAGATCTGTGGGAACCTTGCAGATCTGCTCTGACCCTTGGACATGGTATTCCACTAGGTAGCAAAAACGTCCAGGCAGGGGATAGAAAAACAGACAGGTGACTCATGGGAACAGAAAAAGGGACATGATGGGGGCCATGTCAGGACAGGAGCAGTAATTCAGACAGGGGTACCTGAAGTCTCTTGTGGTCTAGGGGGCTTAGCTCAGCCTTAGTTACAAACATAGAGGGCTCTGAAAGAGAAGAGCTAGCAACAGAATGGCAGCAACACAGGGGAAGGCCAGGAGAAAGCATGGGGGTCCTGGAAAACAGCACCCACATGCCTCTGGGGTGGCAACAACAAACTAATAAAGAATATCCTTGGGGGGCGGGGCTAAGGAGATGGCTCAGGGCTTAAAGTGTTGCCTGAGTCTGGATCCCCAATCCCCAGTAAAAATGCTGGCCAGATACAGTGGTAGCTCGTAATTCAGGCCTTGGAAGGCAGAGCCCAGGAAACCCCAGAACACAGCAATAAGAAGGCAATCTAGGATGTTCCTGATATCACCCTTTTACCTCACACGCGCGCGCACACACACACACACACACAGAGAGAGAGAGAGAGAGAGAGAGAGAGAGAGAGAGAGAGAGAGAGAGAGCCCTAAGCATTACAGATCCATAGAGTGGAAGGAAACAGATGGGATCTTACACTATCATTAAAAAATATTAAATTAGGGCTGGAGAGGTGGCTCAGGGGTTAAGCCTCCGCCTTGCAGGCGGAAGGTCCTGAGTTCGGATCCCAGATCCCACGTATAGATGCCAGGCGGAAGCGGGGGCAGCCTTCGCTTCTGGTCCTGGTAGGGCGGAGCCTGTGAATCCGGGGGCAGAAGGAGGTGGAGGCGCCCATGGTGGTTCGCGAATTCGTCCGTGGTTCTACACATACACAGACATACACACACAGACACGCGCGCACGCACATACACACGCATATGCACACAGTTGAATAAATAATAATAAAAAAATATTAAATTAAGGGATTCCAATTATATGCTGGACCAGTCACAGGACCTTCACAATTTTGAATTAAGTGGCAATTCAGAAAATCAAGAGCACTCAAAAATCAAAAGCTGTTGCCTAAAATATCAGTTTTTTCTTTAAAATATAACTTTTGATATTTCACGTAGTCTGGTACCTTGCATTCCCATATCCCACAGGGCAAAGCTATTCCCTAGAGATGGGGGTGTGGTCCTGAGCCCAGTTTCTCTGAGGCCCTGCTGTGGGTCGGGAAGGAACAGAGTGCCAAGGCGCCTGTGGGGTTGGTACTAGATTGCAGTGTAAAGGTGAGCGTCTCACTGTGAGCCCGCAGGGGCAAGGAGAGCCCAGATGGCTGCAGGCCCCCTGCCCTCCTCCACCGAGGGAGGCTGTGTTTCCTGAGAACTCCTTCCAAGAGGGGGGTGTGAGAACCGTGTGGCTCCCAGCCTCTCCCCACCACGGCCCAGGGCTGTGGGACACACAGTAGCCGCGGTGTCTGCTCCATGGGCGGAAAGGAAAGCCTTACCTCATCCCTTCCGCCCTCTGCTCACACTCCTCATTCATCACGTACCTTGAGCCAGACAGCAATGCTTAGCGATCAACAGGCACGCCGCCATCCCTGCCTCCCTCGGCAGTCACCTGCGGCTCACTGGAGGCCACCGCAGGACGCTGGCTACTCTGACCAAGTTTACTGATGGCTTCCCAGGTGCCAGGCTCTGACTGACCAAGGACAGGGAGACATGTCTGTGGCATCTTTCCCTGTGGATCTTCCCATTTCTTCATCTATGCCTTCCAGGCTGTCGGTCAAGGGTACTGCCAGGATCTGACATGGATGGCCTCCAGAAATATTTATATATGATTTCCCTTAAAGGCACTTTTGAAATGAAAATCTAACCCTTATCATAGACAGAAAGTCAGAACTGGTTACATAGTATGAAAAATTACCCTACAATAATCATATAGATTCCACAATTGAAAGAAGCCCCATCCCAGTGCACATAATTCTGACCTAGCACCAGGTCTGTCATGTATAGAGTGAACACCTAGTCTCATTGTGGGCTTTCCCACACCTGTCTCGCCAGTATTTAGGTCTAGGTCTGTATTCTCTGCTATCCCTCCACTCCATCACACATTTACAAGTGACACAGCTTCCACATGCCTCTGCTTGTGGACTCGGTCCTCTGATTCCCACGTATGTTAATGATAGCCCCAATTCCACCATCGGAACAGGTCTCAAGTGCACAACATCTGGATCCTGCCATCTTCTCGGGGAATACCCACGGTCCTCCCAACTGTTTCAATCAAGCAGGCTGAGGTTATGCTAAGGGTTCAGGATGAAATGGTGCCCAGATCAACCTCTTCTATCTAAAAAGAAAGCTCCAAGTTCCCAAAGACGGAAACCTCACAATAGCGTAAGACTCAGAAGCAGCCTCATGAGAGGATAGACAGGCAAGTGTTTCTGAGTTTCTGGCTGGCATACCACTGAGGGAGCGCAGAGGAAGTAAGATCTTCTCACTATGCTGGGGCGGGGTGTAGGGGTGAACTACTGCAAAGCAGGAAGTGACTGTAAAGAGGGAAGGAAGGCAGTGCTGTGGAGAGCAGAGGTAGGAAGTGGGAAGGAAATGGTTCCTTTAGGACCCCCCCCCACTAAGCTAGGGACAGCTTTGAGAGACCAGGCTCATTGTTTGCTTCAGCCTATGTGGGGCAGGATGAAGAGGGAGCGAGTGTGCATGGAGAGAAAACTCATCCACACTGGGCACCATGGGCAGGGAGAAGTTGCTGGGCAGAGATGAAGCTGGGAGATGGATGGGAGTGAAGAGATGTGGCAGGGGCGCGTGCTGGAAGAGGGGATGGAATGTAAAGGAGTAAGAAGGCAGGCCTGAGAGGATGGAGGGGATGGCTCACTTGGTGAAGGCTCGCTCTGTATGCACGAGGAGCTGAGCCCCAGATAAAAGAGCCAGTCTGGTAGCACATGTTTGTGATCCCAGTGCGGAGAGACAGACATAGATCCCTGGGGCTTGCTGGCCTAGGAGAACCAATAAAATTACAGGTCATTAACAGAGTCTGTTTCCAAAAAACAAGGTGAATGGTATCCTGAGGAACGATAACTGTGGTTGCCTTCTGGCATCGAGATACACACACACACACACACACACACACACACACACACACGCACACACACACACTGAATTTAGAATTAGGCAGCCCACTAGCAAACTGCTTTGTGTTTTCTTTGATGGGTCTCAGGTTGAACCAGAGCTAAGAGGAGATCTTTGAGCAGCTTTTCCTTTTATTCTTGGCCAGGCACTAGGATTGGGGACAAGTCTCTATGGTAAACTGTCTTTCCTAACAGCCTGGAATCAAACCATGGGCTGCTTGGCTGTGAGGACTCTGGGATGGAAGAGGTGGGCGCTGGCTGCTGGAAGACTCAGGCACAGAAGAGCAGCTGGCTCTGGGTTCTAAAATCTTTACTCAAAAGGTGAACAAGGAGCATGCAGAGGCGTATGTGAGGAAGAACAAAATTATAAATTGAGATTTTAATACTTCAACTGTATCTATAAGGTCCACGTGCTCTCACCTCTGAAATACTTACAAAGCTCCTTCCTGGGGTTAACTTTCTATAGGAAATAGTGCTTAGGAGAGTAAATTGGTAAACGTCGGCAAGACCAATGACTTGTTTGAAGAGAAGATGCCCCCAACAAATGCCAGTACTAATTTTTTTTTTAAAAAAAAGTATTCTCTGGGAAAATACAACAACTTAGTATTCTTCAGAGTTGGGTAAGAACGGCTGACAATATACTTCATCTTCAAAACAGATATACATGTGTCCAAAAGCTAATAAAGGTTTTCTGCACTATAAATAGGGGGGATGCACAAACACTAGATCATGGACAACATACTTGCTCAGGATTCTGGTCTCATGGTCAGAGCCCAGGGGCAGGGAAAATGGAAGCTATTTAAAACAGTCCCTGGCAGGATATATCTGATATTAGCAAACTTACTGAAGCGAAACAGTAATACCAGGGAGATATGAAGGTGCAAGACCCATTCATGTACGTCCAAATGTGGGGAGGCCTTGACCCCAACATCTTTCAGTTGATCTGCCCCTGGGCGCAGGCAGTGGCAAGTTGGGTAGCAGCAACAAGAAAGCTAAGTGGGTGCTATGAAGTCACCATTAATTTTTTGGAAGGAAAGGGGGGGGGACAATTGGCCTCGTTTTTCAGCTTTCATGGTAGAAAGGTCCTGTAAGCACAGTGAATTATGCCTGTCTGTGTTCACTTGGAATGAGACAGTGGTTGCAAGGAACTGAACAGGTGTGTGAATAGGAAGAGCTCCTTTGAGGCCTTTGCTTGAGTGTGTATGCCATGGTCTCACTTGCTCACCGTGTGAGTTAATCGTCGCTTGGGCCTTATGCTGGATGGACACATTATACGCCATTATTGGATCCTCTGCACTCATACAATGAAAAGGAGAGGGTGTGTGGGATGGACAGAGAACATTCTGTCTTCTTACATTTCATTTCTGAGCACTTTCACTCGGTAACACTCGAAAGACCTACTGGCCACGATCAGAGGGTTTTCTAACTGGTATAAATGCCTACTTATTAAGCTGTCAGCACCCTGTCTTATTAGCCTGACCCTCTGTCTAGGCATCTAGCTTCTGCACATGCAGATAGCCATGTGACTCAGGACAGCTGGAGGGATGGAAGAAAGCTGCTTCTGGAGGTAGCCAAACGCCTCAAACAATGGAGGCAAGCAGACTCGTGGAAGAATGGAGAATCCAGAGCTGTCTGCTCCGCTCCTCCCACCACATATGGGGCCCTAGTGCTGCGACTAAGCTGCTTCCGTCTTTTCTCTTGATCGGTGCTTTCTCTGCATCCTCCTCCCGAGGTGCCTGGTGGCCAGATGCCTTCGTCCTTCCGTCACTTCTTTCCTACACGGGCAGCTCCTTGGCAGCAACAGAATGTGGACAGATCCCTGACTAACCAACTGATACAGGCTCTGTGCTGGCCTCTGGTGAGGCCGTAGATTTTTGGGACTCCATGTATGGGCTCCTCTGCTCACTGCCTTTGGCATGTTGCTATTCTGGGACATACTGACCCTTCTTTACTGCACACAGCATCCTCCCCACCTGGGGTGCTGCCTACATCCTGAAGGAAGGGAGTTTCCTTTTCTCCCTCTGCATCTAGGGTCTCTGGGTCCCCAGGCATGAGCTCCTGAGTGGCCTACTATCTTGATGGGACTGTTATGCTGGCTTCCGCTCTCTCTGTGTCTCTGTCTCTGTCTCTCTCCCCCTCCCTTCCCCCCAGGCCTATAGCAGCTCCCACAGATATCCTGAAGACACTTACATCTGCTACAGCACAACATCTTCCTCCTCTTTCTCTTGGCTCTTCCTGTTGCATCTCTCTACAATCTACATCTAACCCCCTCCTTTCTTCCAACTTTCAATCCTTCCTCCCACAGGCAAACACATTCTACGGAGTCACCCCATTTTGGTTTAGAGTAAGTTCTCCGCAGTCACCAACAGGAGCCTCTGTAAGTCATCGCTCCACACTCACCAAGTGGGAGGAGGCCAAAGAAGACCCAGGGTCAGGCTTCATGTCCATCTAACTTAAACACCATTATTAAGTTCCTCTTCAAGAAGACTGGGGCCTGTGAACAAGGTTGTGCAGTTGTTTGGTGGCGGCACTGAGATGTGGCTCTGGCATTGTGGTATCCAACGTTGAGATCCTTTTTCTAAACCCAACTACCAGCTTTGACTGTCCCTGTAACCTCTGACCTTCTCCTGGCCCTTCTATCAATACATATTCCTGATCCCCATGGAGCTAGCTCTCTAAGTTCCCCTGGCAGTTCATGGTGGCTCCTCTTTTTTTTCCTTTCTCCTAAACAAACATTGCCTTTCTGGTCCCCAGCATAATATCAAGCATATATGGCAGTTTTATTCCTTTCTGCCTCTCTTTTTTAAATAAACATATTTTAATTTTTATTTTGCACATGTGAATCAGAGGATACTGTGTGTGCCTGTGGAGGTCCAAGGGTTACTCTGGAAATCATCCTGGATTGCTTCTACCTCCTATTTGCTGTGCTCTGGAGTTTCCCAGGCTCCTCCTTCCAGGACTGGAAGTATAGGCTGCTACCATTTCCACCCAGTGTTTTCATGTGGGATTCGGGATCCAAACTCGGAACCTTTTGCTTGCAAGGCAGAGGCTTAACCCCTGAGCCATCTCTCTGGTCCCTGTCCCTCTTCTTATCTCTGTACATAGTTGATGAGACCACCACATGCTGGCGTTGCCTTCTGGAATCTAAACTCTCTTTCCCTCTTGTCACCTGTGGATGAGTACCTGCCCCGTGATCCCAGATCCTACCAAAGCTGGGGCATCTGGGATCAAGAATCAGGATGCCTTGCTGCAAATCCCAGCTCATGCTCTTTGACTTAGAATGTCACAGCATGGCCAGTACTTCCTCAGTAAATCTTTCTTCATCTGGTTCCCTGGGATTGCAAAGAATCATTCATACCAAATCACTTAGTAGAGGATCTGTCTCCCAGCACACATGACTTCACATTTCTTCCCTTTCTTTGCTTTGTAAACTTTTCATTGTTAGCCTCCACCAGAGATGATGTATTTAATGCCTAGTTCCTTCCCTTGAGTACCCAGGGATCTTGGAAACCCACACATGTAATTAAATAGCTTTCAATGCACCATGACAAATGCATGCAGAACACAGTGGCAAGAGAAGATGGAGTTAATTCTAGCGGGTGTTTCAGAAAAAGCTTCATTTGAAGTGCTAAACATTGATCTGAGTCTTATTTTTCCCTTGGGAACCAAGCATCTATAGGAACCACAGGTAGATTTCATGAAAAAAAAAAAAAAACCCTGAAGGATAATATTACAAAGAAAATTTTGAATAGAGTTATTAAGACTTTGGGGTGCAATGTGGGGTGCATTAGCAGGCCGAGAAATAGGATGATGTAATTGTTGACCACCCCTAAAGATATTCACAAGACTTAATACTTCAAGCTGGAGAAGCCATCTGACATGACACACGCACACCTGCGGGACTTTCGCATTGAGCGGCTGTCACCATGGCTACCACAACCCGGTTTCCAATGCTAAAACGGACCTTGGTGTTCACCCTGCAAGGCGGTGTGGTTGGACTCACACGGTTGATTTCTATGGGCCTTTGAACCTGCAGCTCTCCGGCGCCTCTTTGAGTTTCATCGTAAGCCTGGTCTTCGCAGACATGGGGGAGGAGATCACACACAATTAAAGCTGAACATGTTCTCCTTTCGTGGCGGGGCTAACAAGTGAAACCACGAGTAATGATGTAATCCAACTTGTCAAAAAGGAAAATGAAAAGAGGAGACAGAAGGCAGGACAGAGCCTGGGGACCTGGTGTGCCATGTCATCTTCTAATTAACTAACTGATCCTTTAGACTGTCAAACTTGGCGAGGAACTCCACGGCCTGGTGTCTGATTAATATTCATATTTGGGCACTGGATGCTCTGACGGAGGTCCCAGCGGTTGTAGTTAAACACCCATCTTTAAAAAATGGAAAGAAAGAAAAACCCGCCTGCAAGCTCGAGTGTCCAGGATTCATTTTCCTAGGGAAACAAGGGGGCACCCTGAGGTCCATAATCCACAGTGAGAACAAATCCCCACGGATGTGTACTGATTTGTGAATCATGATGAGGATTGTATATTGAAAAAAATAATGATTTTGCCTTTTTTTCTGGTGCCTCATTGTTAAATACGTGAGCGACACACAGAAGATTACAAAAGCATTCGCTAATATAATCAAGATTTTTATTTCAAACAAAAATAATTGAATATGCAATGAAATCTAAACAGGATAGAATCAATCATTTAGTTAAACTGTCAGAAATGACAACCTGGACTTTCATTCATGGCATGGGCTACAAAGAGGATACAATCCCTAAAATTGACTTTTACCAATGAAAAACTGTTTCAGCCCAGGCATGAGATGTACTCAGGGAACACGTGCTTTTTGTTGGAAAGTCAATTGGTAAAATAAAGCCCAAATCAGCTCCCCCACAGCCCTGGATAGTGTTGGAGATGGGTTCATATGTCATCCACCAAGAGCTGCTTCTGGCACATGACAGAGGCAGGACCGAGGCAAAAGCAGAATCCTCAGGAAGCAGAATTAGCAAGGTATTTCCATTTACACTTCAAAATGGGCGACACGGCTAATGAACACACAAACGGGGATTGTAATTCACATGAATGCCCAATACAAATGGTGTGGCTCGGCTAGACTCAATGGGATCATCTTAGTGTAACTTTCCTTCGCTATGAATTCACTGTTCGTTTATTAAAGAGCTTTCAAGGAGGAAAATAAGCCAGTCCTATTGCATTAGCTTTCAGGAAATAGTTCCTATGATAGCTTTACATTTAAGACATATGTTATAAGGGCTCAGCGGATAAGGCACCGCCCTGAAGTATGAAGACCAGGGTTCATACCTAGAATCCATGTAAAAGCCGGGCAGGTTTGGTGGCTGCCTATAATTCTGGGGCTCGGGAGGCAACGGCAGGGAATCCCCAGGGCAAGATGGCTACCTAGCCTAGCTGATTGTAGCTACTGAATATAATCAAGAGACGCTGACTTAAAAATAAAAGTGGGGCACTGTTGAAGAGTATACTCGTATACTCGATGTCAACTTTAGACCTCCATACTATTATATGTATGTGTGTTTATATGTGTATATATATATATATATTTATACACATTGCACATTACGTGTGCCCCTACACAATGTGAGTATGCATACACACATACCTCTCATATACATACACACAAGAATGGTATAAGTCTCATGGTGCAGGTCCACTCCACAGTGCTGTGGGTTCTGACAGGCCATGCAACGTTTCCTGTAGCAACATTTCTGGATCCTACTGTGATCATTCAGTTGACTCGAGCTCTTCTTAAACTCACTGCCAAGGTATTTCCATTTACACTTTAAAATGGGTGATATGGCTAATGAACACATAGATGGGAATTGTCATTCATATGAATGCCCAATACAAATGCCCACACGGCCCAGCTAGACTCAACAGGATCAGCTCTGTGTAACCTACAGATATCGAGGCCAGTGCATAATAGTATACAACCATCCTGGTTCATTTTCTTTGTTGAAGGACAAAACATAACACACACACACACACAGTGAAAGAGAAGAAAGAACAACACTTTTTTTTTTCTGGAAAGGAAAACCCAATTCTAATGCATGCACATACATTTAAAGCGGTTAAGGAGGGTTTTTACAGACACTCATGGTCAAGCTGGTTCAAGTCCAAGCTGAAATTCCTAAAGGCTTTTCTGCATTTCTGCTAACTAGCACAGGACCAGAAGGAACGCCATCCCAACAGCACGGAGGGCTGGCTCTGGGTCACGCCCACCTGCCAAAGCCCAGAAAGATTGACAGGTGCTTTCACTCTGACTGCCCTTCCAGAGACTCATGAATCAAAATCAATTCTCTCTGGGCTAGGATGACTTCAAACATTCCTCATGCTTCTGATAAAAAATAAAATTGAGAAGCTGACATTCCAGATCTCACATATACCTACCTCTTTCTGGACTGAAGTCCTCCAGGGACCTACCATGGCTACCAGTCCTGACCCATGAACTCCAAGCCATAAAGAGTGCGCCAGCAAGGCAGGGACAGCCGTGACATCTCACTTCAGAAGACAGCGTCGGAGCCCTGCTTGCCAGATGACGCCCCGTGCTGTGTCGCTCTGAGCTTCAAATACCTGCTTGGGCGTGGAGCAGGCCACTGGGACATCGAAACTAGCTCACCTCCATGGGCAGTGGAGTAATTAATGGTGTCTTTCAGGGCAAGCACAGTAAAAAAAAAATAATTGCTCTCCAATTTCTTACTGCTGATGAATGATTGGTGTAGTCACTATTTGTGTTGTTGGGAGTGGACACACAGATGGATGTGTGAATGGGATGGGGAGGGGAGCATTTGGGATGCAGACACTCAAACCAGTCCATTGGCCTCACGGACAGCTCAGAACTGCAGCCCACAAATGTTCCATCTGCTGACTTGGAATGTCTATAGAAGGGCTGGAGTGACAGTTCAGGGATTAAAACCTTTGCCTCAAAAACTAAAGGATCCAAGTTTGGATCCCTAGATCCCATATAAAAATGTCAGGTAGATATGGATATGGGAGCTGCTTGTAATTCCAGTCTTGGAAAGCAGAGTGTGGGAAACACCAGAGCAAAGCAGGAAGGAGGTAGAGCAATCCAGGATGATTCTTGTTTTCACCCTTGGGCCTCCATGGGCACACATACTCACGTGCCCTCTAATACCTTGTATCCATGCATGCACACACGTGCGCGCACACACACACATACACACACACACACACACACACACACACACACACACACACACACAGAGCCTATGGAGAGCATCTGCTATGAATAAAAAAAAAACACACTCAGCCCAAGAAAGACCGAAGTCTGCCACTGAAGCTCAAAGATGTATCAAATAGGGTCTATGAACAGACTAAATAAGTAGGACACAAAAAGGGGGGAAACTAAACTGGTTTCAAAGATGGGCAGTGCTGCCAGCTACCTGTCCATCTGTCCTTGTCTTGCAGCACAGCTGTCCCCATGTGCACAAACACAGCTTCCTCCCGTTGCTTATAATAACTAGCTGCTGACTGACGCCAGGTAACTCCCACCAGTCATCATTTTGTGTTATATATGAAGTCATCTGCTTTTCCCTTTTGAATCCCACAGATCCTCCAGCTTCTCACCACACACAGCCCCGTAAACATAGATCTAAAGATAAACATACTCCAGTTGCTTATGGGGAAGACAGTTTTATTAAGAGCATGGCTGGTAAGTATGGAGACTCAAAGAAAAGCGTGAGAACACCAAACACATCTCTGCTAGTGTGTGCAAGAGGCAATCTGCTAGATTGTGGAGAACTGGTTGTTGGGAAGTGTATGAGTCCTGTGGAAGCGGAAGAACAGTCCACTAGGCTGCAGAATAAATCCTTGATCTCCAGTCATTGTACACATATAGAGGCATCCTGGTATCCGGAGGGACTCAACATCAGGATTCCCAGTGTAACCAATCTGCAGATACTCGTTTCTTTTATAAAGGGCATAGTATTTGCATGTGACCTCTGCATATCCTCCCACATACTATGAAATACGTCTAGATTACTTATCATACCTAATTCTATAGAAATGCTTATTCTATAGAAATGCTTATTGCATTTATGTTGTAGGTGCTGTTGTACTGTATTGCTTGGGGAATGACAAAAATGTCTGTATACATTGACATAGATGGAGAGAGAGAGAGAGAGAGAGAGAGAGAGAGAGAGAGAGAGAGAGAGAGAGAGAGAGAGAGAGAACATGGCACCAGAAGTCAAACTCAGTCAGGGGTTTTGCATGTGTTTATACTAGCTTACTACCTTTGAGATCTACCTATAGTTAGGGACCCTTTTTTTTTTTCTTTTGAAAATTTGCTGTGCTTGGTTGACTGCATGGATACAGACTCTAAGGATATAGTTGAAAGCAGACTGTTTCTACTCTTGGGGCAGGATGAGGGCTAGCCAGCTGCTGCAGTGAGCCAGCCTTGTTGCTGATAAATTCCAATGACAAAATGGCTTAAAGGGGAACAAGGGGCTTTATTTTGGCTTATGATCGTCCAGTTACAGTTCTTTGTCCAGTTTGGGAGGAGAAACCACACCAACACCAAGGGCAAGGGAACTGGTCGCACCATATCCATACATCTATAGGACTGCTGAGAGAGGGACACGCCTTATTTGCCAAATCAGCACGTCTTGCCAAGTATACCAAAGGATGCTCATTTACTCAACCAGTCCCCTCCATCTTATTCACCTGCCCAGAACATAGTCCTGCCCACCTTGGGCCGGGTCCTCCCTATTGATTAGACAATCTTCTGCAGGCTCGAGCTGAGCCTGGGCTTAACTCAACTACTAATTCTCTACAAATGTGTCCAGAGCTTGAATCCTCAAGTTGACACCTGTATGACCTGACTATGACACTAGCTGAACACAGAGACACTGCCAAGGTGCTAGGTTAGGAGGGTTGTCTCTTGCCAAAGTGGGGTGAGGATGTGGCTTTCGACTTGAGTGAAAAGCACATTCCTTTCCTGTGCTACCAACAGACTGACTGACAATCATTTGCTCTTTCTAGAAAACATGTACAGTTTCCACACAGACTCTTTCCAAACTGGCATGTGTGTGTGTGGGGGGTGTGTGTGCTCAAACTTAACTGTGCAAAGGTTTTCTACAGAACTTGGACTTTCACTTTGCTTGAAGGTGAAGGCCTATCCGGGAACTCTATGCTCACACGAAATGACATGGATGGCTGGGTGGCCAAGTCACATCTGCTGGAAGCACCCAAACAGGTGCCAGCACACGTGTGCTAACTTAATGTGTGGCCTTGTGATGCATCAGCACTTCCTTTTCGCTCTTAGCAGGGCATCAAAATGTACTTGGTTCCAAGTTTTCATCAGTTCTGGTGTGACCGCCCCAAACTACACTCACACCTCTCTAAGTGGCTATGGTTGAATAGCTGCATTTTATAAGATATTCCTGGGGGAACAACTGGTGCCTGGCTTTCAAAGGAAATGCTTCGAGCAGCCACGGATCCGTTGTTCTAAAAGTCCATTGCAGTTGTCCTTAACTTGTTCTTCTGCATAATTTATCGGGCAGCTGTCAAACACGCGTGTTGCTCAGTCTCAGAACTGACATTTATAGGGTGATAAACGACACAGGAAATGGCCTATGAGCAAACTGATGCTGGGCCATTGAATAAATGAAAGAAAAGGAACACAATGGCAAGAGGACGGTTGGGAACACGCAGGCTTTTTCCTCTTTCCAGGAGGCAGGCCTAAGAGGGAATCCGCTGTTAACTCTGGAACATTCTATAGAAATGGACTTACTGCACAGAAAGGCTGGCCTCATACCACGGCTGCTGGGCGTCTTTTATTTTTACTTTTCCCACACCGACTGCTTCCTGCTTTAAGGATGTATACCATTTCCATCTGATTTTATATAATCCACAAGATTTTACAGTGTTGACATTGTAATGCAAAACATAATTTGAAAAACCTCCCTTAAATCTCCCTGAAGAGAACGCGCCTCCTTTCTCGAAGTGGAGCCAAATACCGCAATTCTGAGGACCTCATCTGCAGACAATCGATCTCCGTGCAAACCGCGTGGCATTGTTACTAAGCTGACACACTCACTCTGTTTGATCTCTTTCCATTTCCTGCATTGTACTCGGGCCTCTTATCCTCGTCCAACATCAACAGGTCATTCCCAGAGGGTCAGTGTGGGCCAACATAAATAACCATTATAAAACCCCTAGCATGTTCTAAATCAACAAGCCAAGTGGCCTAAGCTGTTGAAAGCCTAAATTCCAAATATTTTTCAGAGTGCTGGTAGGTAGGCAAAGCTGAGGAAGAACACAGGAAAATCTGAAGATGAAGAATCAGGCCACAGTGAGCTTCTCTGGCACATGGCACGGTACCCCGTTTTAAAACCAGCTTGAAAACAGATACACATGATCGTCCCCCATGGGCAGGGTGGCCTACTTGGGTTTGGGAACCACAGGTACAGAAGTTTGTGGCAGATAGCTGAAATTCCCACTGTGTTTACAAACCCAGAGGGACTCAGAGAAGTCTTTAAGTGCCAGAGAAATAGGGGGAAACTCATGAGTAGAGGGAGGAGGTGACAGACCCTCTGACTGGCCTCTTCCTTTTCCTACCCTGAAGCCCACAAGAAGCAGGAGACAGTGCAACACAATACTGAGCATCTCCAGAGAACTGTCTTTAGGTGAGAGCAACAGCAAAGTGGCTGACAGGAACAGACTTTAAGAGTTACCGCTACCTGGCTTTGGAAAGAATGACAGTAAGGGCTGGGGAGATGGCTCAGGGGCTAAAGGACCTGAGTTCAGGTCCCCAGATCCCATAAAAATACCAGACGGATATGGCTATGGATTCCAATTCTGGTGCTGGAAGGAGAAGCCTGAGAAACCCCAGAGTAAACTAATAAGGGGGTGGAACAATAAAGGGTAATTCTCTATGTCTTTACAGGCACATACACTCAAGTGCCCTCTTGTACACGTGTATACACACACACACACACACACACACACTGCACACTCGCACATGTAAAAAAAGAACCTATTCTGACTCCATATTTATCTCTATTATACTTCACATAAGTAGTTACTAAAATTAATTAGCATGACTCCAGAACACGGCTGGTGAGCTAGGTGGAGTGTTTCCACAAATCTCTAGAGTGTGTGACCACGCAGGCCAAGCATAATATTGACCATACTCTCGATGAAAGTCCTGCTTTTACTGCTTGCAAAGATGGTCAGAATAGGATTCTGATTCACAGAAAGGAGGGTCAGAATAAGCTTGGGCTGTATGACATTATTTCACAAATAGCTAATATGCAGATTTTTAGTAATATGAGTAAATGCAGACATAACATACAGGCACGTCCACCATGAAGCCTAAAGCTGTGTGCCCCAGGCTAACTATGCATGCGGATAGACACAAAGACATAAACTTATTTGCAACATTTGTTTTTGTAACTTGATTGCATTTTGAATTGATTGGACATTGTGTCACAATATCCAAAGGCTGGATGCCACCTAAGAGAGGGAGTTTATTTAAATGTCCACTTTGAATGTTTGGATACTGGCCAATTTCATACTGGTCTCTTCATTAGTATGACTAAGGTGTTATGCTTGCTTGTGAATGTTTTGGAGTGATTACATATCATCACCAGGAGATGTGTCCTGAATGTACTGTTCTCTCTAAGCTGATTTCTCCTGAAGTCCTTTCCCAGCCTGTACCTCCTCCTTCAGGCTATTTGTCTGGGAATGGACATACTTTCCTAGTGAAGTGAACTCTCCTGCAAGTTGTTCTCCCAGTTTGCATTGGAAGTTTATATTTCTATTATTAGCAAAACAGTTGTTTTTCATGTTGGGGAAAGAATCCCGAGCAAAGACCAATGACTACTTTTGCACCGTGGTGGCCTGAGTCCACATGCTCTAAACTTTGTCCTGTATGTTACATCCTTGATGCTATCTCTGATTCCTTGAAGTAAGAGCTCTATGGCTTGTTACGTTACTGCTAGTGTGGAGAAAAGAAATGTGAAATGATCACTGAGAACCGCAGCGGGAATGGTGGAGCCAGAACTCAGCCTCTCATGACTCCTGGACAGGACTTGCGTTCTTGATGCATACATGATGCAGCCCACACTGCGATGCCCACGATCCCAGAAGCCAAGGCACTGACTCCACCTGCAATCTACAGAAACACACACACACACACACACACACACACACACACACACACACACACTATATATATATATATATATATATATATTTGGCCTGTAGAAGCTCTTATCATTTGGGGAAATACAATTTCTAGGCTTCTACTTTTCTCATCTGTAAGGCGGATACATTTTGCTTTAAAAAATGAAAAAATTTTTGCCCAAAATCCTTGGAGGAAGTAGGATAGGGCATGCCAGTTTAAACACTGATGAGGGGTGGGGAGATGACTCAAGGGGTTAAAGACTCTGCCTCCCAAGCAAAAGGACCTGAGTTTGGATCCCCAGATCCCACATAAAAATGCCTGGAGGACACGGTGACTTATCGAAACTCTGGATCTAGAAGGTGGAGCCTGGGAAACCCCAGAGTAAAGCAACAAGGAGGGAGAAGAATCCAGGACGATTCCTGATGTCACTCTGGGACCTCCACAGGCACACATTTAAGTGTACCTTTCTACCCATACTTGCACACGTGTATACCACTTCACATGCAAAACACATACACACATGCATGAACGCACACATAAAAAACTAAGAAAATAAAAACAAGAACTGCATTTAAGAATTGTTATCTATTTGTTGTTGTCGTTACTTGCTTTTTGACACAGGGTCACACATAACCTAACCTGGGCTGGAACTCACTGTGTGACTGAAGTGGCCTATAGCTCCTGATCCTCCTGCTTCGTCTCCTGAATATTGACATTATAGGTGTGTGACACCGTGTCCCATGAAGGTTTTGAACTTCATGTCGTGAAAATGTACATTTCTCCACCAGGCTGGCTGTCCACAACTGACTCTCTGTTAATTTCCCTAATGATGTTTGAACGGGACATGCTAATTTAGCCAATTCCATGTGCTTGTATGAAGATAATTGATGACATCAGCATAGTTATGGGCATTACACTTATTAGTTAATTATGAAACCAGCAGAGGGAGCACAAACCCTACATCAATAATAACCAGTTCTGAGTGTCTCATGTAACAGCAGGTGTGGGGCAAACAAATATGCTTGAATCCTAAATGAGAAGCGTCCAAAGACAGGCCTAGCTTTCTGGGGAGAGTATGGGACAGAAATGATACTCTGTCCACAGGCTTTTTATTTTGTGTGTATAAGTATGTGTATCTGTGGAAGTCCAAAGGTGATACTGAACATCATCTTGGATTGTTCTTCCTACTGCTTTGCTCTGGGGTTTCCCAGGCTTTGCATTCCAAGGCCAGAATACAGGCCACCATCATGTCTGCCCCATGTTTCACTTAGGATTTGGGGATCCGAATTCAGGTCTATTGGCTTGTAAGGCAAAGGTTTTAACTCTTGAACCATCTCCTCAATCTTATCACTTTTATTCCTCCTTAAACCAAAATGCTCCCAAACATTTACACTTGATTGGAGTTTTAATGGCAAAGTAATATGCTTACCGAGCGCCTCCTGTATTTGCCGCAATGGGAGAAATTCAACCACATGAACTGACCTTAATGAGTCTCCAAGGCTTTAATGAGTTTAGCACCCACTTTGCAGAACAGAAATTGGGAATTCACGGCCAGAAGGTAAGTTGCCCGAGGTTACTCTGGAGGCTTGAGAGGAAGCAGTCACTTGTCTGTCCAGGGAAGGCCCCGGGTGGCCCTTCTACTAGTGTTCACTACGCATCCTTCCTTGTAAGTGAGGAAACCAGGTGACACTCTTCATAGCAGATGAAGCCTCAAGGGTTAGAGCTCTCGTACACAGATTGTGTGGGCTTTTCCCACTGTGGTTTTATGAATGTGAGATTTAACAACAAAAAAGTTAGCAAGAGTTCCGTCACTGGAGGTGACTGAACGATGACTGGATATGCCACGGTTCCCTCCCCTTTTGCTCTGCAGACACATGCCTTACTTCACCTAGAAGGTCTGCGTGTCTACCAAGACAATCGGTGAGCCAACTCTATCGGAGTTCAAGACCAAAATCAGTGGAACCAACACTCTGCGGCCTTGACTCCTGATTTATCTTGACCATTGATTGAAAACTACAGACTTTTGACGATGTAAGAGTAATTTCCATTTCCTTAGGAAGCACAGATTTCTAGCAAGTGCAGCCCAACTGTATTCTTTAAAAAGAAATTGATCAGGAGCAAGGAAATGATTAACAATCCCTGTTTTCATCTGGTAAGTGGACTTGATAGAACCTGTTTTTAGACTGGCCAGAAGCACGAGCCTTCTTCCCCTCCCCCCAGCCCCCATTACTGATTGCAATGAGTGACGCATGACTTTTGGCGCGAATGAATTAACAATACAAACTAGTGCTGTGCCGCATCCTTAGGAAGGAGTTGAAAAGCTAAATCCTGGCATCTACTGTGCTGAAAACCACCATGCTGGGGAAAGCTCCCCATCAGCCACACCTGTGTTTTGTGTGGATGGTTTTATTTTTAGCACATCACAGCCTTCCACAGTTAATTTTGCAGATAATTCAGGAAGCTACTTAAACCTAGGAGAGGGCAGCATGAGCTTGGAAACCTTGAAAATCTTAAAAGGAAGCATTTGAACATCTCTCCCATTTAATTAAATAGACCCCAGTGAGGTCTGTGCTGGCCGAGCTCTCTCATGAATATATTAGGTGTTGATCACCACAAATGTGTTTATATTAAAAATGGCTTGGCGGCTGCATTTGTCTGTGTAGAGATATCACTCCCCACCTGGATCCATGGATAATAAAGTTCTCATGATAATTTGATGCAAAATACTTAACTTTTCACATAAGTTATTTTCTTTTTTAAAGCAACATGCTGAACATGCTGTTAAGCCTTTTGGATTGTTCTGGGGATAGAAGATATACCACATCACAGACATATGTGTTTTACACACACACACACACACACACACACACACACAGAGTTTACATAGTTACTACCAAATCATCTACAGTCTAAAGTTCCCCAAAGACAGTGGTTCAGTCAGAGGGCAGCCGGAGAAAGCATCTTGATTCACCATGGCAGGACCAGTGTCTGGGCACACTGTTCTTAACTGCCTGCCCATCACCTCTCAGATACTCCTGGGTGACACTGTACCTGGAGTGATGAAGAGAATAAATACACAGAACCTCATACGTTCTGCCATCTTGAAATGCTCTATTTATTTGCTCAATATTCATTAAGGAGAGAAAAAAACCCTGAGAGTTCATCTTTCACGTTTTGCATCAATACCATGTATCATTTTTGCCTGAGCATAAATTGGCATATTATGCTCTTTCAATTATACAAACAGCAAGATGTGGCATACGACAGGTTTCATTGAAGCTGTGCTTTATGCTCAGATTTCTGATTGTGAAGGCTTGCCTTGTCGTTGGAAAGCAAAAGGTAATTGGCTTAGAGCCAGTTTTGCTCTAGAGGTATAGATAAGTATTATCACTGAGGGGTTACAGAGTTTGTGAACCCATAAAAAAACACTTGGAAGCACCCATCCAAGGTCAGGAAGTTTTTTTTTTTTTTTTTTTTTTTAATGTAAGGTAGCAAGAAAACACTTTGCTTGGGTATAAGGTCAGGCTGGGAGGGATCTTGGCCTTTGGTCAGAATGCTAAAGTGTAACTTGAGGTAGTTGTTCCCACCCCTCTGCAGTTGAAGCAACTGATGCTGTTGCCATGATTAAGTGGCTACCATAGATACTGGGTGGGTGCTATGCTGAGCCCTCTGTATGCTATCTAGAACACTGCTTCCAAGAACCTTCAGCCATAATGTTTCTGGCTAGGCTTTTACAAACGAGCAAGGAAGACTTAGGGAAACCCCAGAATTCACACCAGGATTCACAGTGGGTAGACCTTGCTTCCCAGCTTGTACTCCTGACCAAAGGACAGATATGAGACTCAGAATAAAAGGGAAGGATAGTATACATGTGTGAAAGGCTATAAATAAAGAACAACCATGTTACTGGAGGTGGGAGGGCAGAATTCCTTTGCTGCTCTGACACTGAAGGAAAGGGCTAAGACAGCACAAAGGAGACAGCTCTACGGACACCATGGTATGTGGGAGGGGCTGGCCTACTCGGCCTTCGAAGACTATGGGTTCCAAGATGACTCCAGATGCACGTAGGAGCACAAGGAGCTGCTTCATGATTTGTTATATAGATGATATGGCAGCTTCTTCCCTTGTCACAGACAGTCCACAGATGTCTGGAAACTTCATATGCACACATTCCATATCAGGGGGTCTTAGATCTTAGTAAAGCCTTTCAAAGAGAGCTTTGCTTGTTCATCAGGGTCCTCTACCACATCTGATCATAAGTGCTGGTGCTAAGTTGTCTCTAAGTGTCTCGGCTCCACTAGAACGGCCTGTATAGTGTCTCTGAGGAAACACCAGTAGGTGGAGTTGGCTTCACCTTCACTATGTGACCTCAAGAGTCCTGGGGTGAACTTACTAAAGCCCCAGGAATGATAAGAATCATCCATAATTCACGGTTTCTTGAAGTATTTGCTTTGAATCTCAGCCTTTCTTCTTTCCCTAGGTATTTCCCTCAGCTTAACCTTCCTTTCTCTTAGATGCAACGCCTTTCAAGGGCAAAGTGGGAGAGGAGACGGTGGGAGTAATACTCAGAGTCCCTTCTCTCTGGGTTGACAGAATTGATGAAGGTCATTTGGAAGGTAAAACCCCAAATGAAAAACCAAACAAACTGCTCACTTTTTAATTTCACAAGGAAAACCTCCTATGGACCAAGGGTGAAAGACCCTCAACTTTATACAATCACAAAGCCCACGTCAGACAAAGCTTCTGGGAGTCACGATTATTGTTGTACATTATTTGTGTTTAGTGCCAGAGAAACGATTTTCTTTTTGCAATATCTCTGCCCCAATAAAATTAAGAACTTAGTGTAGGCTCCAAATCCCTCCCAAAGGACCCAGCTTAAAAAAATTATTGGTTCTACTGCCATAGGGATTTATGGATGCTTTCTTAATAGTTATAGTCGGATATGCCATACGTTTCTCTGGTCACTAGGTATAGATACATCTGTCTTTCTTTTGTAGCATGCACTGAAGGTTTTAAAAGCAAAACCCGGCCCAGCCATTGATTGACTCTTCCATGGAGGGACAAATTGCTGAGTGGTTTTGGAATACATCACCAAAACAAGAAGGCCTTGAAATAAAAACAGACACTGAAGACTGTATTTTCCTGATTGTCAGTCAAGCTAATTATGCTTCACTCTAAAGCTCTGTCTACCCCGCAAGAAAGGAAAAAAGCAATTGGGGGCTCTTTCCTCGTGCAGCCGGGTGTCTGGAAGCACAGCAGCAGTTTACTCACAGCGGGAGGCCGCTGTAATTGGCCCTTCCGCTGTCCCTACTGCAGGGTAATTCTGTGGTGAAGAAAACACAATGTTAACAAGATTTTACAAATTTGACATATGGCATCTTATCTGAAACGGCCAGCAAAAATTCTTCCTTTACCCCAAGCAAACACCGTTTACCCCTGGGCAGGTGCAGAGAAAAGAGGGAAAGGAGACAGAAGCCCCTGGAGTTCTTCTAGGGAGGAGATGACGGAATGACAGTACAGGGCTCGCTGAGAATACTGGCTTCGTTAATGTCATGGAGGGTTCAAGCCAAGGAAACCCTTAGTGAGTCCGTGATATTTGGGGGCGGATGGGAGGGGGGGAAAGGAGCAGGTGACTGGGAATTATAACACACAGGGCCCAGCTAAAGGTTCCAGGTTTATGTATTTATTTTCTTTGCCTCTTCCTTAGCACACAGACATTCCAGAATGTACCTTCAGGAAGAGTCAAATGGCTATGATGTGAATCCCCAAGGTTCACTTCATCCTAATTCTTTATTTGAAACCATACGTCCCAAGGAGGTCTCTGGATTCTGTTTTAACACATGAAGAAGAAAGAATATTCTGGTGTGTCAAATACTAGGCAGGCAGGACTGTACGTGAATTTTTGGGGGCAGAGGATTAAGCTATGGTTTTCATCCCTTCTCCTCTGGAGCACGTTGAATGGATGTCACTTCGTTCTTCCTTGAAGGTCATCTCGGTAGCTTCTAAAGAGGGGCAAAAAAAAAAAAAAAAACAGGTCCCCAGGAATGAATGAATGTGTCCTGGATCTGCCACTAAGATACCACAGTTTATGACCCACAGTTACCACCTGGGGATCCTTATTAGACTCCACTAATGCTCTGAATGACCCCAGTTGTGGGAGAGGGGGTGGAAAATGCGGATCTCAAGAGCTCCAGACAGGGATTAACGAGGAGCCTCCAAGCACCAGGTACTGACAGGAAAGGCCCAGAATCAGGTGACATCCTGATTTTCATGGGGAATTAAACTACCTCTAGATGCCACCTGGTGACATGTAATTGCCAGTCCCCGGAAATCTGCCCAGATGGAGAAAAGAGTGGGATTGTAGAGCTACAATCTCTCTCTCACTCTCTCTCCAGGAAAAAAGTTGTTTCTCCACCTAGCACTATTTGTTGGGTTGCTGTCCCTGCACTGTCTTCTATAGGACCATCTCTGCTGCACCTGAGCTATTACTATTTCCAAGAAAGTCAGGGAGCAGCCAGGAAGGAACCCCGGACCACATTGCTGTGCAGCGTTGCTGCTTCCATTGTCTTGCCATCCTCTGGGTTGAAAACATCTCTTGTCTGGTGCTGAAACATCTTACACCTTGCTAACATCTATTCATCCCAAAAGGAGATAAAACATCAGAATGAACAACTGGCATCTGCCGATGGGCTGTTTTCATTCTATTCACTTCCAGACTAACAGCATCAATGATCAGCTTTAATCATTTCAACTTCATTGAAAATATAACACTCATGCTCAGGGAAATAAGCCAGTCATAATGCAAGTAAGTGCTGTGTAACTCCACTTACATGAGGTATCTAGGATGGTCAAGCACATGGATGCAGGGCTGGGTGAAGGGGGTGCTGAGAGTTATGTATTGGGGATGTTATTTATTTTTGTCATGATGAAATAGTTGCGAATTCACAACAGGAATGTGCTGAAGATGGTGGTTATTTTGTGCATCTTAATAAACAGAGCAACAGGGTTGGAGAAGAGGGCAGTGGAGAAGGGAGCTGGATGAAGCTGTGTCAGACACAGTCAAGCTGTTGGTCCTGGAGTGGAGGAAGCACGAGGCAAGAAGTAGGAATGGACTGTGAGAAAAGACAAGAGGATGTCACTGGAGTGTCTACAGAAAACAGTGGCCCCGTGTCACATCAACTAGCTAGCACAACACATTTGATCCTAGGCTTCCGGATCTGTAACATAATAATTTGTGTTGTTTAAAATGCTTTCCATACTCATCTTCCCTGAGCCAAATAGAGTCCCTCTATGCTTTTGCCTTGAGTCAGTTCAGCACATTTGGAAACTATGGTAATGAGGTAAGTGCATATTTATGAGAGACCGTGGAGAAGGCAGGCAGATGCCTGATGTTTGATAAACACAAACCCTATCTTTTAGGCTGTTAAAGGCAAACTAGTTTCCTACACTTGATTATATGTAAGTGACATCATGACTTTGGGGACACATTATAAAGAGCAGTTTAACATGCTTTGCATGGACTCAGTCTACAGGCAGGGTTCCCCACTTTTCAAAAGCACCCACAAACGGTTCCAGTGCATTGGTTGGTAGAAATATGTACTAACCAACTAAATAAGTTTGGTCTTATCACCTAACCACAGAGCCTTAGTGCTCATCTGTAAAAGGGGATAATCTATCTAAAGAGCGGCTGGGGCTGGGGAGATGGCTGAGTGGGCAAAGAGCTTGTTGCCCAAGCATGAAGATCCTGATCCCCACATGTAACAACAGGTATGGTGGCATGTGCCTCTAAGCACTGAGACTGAAGACAAGGGGATCCCTGGCACGTCCTGACAGGACAGTTGAGCTTAGTGGGGAGTCTCAGGTCACTGTGAGAGATGGTGTCTCGGAAAACAGGTGGGTGTTTCCTGAAGATCAACACTTAAAATTGACTTCTGGTCACCACAGGTGTGTACACACAGTCAAATGTACCTGTACACACGTGTGCAAATACATATATGCATATGTGTATACCAGCACATACATGTACACACAAGCGCGCGCACACACACACACACACACACACAATCTCTTCCACTGACAAATAAGATGCAAACCAACTCTTGACCTAGCCTGACCCCTAGCAGGTGTTTCAGTAACAGTGGGTATCACTACTATCACTGTGATTATTTTTACTAGGCATTCTACCAAATCTATGCTTTTTTTCTTTAAAAAGAATAGACGGAGATACTGGGTGTGATGGCAAGCACCTGTAATCTCCACACTTGGGAAGTGAAGGTGGGAGGACTGAATGTTCAGGACCATCCTTAGCTACACAGCAAATACGGTCAGCTGGGGCTACATGAGACATTGTCTCAAATTAAAAAAATGGGTTCATCCCCTAACATGAATGAAACTCTGAAGCATCATAGGGGGGTCAGAGCAAGCCTGGTATGGTTCTTGGATATGTCTATACTTTCTGGCTAAGTGAAACCTAACAGTGCTTTGTGCTCGCTCTCTGTGTACTGTGCATGCAGGGCCAGCCCAAGAGCTTCATGCAGTTATGTGTAAAGCCTGGCTGGAGTGCCAGGTCCGTCCGCAGCTGTCATTGATCAACAACACAACACCCCAGGGGTATGTATCCATCAAATGCTTATTGACTTAAGCTGCAGGATTTTTTTTCCTTTCATAACATTAGAAAACATAACTTATGATTTAAATAATTTTCTTGACAGACGGTAAGTGAAAAAAAACAAAGTGCTTTTTACATGGCATCCATTCCATGATTGGATGCATAGACGGAAGACAGACACACAAATACCTTGTTTCCACATTACAGAGTCTCAACTCTATACTGCTGACATCTTGGACTAGACACTTCTAGGTTTGGGAAAGAGGTTGCTCTCCTCTGCAAATTTATAAGCAACCCTGGCTTCTGTTCAGATATCACCAGTATTTCCTGTTCGACTGAGAAACAAAAAAATTCTGTCACTCTTCCCTTGAGGCAAAATTCCCTTCAGGAGATTACTACTGTCTTGGGGCAGGATACCAGCTCTGAGCTCACTAACTGTGACTGTAGGCTTTTTTTTTTTTTAAAAAAGTAATTAAAATATTGAACATAGAAAGGTGTACAGTTATGGCCACTGCCAGCTGTTGACAATTTAAAAGAAACATTTTTATATTTTTAATAGCATCCTCAATCAATAAATAAAATTAAGTGCAATAACAAATGAAATTGGTTTGTAAACTATGCAGAGTTAATGAGTGTTAAAATTATACCAATGTGCTTGGGGACTAGGCAAAGAGTAGGCTGCTTAGGGAACGGACTTGTGAAACCCACTGTAGCAAGCTAAATACTTTGCTCTCAATGGTCCCTGCAGTTTCTTCCTCTGTTACTACAGAGGAAGAGTGAGGAAGGTTCAGCAAGGCAAAGAGTCGTGAGCAAGGTCACTGTGCAGTGACATGAGCCAGGTCACTTAGCTTCTAAGAGGGGTCAGTCAGCAGTATCTATGTCTAGGGATGGTACTTACTAAAGCCTGTGGGCTCCCATCCCACCTACAGCCAGTCCTAGGTATGAGATCTCTACAAGTCCTTCCAGAAAATAGCGCACATGCATCCACAAAAGCCAGTGTGGAGGTGAAGCTACTTAGCTCAAGCCAACATGTAAGAATCCAAGACCTGCAGAAACAATAGTCTACACCAAGCTGTGATCAACTAACACCTTGGGACTCAGGATTAGTATGTTATTTATTTATTTGTGTGTGTGTGTGTGTGTGTGTGTGTGTGTGTGTGGTCTGTGTGTCTGTGTCTATCAAAGGGCACCACCTGTACCCACAGGTGACTTTGGGAATCGTGGATTGTGCTATCTTCTCTTTGCTTTGCTCTGGAGTTTCCCAGGCTCTATCTTCCATGGCTGGAAGTACAGGCTGCAGCCATTTCTGCCTGGTGGGATCTGGGATCTGAATTCGAAAGCTTCTGTCTATGGGGCAGAGGCTTAACCCCTGAGCCATCACTCCAGCCCAAGTATCTGCTGTTTTCTTTTCCCCCTTTCACATACTGAGCATGAAGCCCCAATGAGAATTATTATCTCAGAGAAACATACTCTAAATTGACCTAGATAGCAAGCAGAAAAAATCTAGGTTGCCTGATAATTCTTAAACTTAATGTCTCTCACTTGTTGAAATGTGTGGCTCTTATTCCAAAGATGTGTGGGGGTCCAAACTACTAGAATGGGACCTCATTTGCAAACAGGGTCTTAACAGGGGCAATCAAGCCCAAATGAGGTCATTAGTGTGGACCCTAATGTGCACTTATACTAAAAGGTGCATTTGCATACAGAGAACGACACAGGAAAGGTGTTGGGAAGAGATGCCAAGGGTGCCACGTACAGACAGAGGGACACGTGCTTAAGCCACAGACTGCTAAAGCTTCTGGCAAGCACCCAGAAGTCAGAAAGAGGTGGGGAAAGAGTCTCACAGGTTTTAGAGAGAACACTGCATGATGATACTCTACTGGAATTTTAGCCTCTGGAACGTTGAGAAAACACAGCGCTTTCTTCTTAGCTATCAAGTTGATGGTCTACTGTTCCTATGGATTTAAAAACTCACATGCCATCTACATACGAAATTCATCTAGGGGTTTCTAGAGTGTAGCTGTCCCCCCTCCATCCATGTCATTGTCATCAAGTTCTGTATAGTCATCCATCATCCACAAATGCACTTTCCAAATGGAAAATTCCAATCGTACACAATTTATGCTTCTAGATCTGCGCTATCCTGAGACATGTGATAAGATCTCACACCTTCTCATTCTGTCCTATCCTGAATGCTAACAGTCCTGTTGTTCGATCTATCTACATGTTATATACACTACTTGTCCATTAGTCACTTAGCAGTTGTCTGATTACCCTACCACTGGTTGCACATAGTTAGGTTGGTACTTTATTCATAAAAGTACCCAAATACGGAAGGAAGTGACACAGGCCATTTGTAGAGAGCAACGTGAAGTCATAAATTCTTCATAAAGAAGCAAAAGCTCTTCATTTTCGGCAAGAAAAAAAAAGTATGTTGAAGTGTCTAAGCTCTACAGTAAGAATAACTCTTCTGTTTCTGAGGGAGCTAAGATCTATTCATGGCTGAATCTTCTATCTGTGAAGATGTGAAGGAAGAAAAGAACTTGCCTACCATGTTGGAGTGTCCCTATCTTAGTTCCCAGAAATTCAGGGGAAAACTTACTATGTTTGTATAAGTATGTGCAAGAAAAGCGTGTGTGTGTGTGTGTGTGTGTGTGTGTGTGTGTGTGTGTGTGTGTAAGGGTCCGATAGTGTCCATAATTTTACTCAACCACTGTAAGTCTTACAAACTATTGCAAGTCTTCCTTGAGGAGATGGCCACACTTGTATTTTTATGTGCACACAGCTGAAGCCAACAGAGGGATCTGAGGGGTCTTCTCAATGAGCTGTGCTCGCCATATGCAAAGCTTGGCACAGTGCCATGAGTCAAGGTCTTTGCCCATGCCGGGACACAATCAGCTTCCCCACCTTGGGGCCTCCAGAAGGACCACGGGCTGCTTTCTCTGGCTTCTCCCCCTTTCCATGACCCTTTCTGCCAACCCTTCTAGGTTTATCTTCTCTCACTCACAGGCCAATGGACCTGCTGGCTTCATTCTTTCTGCTTAGAATGTTTATTCATTATTGTAACAGGTGTGCGGAGATCATGAGTCAGGTTAAAAATGCATAATCTGCTTTCCGTAGAAGCAGACTCAAAAAACCGGGAGGATTCAACAAATGCAGACACTGTGACATTCACACGCGCACCCATTTACAAAGTGTACACACACAAGGCTAAGTCAGCAGGATGCAGGACAGAGAAAGGCCGAGACTGTACCCTAAACCTTTCCCGCCATGGAAGAATCTTGCTGGACTATCTTTAGGATGTTCCTGTGGCGAGAAATCTCTGGGCAAAGTCAAAAACTCCACCTCTGGCATAGCTGGAACAACACAGAGTTCACAGTTGCTCTCGCCCCCTAACCAGGCAGCGGCTGTTTTAATTATTTCCACCCTGGCTTTGTTAGAGCTGCCAGCCTGGATTTGTTTATGGGTGTCCTTTTCCTTCCAATTTGCCTGCAGGGGCTCACCCATGCCATTTGTCAGGGGCTAAATAGCCTGAGGCCACGGGGAGACATTTACTTACAGCATCTTCAGATTCTTTTAAATAGGCCTTTGGGGGGTTTCTGCAACTGACCATTCTGCAGCTCGTGGCTTGGGGACACTTTGCTGGGTGTTTCTTTTAATTGACTCACCTCGGTGTTGCTGTTCAAAACCCCTATAACCCACATGTGCCCTCGGACTGAAACTTCTAATGACCTTTCTCTGGCCCTCAACACATATGGCTGAGACAATGTAAACATCATTTGGAAGATAAGTAAATTCAATAACCCAATTACAGCTGGACCACAGCACCATTTATCAAACTCGGACCACAGCACTTTGTCTCTCTTAGCCCTCTGTTTTTCCGCAGCTGGGCATTTGGGGGAAAGTCGCTAATCAATTTAGGAATGATTAAATTGAAATTTGTAACACTTTCCATTATTAAACCTTCAATCTTCATTACCTCAACTTAATGATTACATCATGGCCGAGAAAAACAAATTATGGGGAGCTGGTATGGTTTGGAAAGCCAGAGTCGCAAGAACATTGTCATAAATACCAGAAGTTTCTACATGTGGGTGGATAAATGATTGCCTCACACATGTTCAGAAGCACCACGCTGTGATTCGCCCCCCCTCCCCCCGTGAAAATGTGCATTAACACTTGATGTGTCATTGTCCTTGAAGACATTCTTGCCCCTTCTGTACAGATAATGTTCATAACCACAAAAGGCGAAGGAGACCTGGGAACTCCTCAGAATTCAGGGAAATGTGGCTTGCTCCTGGAAGATCTTTGGTCCAGAGAAACCCTCAACAGGTTGAAATGCTAGGTTGGGTGAGCCAGGATATGTTCTACATCCATCATTGTTATGGCTTTGTATATGTCCTCAAACTTCAGTCTTAGTTCCTGGGCCAAAAACTAATAGGCAGAAACACATACAGACACACACACACACACACACACACACACACACACACACACACACACACAATGCTTTACTGACAAGGTCCATATTTTATGCATGTTCTTTATGCATCCTATACTTAACTGTACCCTTGATATCCTGGTTCCTGGAAGTCTATGGAGACCAAGTGCTGCTCCCCATCCATCCTTGGGAATTGGCATTCTGGTGGGTGTTACATGTGTAGGCAGTCATGGTAGAGGGCGACACTGAAGGCAATGGGAGAACAGCTGGTGGCAGGAGAAAATAAAGCACAGCAGGACTCAGAAGTCCACAGAGCACGTGAATGCTCTGGAATTATGGGGTGGGTAACAATGTCTGATTAAAAATAGTAACGGTAAGGCTGGGGAGCTGGTTCAGCGGGAAAGGGCTTGCTGCACAGGCACAAAGACACGAGTTCAGATCTCCAGATCCCATGTAGGATGCTGGGCAGCTGTACCGCCCTGCCTGTAATTCCAGCCTCAGATGGAGAAGCCTGGGAATCCCGGAGAAGCGAGCTAGCCAGATAAAGATGGAAAAGTGATGGAAGATGAATCCCTAATTTCAACTTTGAGTCTCCACACACATATGCACATGTATGTATCAACACACACGTGAGCACACATACATGCACACATACCTCCCACCTGTTCATGAAAATGGAAACGAATGAAAAATAATAGTAAGAGTTTGTCATGAATCAGGCTAACTAGGTGCTTCTATTACAATCTGATCTCACTATGACTCTTAGAAGAATGAATTTCCCTTGATTGACAGATGGAGGGATGGAGGCTCTGGGAGTTTAGGAGCTTAAGCGGTCTGTGTTGTCTGTAGACCCATGTGGCTAATCATGGAGACTTCCTGGCAACAATCCTGTGAGTGAGGCTAAAGACAGACCCTTCTGTCGACTGGTCAAGCCACTGCTGATGACTGCCCAGCCTGGCACCTTTGAAAGAGTAGCCTCACCCTAACACCTTAATCCTGCTTCCAACTGCCACCTTGTAGGTACTTTCAGAAATAGCTAGAGTTGTCACCAGCCTGTGAGTCACCAAAGGAAAAGATAGCGGTAACACGGCTTCTCAGCCAGACAGATAGGAGACATCCCAGAGCTGAGCCCTCCCCTCTCTATACCTTGATCACTCTAGGAAGGAGATATTACAGAGGCAAACTGCTCTCAGTGGGTTCAGTGAGCACTTATGATCACATCTCCTATTTACCTTTTTTTGTTAAAAAAGGTGAACAGATTCGATTCACCAAATGCCGTGATAGAACACCAAGGGGCTCCTGCAGTTTACTGAATAAGATCAGCCTCTTATCAGCTGGCTTCATTGAAAAACTGGCTCCGTAAGCAGGAGGCCTGTGGTAAACCACCACAGGTCCACAATTCCCTACAATCCCAGCTTCAATTATTGTAAAAGCTCAGAGCCAATGCTAAGGTTGTGTGTGGTGATGGTGAACACGTCTCATCAGAGAGTGAGGAGCGGCTAAACAAAAGGCAGCTAGCAGGAGCTCCATCCATTTCAGGCCTGGGACAAGTCCCTCTGGCCAAGTGAAGGGAGGAGAATGAGCCGTAAGACATTAAGAAAGGAGCAAGCTGTGAAATCAAGCGAGGGCAGGATGGTGCGGTTCGTGACCTCGCAGCCTTGCCTCGCGGCCCATCAGCCACGGGGGTCCCTGATGAAGTGTGATGCCTGGAAATTAATCGAGTGGTGTGAGCTGATAGGGTGGAAACGGGAGTGGGATGCTGGTACCCTGCCCAGTCCTTTCTATTACTAAGAGAGCCGGGCAGGATGGTTACGAAACGTCCAGTGCTTTTGGTCAGTTCATATTTCACCATCACAATGATTAGAAGGAGCACGTCGAGACATTGCAGATCCAAGCATCTTTTAGAAAAACCCAAATGAAAAAACCAGAAGGCACCAAGAACCCCTCCTCCCCGGAGAAAAGAGAGCAATAGACTTGCCCATCACGCTCCGTCCCGAGTCCTGAAAGACTCAGGTACACAGCGGATCCCACGCGTCGACATTCTGACGAGCAGAGTCTTGCTTCTCTTCTGTTTAAATTCAAAACGCTTCCTTTTACCAAGTGGACCCCGTGGAAAACCTCCAGTGAGAGCTTGCTGCCCCACCACGTCTTTCCCCAAGCCTCACAAATAGATATTTATGGCAAACACAAAATGCCAAGCGTGCCTGGCTTACAGAGGGCGATTTGTTCCATCTGTGAATTGAGACCTGAAACCTTTCTCCTTTCATGGAAGCCGTCATTTTCCTTCCACAGATGAAATGAATAATTCCTCCTTGTGGCAGTCAATTTCAAATTCACAGGGTCCCCCCCACCTCTGAACCTATTATATTTTGTTGCATAAAACCCATCTCATAAAATAAACCTCTCCAAGTTGTAAATTAAAAAATAAACATTCTTGAGAAAATGTCAAATGTGGGCCTGAGAGAAAGGCCAAAAAATCCATTTAAGGGAATATCGCAGTGAATCCATTTCCAGAAAATTGGGGGGCGGGGAAGGGAAAACACTCAGCCAAATGATTGGATATAAATTCACTGCCTTCAGCCAGTCTGTAATGAAATGAACCTCTAGCTTAGGGGTGATCACATACTTTTAGGACTCACTGCAAGATGAGCTGAGCCCATGGTAGAAGGAGATCAAAAAATATATATCAGAATATTAAAAAAAAGTTGGGATGAATGCATGGTGCAGGGTAGCAGCATCTCTGGGCATGCAAACGCAACACATATCAAACATGGAAGCTGATTCACCCACCAAATATAACACTTGTGGACTTGCCAAGGCTGACAGGGTTTGGATGCGAATCCTTATCTAGGTCTTGGGAAGTTTTCCCAAGGTCTCTCATCAGCACCTTCCCAGTTTGCTATGTGACTCTTGGAAATACAGTACTGTGGCAATGAGCTGGTCCCTTGGGCAGTTAGCTACTTCTCTTCTCTTGTCCCAGGGCTGCTCTGTGTAACAGAATGTGACCGACATGGGTGAGGTTATAGCAGATCCTGCGGCTCTGTCTTTTGCTTGCCTTCATATATCCACGTTCATATTCACATTCACTTGTTCATTCTCTCTTTCCCTCTCTCTCATCTACCAGTGGGAGACAACAGTGGACTGTGAGTAGCTCCTTGGAAAGGTCTGGGTAAGAAGAACTGAAGCCTCTTGCCAACAGCCACAGAAGATGAGGGCCATGATATCAGCCATTTGGGAAACCATCGTAGATGCTGACCTGTCAGAGGACCAGAGTGACAAGTGTCTGGCAAGCAACCTTGACCTCAACAACTCCCTAAGCTTCCCCTAGGTCCTGACCCTTGAAAGCTGTAGGAAACTTTCTTTTCCTCTTCGCTCCTCTCCTTTCCTTTCAGTATGCATAGTTTTGCTTTTAGGTAGGTATACATGTGTGTGCATATGTACAAGAGGGCACTTGAATGTGTTATGTCTGTGGAGGCCCAAGGTTGACATCAGGAATCATCCTAGATCGTTCTTCTACTTTACTGTTTTGCTTTGGGGTTTCCCTGGCTCTCCCTTCCAGAGCCAGAATTTCGGGCTACTATCATATCTGCCTGGCATTTTTATGTGGTATCATGGGGATCTGAACTCAGGTCATTTTGCTTGTGAGGCAAAGGCTTTAACCATTGAGCATCTCCCCAGCCCATTATTTATTTCTTAAAGCATTATATCTAGAAATGTTTGTTAGGCAGCAATAGAACCAAAAGAGATACCATCCAGACAGTTTGGTGACATTGGCTCCCTGATTTGATAATGCTTAGTACTCTCTTTGACATGCACCATTGTTATTATTTCTATACACACTTGCAGAGTTGGAATGAGAAATGAGCAGCATGCCTTGTGTTCAGAACAGGGCCTAGTAAACAGTAAGCACCTACTAGTGTTAGCCATCAAGAGTTTCTTTTCCAAAAATTTAGTTACTTGATGTGTATTTTATATCTGTGAGAGTGAGCATGTGTGCACTTTGGAAGACAGTGAAAAGCATCTAGGGTCCTCTTCCATCACTCTCCTTAATTCCTTTGAGGCAGGTTCTTTCTGAACCTCAGACTCCTGTCTCAGCTAGAGTAGAAGTCAGCAAGCCCCCACCGATCCTCTAGTCTCCACCCTGCCTCACAGCTGGGGTTATAGGCATCTGTGGGGATGCATAACTTATTATGTATGTAATAGGATCTCAACTCTGGTCCTTAAGCACCCTTAACTCCTTAAGCCATCTTCCTAGCCCCTCAAAACTCATATGCATTGGGCAGAGGTGAAACCCAAGACCCAGCTGTAGGAAGTGCTGACTCTGGCTATGCGGCCCCCAATATACTTCAGAAACTCCCCAGGGTGCATGCTGAGCTGAGCGTACTTTTTCTGATGGGAAGACTTCAGTCAGCAAACACTCATAGCAAAACTAAAGGCAAACAACTGCAAGACTGACCAAATGGACAGATGATTCCTTCACATGGACTGCAGACTGAGCCACCCAGGTTTCCGGCTAAGAACACTCTCTGATAGTCAAAATAATGAAAGCAAAAAAAAAAAAAAAAAGAATTTAAACAAACAAAATGACACAAACATAACCAATCGAAGTTTTATTCGGTATATAAATTTACTGAATGCCAGTAATATGCAGAGCATGAAACTGGATAAATACTGCTGTGAGTTACCAACGCATGGCTCCCTCCTGTTAGCACAGGGGCCTCCAAGGATGGAAGAATGCAATGGGACTGTTCTAGCCAAATCCTGAAACTTCACAGAAGCCAGGACTTCATAGTTTGGTTCCTGAGTCCAAGGGAAGTTGGAAATTTTAAGCAGTCAAAAGAAAAGTTCAGCTTTGAACCCATTTCCTTTTCTTTTTTTTTAGTGTATCTAAACCCTGTAAGATCAACAGGAATGAAGAGAAATGGCATATTGATGATGTTTCAAAAACATACTCTGGGAAGTCTGACAGAACGGGTCGATCAACAGATCCCCTGAACAGAAAATCAGGGTCTACAGAATATGCCTCTGGAAGACCACTGGCTCCCTCTGGGGACCTACCGATCATAAGCAGTTGTGGGAAAGGAAACGTGGCCTGAATCTTCTTCATCCATGAGGTTTTTTTGCTTCTCTGACTTACATAGCTCAGAGAAGGTCCCGGTGTTATAAGATTTCATTTCATGATGATACTATCAATGTAGCAGAATAACCCAGCAACTTCAAATAAAATTTACCACCATGACGATCCATGTTCTTTTGGTCCCCAAAGAAGAAATACTGCATTCCCTCTATTTATCAGCACTTTTATGTTGTAAAGAACCTGACTTGTAAGTGTCCCTTCTTTCTCCTGCGTGTGTCTCCTTGCTGTCCCTCCATCACTCAATGGCTCCACGCAAACACCCCAGGGAGTGGGCACCCACATCTCTCTGAGAATGGTTCAAAACCAGGATTGACAGGCAGACTCAGTCTGAAAAGTGGCTCACAACTTGTGCAGCCACCACGGATACTTGGAAAGGGTCATTATGGTGAAAACTTGGACTAACGGGGCTGAGCCTTTCTCTTCTCCCCTCATCTCTGTCTGCACATCACATCCAGATGATGGGTCACCCCTGAAGAATTCCTGCACCCTCTTACCCTGAATGCTCCTAAAAGGAATAAAGAGGAGGCTGGGTTCAATCATCACCTACTTGGGGAGCCATCTAATGCACTAAATTAAAAAAAAAAAACAGCATCCTTCATATATACATGGCTCGGGGTGGTAGGAAGAGTCGGGAAGGTGGGTGGGGGCAGGAAAGGAAATTAGGTTAGGTGCAGGAGACAGAGCAGTACATTGGAATATAATTCTAAGCTAGACACAGGCACCAGGTGTTCCAATAAACCTTTCTGTTTGTAATGTGATTTCATGGTGGGGGGGGCAATCCAATTATGGAGAAGTTCAAACCCTCATCCTCAGGGTAAGACCCCAGGCCAGCGTCTAACTATTAATAACTGTATTAATACTCTTCCTCACCAGGCCCACCGTGTCTGCCTTAGGTCACGACTGCCTGTCGGACAGCACGCTAATCCTGGAATAACTAGGGTATGTGATATGTCTGGCCTGGCTGAAGTCCTGCTATCAAAACTGTGGCCCAAGGGCCACTGTGCCCACACCCTGGGTGGGCGACTTGTAATTTAGTTTACTACTTCATCTGACCCTCTGTAAAACTTTCTGTTGAAAAGGAGCTCGATATCCAGGCAAGTTGGCTCCACACTTCTGGTGCTCGGCATAAGCATCTCTCTGCCTTCAAGGATTCTGACTGTGGTCTAGACCCCCTCCAGTTCACACTGACTACGGACATACCATTCCTTCCTGGACCCACTTTTCAGTGGGCACATGCCATGGTTTGGATATGAAATGTTCTCAACTGGTGCATATGTTTGGATCTTTGGTTCTAGCTGGTGGTACTACTTTAGGGGGACTGTAGAAATTTTAGGAAGTGGGACCAGACGGCAGGATGTTGGGGGAGGGCAGGTCCTTTAGAATATCTTGTCCCTGGTCCTCTGCTGACACATGAAGAAGCTTCTCAGTCACACGCTCCTCCCACCAGGATGCTGAGCCCTACAGCGTGGGTCAAAGTGAACACAGACTCAACCATGAGCCAAGTCAATCTTTTCTCTCTTAAAAGACACCCTAAGAAGGGCGTCTCACATTTCTACCTCTCCCCCAATACATGTTACACTGTGTATTCTTTTAAGATATTGTTTTCCCTTGGAGCCCATGCATTCAGAACAAATAACTGTGTCCAACTCCACACTCTTGCTCCTGACCAGACAGAGTTGATAATTCTGTGATTATACCGCTTTCTCCGTATGTTTCACACATTCTTTCTCCTGCCCAAAGGAGAGGGAAAGAGGCAGTTTTTGTGTTTTAGTTTCTCATGGGGACCAAAAACTAGACCCTTCCAGTATTCCTAATTTACATCCAGAGAACCAGGATGTGTTAATGCATTGCTCAAGGTCATGACAGTTAAGTGGGTAGTGGCCTTTGGATTTGGACTCAAACTGTAGTTAGTGATGGGGTTCCAGTGTCCTTGTCACCTGAACCCCTTGCTGTAGCTCCCTACTCCCCGCCACGTGCTCAACCAGCGTGCAGACTTAGTTGCTCTTCGGTTGTTGCATCGGAGCCTCAGCCGCCAACACGCAGAAAATGTATAATGTGCAGAGAGAGGATGGTCATGGTGCCCGTCCAGGCTTCTCAGAACATTCTCCTCCCTCACTTAAAAAAAACAAGGAATCAACAAAGTACTATAGAATAAGCTAGCAAGGTTGGAGGACAGAATTCTACCTTTTTAAGGACAAAAAGAGACACTAAGATCCCCTTTAGGTTTGTGTACAGATGACCTCCTACTCTTATTTGAATATATGAACAGGTTGCTCATAAAACATTAGAATGTGATTTTTAGAAGTACAAGAAATTTAAATCATCCTATAAAAAATGGAAAGATATGGGGCTGGAGAGATGGTTTAGGCATTAAGACTGTCTCACAAGGTCCTGAATTCAGATTCCAGATCCCATGTAAAAATGCTGGGTGGAAACGGAGATTGTCTGCATTTTTGGCCCAGGTGGGCAGAGTGTGGGAAATCCCAGTGCGAAGCGAGGAGCAGGTAGAAGCAATCCAGGATGATTCTCAATTGGTCCTCCACAGGGACACACAGTGCCTTCTGACTCACACACACACACACACACACACACACACACACACACACACACACACTAAATAAAATATATTTTTTAAAAATGGAAAGGTATGAAAGAGTAAAAAAGAATCCTCAAAACTGAGAACTGTGGCCCCATGCCTAAATTAGCTACTGTAAAGTAATTAGAATCCTGTCCCGTACAAATGCTGTTTCCCTTAATGCATTTCCATCACTGAGGCCATCTTTGACTGACACACACTTGGAGTGACGTACTGAGAAGCCTTTAATCCATAGCTGGGTTTTGAGGACAGGAGAGATGATGGATTAGTCATGTTTGCTGTAGGCACGGGAGAAGAACATGGAAGAATCAGCTGCCCCCTTTCCAGCTCGGTTTTTGCAGCGATGTATCATGCCTATTTAATTATGGTAAATTCATAATTTATCGCAAGAGCACTAGTATCGGTTTTGTATAAATCTAGTTCGGGAGACTGTTACAAGTCTAGGAGAAAACACACTTCGATGTGCTACACAGGACTCCAACACTCTCATCTGTAGGGGAAAGCCACAGACAAAGCAGATTCTTCGCTGTCTTGAAAAGGTTAGAAGACAATTCCTTTTTTGTCCACAGTGACAACCATGTATCTAGACAGTCTTAGAATGGACAAATCACACGTTCACTACCTGGCTTCTTAAAACATTGTATTGAAAAAAAAATTTATATCTGACAGTCTTTAATTTTGTTATTTAAAGAAAAACATCATACATTCCAACATGGTACCCAAGGAATGTACAAACAGAAGCTCTCTCTCTGCAGTTTTGCTGGACCAGTTCAATTAAACACAAAAGCACATTCCATAGAGTAGGGTTCAGGACTGGGAGCCTTTCGATAGCAAAAGCAAAGGGTCTCGGCTGGGGCAGCAAGTAGCTGCAAAGTCCCAAGCTTCCACTTTCTGAGCACATCTTCCATCCCATCTTTCTGCAGGGCGGGTTTGCAAGTTGCCCTGCGTGTTCTTGGTTCATCTCAAATAGACGTTGTTTTCCAGTTTTCATCATTACACACTCACGTTTTTCCTCTGCATCCCACAGGGCTTAGGGGGCTGCTCTTGATGGTACTTACTCTACACTAAGTAAAGCTTGCGTGCATTAGAGGGCGGAGAGAATACACAGGCATGCCCTGTCTGACCGCTGCTCCACACTCAGGAGAAGAGGACACTGTGCTCTGTGTTTTACAGGAGGTCAATTAAAGAAGAAAGATGACTGTGATTACTACAGAAATCCCAGGCATCCTGGTGACTTCTCGAAGCACTCAGAGAGGATGCATGCCATCAGAAAAAAAAAAGGTACTAGGATTCAGGAAAAAGTTTCATTTTGAAGCTATCTGTAAGAAGCCACACACGGTTTTTCATGGATTCGTGTATCCCCCATCGGTAAAGTCAATGTGACGAAGATGTGTACAGAGCGGTTAATGCATCTGAGCAGGATGCAGATGGGAGCAGAAGGCTCTGTCCAAGCAACACAGTTGGCTGTCCCAGGGAAGACAGATGCGCTGAGTTCCAAGCGCTGCAGTGTTTATAAAAGGGGTCTATGCATTTTGTGGTCATCGGAAGTGTCTGTGAGAACCACCATGTGGCTCTTTCCAGTTCCTTGCCACTCTCTCCTGCCTGGGCAAATAAGTAGGCCCATGCCTGTTCTTATTTTTTTTTTTTTAATTCAATTGTGCGTGTATGTGCGTGTGCACATGTATATGTATGTGTGTGTATGTATGTATGTGTATGTATGTGTGTGTGTAGAACCATGGACGAATTCGGGAACCACCATGGACCACCTCCACCTCCTCCTTGTTTACTCTGCCCTGGGATTCACAGGCTCCACCCTACCAGGACGAGGAACGCAGGTCGCCCCTGTTTCCGCCCGGCATCTGTACATGGGGTAGGATCTGAACTCAAGACCTTCTGCCTGCAAGGCAGAGGGTTAACCCCTGAGTCATCTCTCCAGCCCCCCATGCCTGTTCTTTAAGGGCCAAGAGAGGACACAGAAAATAGACATGTGTGCTATGAAGTGAGGAAGTAATCTGGCTGATCATGTCACTCCCAGGACAGACGACCTCCCAGAGGAAGAGTGTGGGAGACTTGGGAGATACCACAAACAAAATGTGGCCCGCTGTCCCGCTTGGACCTGCATGCACGGGAATGCAGGTGGGTGGGTGGTGAGGCAACACTGTCAATTCGACTTACCTCTAGGTGAGCTTGTGAGTTGTTTCCCAACGGGGTTAACCAAGCAGGGAAAAATCCACCCTCAAAGTGGGTGGCAGCCTTTTGTGGGCTGGAGTCTCAGACTGAATAAAAAGTAAAGGGGGAGAGAGGGGAACGAACTTAGTAGTAGCATCTTTCATTCTTTTTTCTCTACTTCTGGAGTGTGAATGCAATATGACCCACCACTGCACCCTCTGGCAGCCAGGACGTCCCCACCATGAGGGACTGGACCTTTGCGTTGCAAGCAAATACTAATAAGCCTTCCTTAAGACCTAGACTGGACAGGCGGAAGGGCAAGATGCAGAGAGAAAATGGCTAGTTGGTATGTGCAGGACCGAATGGGTGGATTAGAAGCAGAATCTAGATAGAACATCTGGGGGAGGGGGTGTATTCATTAGGCTGGAGAAGTGGGAGAGCAGCAGTCTGGCTTCATCCTGCCCACTATGAGGCATAGTGACCCTGCAGCAGAGATGCTGGACCCGAGAGGAGGTGTGGATCTGGGTTCCAGAGTGAGGCATGTGGCTTGGGAGCTGCAAGGAGACCCAAGAGCAAGCAGCCCAGTGGTAAATGCCCCAGAAGACACAGGGCACTTGTTACAAAAGCAGAACAGCCTTCTGTGTTTTCTTGGCCAAAAGCCTTTCCTAGGAAGCTGGGGGAAGACGCCAGACCCTGGCCCAGAAAGAAAATCAAGCATGGGCCCACCTGCTTTCTCAGTCAAGAGGGACATGCAGAGATATCTTTAAAGGAAAAATGGGTCTGTGCAGAAGAGTGAGATACAGAGCCCTGCTGTCAGAGAAGGGGCCACAGGCTTGTGCAAGCAGCATCCAGAACCTGACACAAGTCAGGGCCTTGGGCTGCTCACCAGAAGTGAGTCTAACTCGCCTCTTTACAAGGAGCCCTGATGCGCTTGCACATGCCAGTCTGGGAAGCAAACCATCTTGGACTTGGGTGTGTGTGGGGGAGCTTCTTTGTGAGCCCCATCCTTTCCTCCTCTTCCTCCAAATGGGTGATGAAAACGGGCTGTTGACCAGACTCAGTTCGCTGCCTTGAGAGACAAGGAGAACGAAGGCTCCTTTATCAAGACTGCTGAGAACATCACAGCCCAAGACACAAAGCCCCGTCACCCCCCCACCATCACCACCACAGGACACACACACACCTAATGAGATTGCTATTTGTTACTGCACTAGTATTATCAACGTCAAATAAGGGATGCTTCCTCCATCTCTCTCACCTTGCAGGCATTACTTCCTGAAAGAATTCAAACTAACAGTGCTAGAATTCCTGGGAGTTCACACACCATTCCTAACTCAGAGTGCATGCAGTTGGCTACTCAAACATCTAGCAGTTTCTAAGTTTAAAAAAAAAAAGGTGGAAAACCATCACAATAAATTAGGTTCTGCTTTGCAGAGTGTGATCATATATTAATTCCTAACTTCTGGAATAAAAGATCTCGGTCAAGTCCAATGGCCTGGTAGCAAAAAATGTCAATTTTAAACCCTAAGATGATGAAAACATTTATTTTTATTTTTTTGATGGTGTACTCAAGGAAATAGAGGTGTGGTACAAAACATGACTGATAAGTTGACGGGGAAACAACAGCAGGCCAACTGATGAAGTCAGCTGGTCCATCTCCAAATGTAATGTTCAGAGAGAAATTAGGAAAAAACATGCAGGCAAGGATAATGAAAACCCATTATTACAACCAAAAGCCACCCAGCATCTCTGTCGAGTAATTAACAATGTGTCTGGCAATGAGTGCACGTGACTCACTGTTTCCAATTTCTGTAAGCGAATTTTAAACCTATTAGCTGTACCCCCACCAGCACACAGCACGGGATGTGGCCCAACAGGTCTTATGCACAGAGCCTTCATCTTCATCAGAGGATTGTAAGTAGATAAAGCTGACAGGAGACTGGGAGAGAGCATGCTGCACAGGCTGAGCTGCTCTATGGGGAAGAACGCTAAGGAAACAGGCATGCGATCAGATGGGGGGGGGCTTGGGAGATCCAGAGGCTGGCAATGGCTTGCTTTTAGGTCAACAGCTTGAACCGGACTCAGAGGGGCAATAACTGCTAGCTCTAGGCCTGCCTGAGCGCCTGCAATGGGAGGGCTGGGACTCCCACCCAGGCGTGAGCATGCAGCTGAGACCTCACAGGCCTTAAGAGCCGGAGGACACACAGACTGGATAGATGCAAGAGGCGGAAGGGAAAATCATTCCATCGACCAAGAAGATGGTGAGAAAAACTGCAAACAGCCCCATTAAACCAACCAACAGAAGCAAAATGCCACACAACTGCTTAATGGTTGGAGACTCTGTTCGTTTGGAGTGATAAGAGACTGATAGAAAGGCAGTGTGGTGGTCCAGCAGCAGACGTGATGAACATCACAGGTGTGTGTGTGAGTGTGTGTGTGTGTGTGTGTGTATGTGATATGCCTACATATGTCTACATATGCACATACATATATTGGCAAATACTATATGTATTTTTACTCTTTTTTTTTAAAAAAAAAGAAAGACACCACCATACATGTAACTCAGTGAGTCTGTGAAGTAGCTGCAATGTATCACTAGAGAAATTGGGAGACAGAGTGGAGATACTGTGGAGTTATTTGTAAAGCTTCCGGCAATGGATTGTGACACACAGCATGGAACGTTATCATCAGACAGGTCAAAGAGCAGGTGTTTTATTCAGAGGATTGGAAAGATGGGATGGAATCAAGCTATGAACTAGCTTTAAACCTGCCATTTTTTTATAAACTAAAATCTTCTTCATGTAATTAAAAGACATTTGCTCCAAATATGTTGCATTTTATACAAAATCTTCCTATTTAATGGGATGGGACATACAAGTATTCAAAATTCCTATTTCTATAGAACTCAAATGGATTTTCAGAGCGGATAAAATCCCACATTGTCAGCTGGCTTTTGATAAGGGGATCTCCATATCAGCTTGCTGATGCTCACAGTGACTTCAGTACCTCTAAACTTACAGAGATGTTTCCAACGTGATGGCTTTGGGTTCTAAAAGGTAAGATTCTAACTCATTTAAAAGACCATTTTCTTCAGTCTCACTACAGGATCATGGACTTTAACAATTATTTTTGTTTTTGGGAGGGGGCTCTAGGAGGAAAAAGTAGTACATAGAGTAAGTACTTAAAACAGAGCCAGGGAAATTAAGTACCATTTTATATAGCCACTCCTTCAGCCTCCCAGGAGAGAGCTGTCTTCTCTTTCCATTTTGTGAGAGACCTGCTAATCGGCTCATTACAAGGCACAGGATGAAGATGTCACAATTACCTGATCCCAGCTAATTACTTCTGGGACTACTCCGGTCACCTTAGCGTCCTGCTTTCAGAAGCGTCCTTCTCTGGCTGAAAGCTTTTCACTCCCTTTCCTTGTAAATTCAAAACAAATATATCCCATTCAATAGCCAAAATATAACAATCCCCAATGTCCTCCACATATGTAAAAACAGTTCTGGTGTAGGCTGTGTAATTCCTGTGTCACATTGAGGCTGGTACAGATGACGCAGGAATCCAGGTGACCTGATTCTTACTGAGACCTGGCCTGTTCATTACCTACAGCGAGCGTCCACTTCCGGCGCTCCATCCCCTAGAGTGAATCCTAGTTCCTGTCTCTTATCTCAGCCGTGCTAGTAACAGAGTCTGTGCTATGGACCTGCTGCGGGCTGACTCTTCCCAATTTCAGATAAGCTCTTTCCAGCGAGGGAACGAGGGAGAGACGGAACTTTTCTATTTCAAGGAGAGAAATGGAAGGCACAGAGCATGCTCAGATTTTCAGATTAACTGCTAACGGATGGGCCAGCACGGGTCCCTGCAGCTTTTCCCTAGGAAGAAGGAAAGAGATGAACTGAACTCTAAATGATTCTATTCTGGGCTTCCTTTGTACGGCAGGCTGTGCTTTTCCAAGAATTAGCCCAAAGTGAGGTGCGAGAGACACACAACTGAGGCTAGAACGAGTACAATCTACTCTTTTTTTCATGTGTGTGTGGCTTTAAAGGACTCGGTCCACTCTGCCAGGGTGGGAATGGTGGCACAGGGCAGCTCACATCATGGTGGGTGGGAGCAAGGAGCAGAAATTCGGCATTGCCTCCAAGTCTCTGCCTGCTGCTATTTCCGGTCCACTCTCAAATGCCCTCTTCTTCTCCATCTCCCAAAGCAACCCCAAAGCCTCCTTTTGGTTTCTTCTTCGATGAGTGTTTCCTACCCCGGGGCCTCCACAGATATGGCTCCTTCTGCCTGGGATAATCTCTTTTCAGCTCCTGTCAGGGTCTCACAATGCCTTGTCATCCAAGAATCCCCTGTCCACCTACCATCTCTGAAAGTCAGTTTCTCGGTCTTTGTTCTAAATGTTCTGCTTACTTCTTTATTTCTAGTCCTCATTAACAGACATTACATTCATGGGGGTAGAGGTAGTTTGCTCCCCTAGTAGGTCTCCTCCTTCTCCTCCTCCCTCTCCTCTCCTCTATCTTCCTCCAATTAGCTTTCTTAGTATGTGTTCTCCTCTTCCTCCCTTTGTTTTTTTTAACTTTTTATGTACTAGTTAAAGACCTTGTTTGTGGGCTCAATGCTCTTCAGCCATTGAAATGGTTGAATTTTACCTGTGAATGTGTTCTGTAAGGAAAATGTGGAGTTCATACACCATCCACTGGGGGCAGTCCCCTTGGATCTTCCCGGCCTCCTCCTCCCTGCCTGTATGACTAACCTCCAACTGTGGCAGGGACTGGGCGAGGGTGTGGATGTGGGTCAGATTTGAGTGCCTGTGGCCACTTGGGTGGGGTGGGTGGTGTCCCTGTATGTTCTGTGTGCCTCCCACACCCTACCACATCATTGTGACAGCCACACGGATGTGAAAAGCCAAAGGACTGTGCTTTATGGAGATACCCAGCTAGGTGTCCCTAGGCCAGGTTAAGGCACAGAACCCTGGGAGGCTGGATACAGCTCTGCAGCAGGTGGGCCACTGTAGGAACATGTCTCTGGCACTTGGCCTGCTCATTCGCATCCCCACAATCCAGGAAGCATGACATTAAACAGCAAAAGATGTGATGCTGGACAGGGAGGCTGGAGAAGTAGGTTACTTTAGTACTTTTAAGAGCAATTTTTTTTTTAATTTTTCAAACAATGGAATCCATTCTTTTTGGCAGTTCTGGGGATCAACTCGGGGCCCTATGCACGCAAAGCAGGCCCTACCACTGAGCCCTAGCCCTAGCCCCATTATTTATATTTTGCCCTGGTCCTTGCAAATGCCTCAGTTGGTCTCGCTTACTCCTGTACGGTCATCCAGCAGAGCATCCACACTCAAACTGTGTGTGGCAAGTTTGCTTCCTCCACTGACTTGTCAGAAATAGTTCAAAGCACCAAGAAAGATTTAGGGGGTGAGCTATAAGATTGAGAGGGTCCCAGCAGGGCCTTAAAGGCAGACCCCAAACTCCAGGCTGCAAAAATGACCATGGAATTATTTCATTTTGTGTGCAGTTTGTGAAGTCGGCATGTTACTTATGATCATAGCCCATCACGTGTGGGTGTAGTGGTCCACTTAAAACCACCCTTTGGGAACTCATTTTCATATCTGTTCTCCTGAACCAGAAAAGCATCACATTTGTCTTTATGCCGCTTTGCACGGCTGAAGCAATACTGTCCACTCCTCCCTAAGGGTGGACACAGAAATCTAGAGTCACGAAGAGAAGAACATGTCGCACTTCTGTGAAGATTCTTGCCACTTACAGTTGGTTAAACAAGTGGCGTGTGTGGTAGCTGTAGGTCCACTCTTTCCCGTGGTGGTGAAGAAGCTGGCTCACCTCTCCCTTTCAGGGGGCTTCTGGCTTCTTTGAACTTGGGTGCCTGCACAGCAACCGAAGTGGGCAAAACCCCCGCGCCTCTGTGAGCACACAGTGGGGTTTTCTTCACCAGGTCTCCAGCCAGACAGCCTAATGTGAGCGAGTCAACAAGACCTTCATGGGTGGGCTTTGCTTTACTGCTGAATCAGCCTGCAGGCCCACTGGAGTAACGCAGGGGGAGGAGACTGAACTCTGAAGGTGTGTTCACGCCAATGCGACCTTTCTATAAAAGGCCTGCTTCTTGCCAGTTCAGTGACCCCAGACCTTCAGGCCTGTCTTACTGGCTCCTAGCACTCCTGAACTTCAAAGGAATTCAAACCACTCAGTCTAATGTCTGCCAAAGCAAATGGAGCCCTAAGCCCCCCCCCCCCCCCCGCCAGTTGTAAGTGAGGCCCAGTGACCCCTCCATGCATGGAGCTTCCTCCCCCTCCTGTCCCTCCAAGCTGAAATGACCCCAGGAGTCAGGCTGATCCTGCCAGGCAAACATTGCAAGTTCACCGTCAATTCTGCCAATCCAGGGAGCTCTGAGAAGGGGGCTGGGCTCATGATTGCGACCTTCTGGCCTACAGGCAGGATGCAGAAACTGCTACACCGTGCAGCCTCCTGATCGGGTGACAAGACTCAGATCTTACATTGCTTGAACTTTCTCTGGTGCACTTAGGAGGAACTCTGGCCCGAGCTGGTTGCAGCCAGGGGCCCTGTCTCAGATTAACCTATAAAGTACTCAATGGTTCACAGGTGGGGTGGGGGGGGGAGGGGAAGATGTCCTTCCCAGACTCCCCAAAGCACATGTGCCCAGGAGGGGAATCTCAGTACTTATACGTTTTCCACAGATCTCCACAGTTCACACATAGGCTTCTTGCAGCACATTCCAGATGCTACAAAAAGTCACGCTGCCAGCTGCGGTCAACGCCCTGGCTTGAGCAGAGAAATTTAGCTGTTGAGTACAAGGCCATATGGGAGAAGAAACCTTCTTAGCTTAGCGCAAGAGGTGTCAAGGTCACTGGGAACATAGAAAGGAAGGTGTGAGGCAGGTGTCCCATGAGATCAGTGACACAGCATTCCAAGCACCACTGCTTGGGATGGTCCACTCTAGCAGTGAATAAATTTAGGAACTTGTGCATTCAGTAAATGCTTTTCCAAGTCCCTCTTCTCCACAGGAAACTAGCATCTTCTCCTAGCATCAACCTTTCCTGGGTCCTATCACCCCTTCTTCCGATTCTAGTTACAAGAGACATGCTTCATAACATGCTTTAATAAGCAGAATATTTAATAGAAAAATCCGGGACCTCCATCTTCTTGCAAACACATGGGAGCACAAACAGCTGTCTGCATGCAGCAAAAGTTAGGTGGCAGTCCAGGCTGATGCCAACAATGCATCTGTATTCTCTGAGCTTGCCGCAGCTTCCTCTACTCACGCTCGCCTCTGCCTCTCTGCCCTAAGGAAGCATTTGAGTTGATGACCCTGATCCCACACATGTTCTGGAAAGTGTGGGATTTACCAGATCCCCAAAGGGATATTCACTGAATGTCCACAGACATGGTGAGGGACTCAGAACTGCAGAGTTGTTTCAGACAGAAGACTCTTCACACGGCCTTACAGGGGGTGCAAGGGGAGAAGTGGCAGAAGGAGAGGTTCTGGAAGAAAGGATGTGGTCCCAATGCTCTGATGTGTAAGTGGACAAGCCGACTTGACCCCCTTAATATGTCCCTGGGAAGCTAGAGCTCTCTCCATGCCTGAAAGCCTAGGACAGAGGGAAAGGCAGGGGTGACAAGGGCATAACAAGAAATTTTCCTAGTGCAGATTAAAGAAGGCAATTGGGGATGGAGGGAAATATCATAAGATAAGCAGCATCTCTAGACTTGGGTGAGCTAGTATCGAGAAGATGAGGGGCAGATGTGCTAGTTAATTCTCTGATGCACACACAGACACACCAGAGAAGGTAACCCTTAGAGAGGTACACCTCTCATTTCTGCCCTCACCCTGCCAACTTCCCTGGATATGTATCCTTCTGTCCTCTCCCAGGATGCTTCTGCTAAAACTGACTCCACTGGTCCTTATTTAAGGGATGGATATGTGCTTCAGGCCTGACCAATCAAATTATTGTTCAGTTCAAGAAAGGCACTGTACTAGTTAGATATAGGTGTAAATCTGACAATTGAAGGCTAAGCTTGGGGTAAATCTGTGAAGAATTAGTGTGAGAAGAATTACTGAAGAATTAGTGAAGAACTAGAGGAAGTAAGCTCTGAGAAGCCTGTGGGGGATTGTCTAATTGATGACCATCGTGGGAGGAACTATTCCCCGGGCAGGTAAGTGCGATGGAGAGAGCTAGTTCGGCAGTTTGGCACACTCTGGCAGATTTGAATTGACCAATGGCAAGTGACGCTTGCCCCTCTCTCTGCAATCCCTGTAGATACAGTGTAGCCAGCCCCCTCGGTTCCTGGTGTTAGTGTGAGCTTGCCTGCCAGGCCATATTACGAACATTAATTGAGAATCGAACATTAATTGAGAATCGTAAGCAAGAATAAAAGCCCTTGTTCTCCTAAGTTGTTTGGCTGTGAATTTATCAGTAACAAACAGACACACTGCGACACATACTGAGCCAATGGGTAACCTATGTAACTGTTAGTCTTCCAGTTAACTGCCAGTCACACTGCGTTGAGGTTGAATCTCGTGAAACCCAGAGTTCACCAATACAATCCAGCCAGACTTTCTAGCAGCTAGCTGTAGAGAGCTCACCAGTGGGTTTACTGTGCTGATGGGACGAACCCACTGAAGTGTGATAGGCTGCCCAGAGCACTGTATAGAAAGATATTCCCCACCCCCTCCCGATAAGAAACAGAAAGAGACAAGGGTTTGATGTCAAGATCCGAATGACTCCCAGCCCCAGGCTACGCAGTCTTGGAGCTTTGAGATGCTCAACCCACTTTGTTCCTTTTTCAGCCCAAACCAGTACACACTGGGATTCTCACATTTATTCCCAACTAAGGCTGTCTTTCTTCCCTGCCCACCACTGTATGCACAGTACTTTTATTGCCAGAGCAGAAAGAATAAAACAAGACAATTAAGATGCAAAGGGTATTTCTATTATCACTGCATTAGTAGCTATGGATTTTAACTTCATTCATTAAAAAAAAAATTCTTGCCAGATGCCCAGATCTGGCCATTTCCTAAAAGTGTTCCTTGGTTATCTGTGGTGCTCTGACCAAGACCATCCTGATGAATTTACACAGCTGCTCCAGAGAGGATGTACAGGTGGGATTGGTCTACCTCAGGAAAGACCATTTGCTGTCATTGTCCAAAACACCATAAAGGAACCAAATACTTCATATAACTTATGAATGGTAATGTTTACACCTGTGGAACAGTATTTACAAGATGGTTTCATGAAAACTTTGTATGGATTTCTACTGAACATATTGTATATGTGTGTTTTTCTTTATAGTAACAGGCTATTATTGCTTTTGGATATAATTCTTACTTTCAGTTCTTTCAAAGGCTTAAGTTGTGAAGCAGGCTTGTCTTGTCTGTGATCTTTTTCTTCTGAATTATTTTAAGGTTACTTAGTCGTCTCATTTGCTTATTTAGTTCCAAAAGAAACAATCTAAAGAGTGCACATTAAGGGTTCAGTGGCTAAATGTTTGATGGACAAAACAAGAACCAAAGTTCAGTTTCCCATATGCTGGTAAAATTTGAGGTGGGTGTGATGGTCCACGTGCAATTCCGCCTCAGAAATTAGAGACTGGGAATCTCTACAAACAATTGGCTAACAAACTTGGCCCTATTGGTGAGTTCTAGGGTTGACAAAAGACCCAGCTTCAAGAAATAAGGCAGAAGAGTGATTAAGAATGATTCCCAGCATCAACTCTGATTCTCCACACATATGTAAACACACAGGTGTGCTCACACACAAATAAACATGCACACACTACACAAAATGAAAATGGAAAAAAGAGTGCACTTTGAATAAAGAATGACTTATTACAATATAAAACATACATATTAAGAAAAAGTTACACAATGATCTATTGGAAAATTCCTTTCAACAATAAGATTCATTTAGCAAGTGACTTGCCTTTCAAAACAATTTCAATTGCAGAAGTAAAGGTAAATCCATACATGTGTGTGTATAGATAACATTGATCGATGGAACCATAAAATCCTTGGGCTGCTGCCTTTTCAGAAGGAAGTCGGTGGGCTGATGCCTCTGCAGATGGTTTTACTTGGGAGCTACGCTGCTGGGTATGTGTGCATCTTTCCACCAACACTACAAGCATGAGCTGCTCAGCACAGAGCTGCCCACCTATGTCTTAGTGCCCAGACAGTGCCAAGGATTCCAAGCCAGTCTGAGTGACAGCTTGTCCAAGAAGAACATGACTCAAGGACACAGGTCTGAGCACTGGAGGGCCCTGGGTATGGGCAGAGCACTTGCTGAGCCCCGGAGGGTCCCGGGTGTGTCTCTCGCACAGACAACACTCAAACAGAAACCAAAACCCCAAGACCCCACATGAGTATGCATTAGTCTATACCTTGTCTTTTGTCTCTAGGCAAAAAGGTCATAAATCTTTTCTTGTTAATAATAGCAGATGTTATTTAATTGCACACTTTCTGCAACAATTCTGTGCTTGAAAGACATTCAAAATGTTTTGGATTATGTCAATTATGTTCAAGCACACATATACAACACACATACACATAAATACCCACACATATATACACATAAACACCCTGTGCACACATAAACCACATACACACACCACACATAAATACATATATACTCACAATATACAACACACACACATTCTTACACACACTACTCTCACAGACAGACAGACAGACACACACAGTACAGACAGTCCCAAACTCTTCTGGGTAAATTCATATTTTGTTTGTTAGATTATTAGGTAAACCAAAACAAATTTTTGACAGTTGCAACCAACAGAAATGAAGTTCCAAGGAGAGATTACAGAAACTCGTGCTTCTTTCTCTGCCTGTTAAAGGCATGGTCGCCTCTCTGGTTTCTCAAGATCTGGTGTATCTTGAAGAAAGGGACCAACTTCACACTAAAAACCATAGCTAGACATCAACAGAGACATTTTTTACTTGACCTAATTCTCATCTTCCCCCATCCCTCTCATTCACAAATTTCAGCATCACTACAACAAGCTCTTAATTGACGTGTTAATTATGAAGCTAATATATTCATCAAAGTCCAGCCTTAAAGACTTAATAAACAGCAAGTCGAGGTATGTGTTTGAACGAACAGAACCATCCCAACGGATGACCTTTACTTTTCAAACGAAATATACAATACGCACAGAATAATGCAGACACATGATGTGCACGGTCCCGAAAGGAAGGGCTCTGGGCTCACCCATCAGGACGAGAGAACCCCCCAAAGCCAATGGTGCTAACGGACCCAGGCACATTATCCCGCACACCAGTCTCCACTGGGTAAATATTATTCTGATTTCATGTAACATTTATTCCAGAACCTTCCAAGCACACTGGTCAGAGAATAGTTAAGGAATTTCCATTACTTACCCAACACCCAACATGAGCGAATGATCAACATTTTGCCATTCTCTTTTTTTTTTTTACATACCACTCCCATACCTCATTTCTTTTGATTTCCTGGACTATTTTAAAGAGAGTACCAGAGACAGTTGGGTTTCAAGCAGAATTATTTGCCTGCATCTCTAAACATGGAGCATTAAAAGAAAACAAAATACCCACCATGTCTTTATCACACAATTTGTAACTCTACCATTCACCTAACATCTACCCACATTTGAATTTCTTCAAAACACAAAATTATCCTTTTCAGTAAGCAAAAAAAGGGTAGGTAAATAAAGTCATTGGACATAAGCAAACAAATGAAATATCATATTATTCAGAAAATATGAAGCTTTACCAAATGACCAGTTGTCCTCTGAAATTAGCAGACCACAGTGAAGTTTGACTATGCAATCAATGGCTCACTGAACATCGCCAATTACTACACTAAAGAAGCCAGTGGGGGACACAGCCCTCCTGGCCTCCTCCTCCTCTTCCCCCATATCTGCCACAGTGTACAGCAGAATCATTAAGAGACGGGCACAGCAATTGGCAGGATTTTAAAATTCACGAGTGTATTGATGCGGTCAACAAACGAACTAAATTATATGACTACAGTGTTACGATGTGACTAATATACACTCTGGGCCTTATTTTCCAGGCTTAAAAATAATTGGGTAAACACTCCAGAGTAGCTGGGCTTGGAGCTTGTTTATTTTGCTTTCTTTAAGGAAGCATATGATTAATTTAAACACTGCCATTCAGGAACATTTGTTTCCCTGTTCTACTTGCTCTGGGCAGTAGGGAAAAGAAAATATGACTGTTTGTGAAGGAGGTCACACATGTCCTTGCCAAGAAGATGGTTAGGTAAATGCTCTAAAAAACCTATAGAATTCATCTTTAAGTAAAATGATTATATTTCTTGTGAATTTCTTAAAAGCAAATGATTCAGGATTGCTGTTGAAATTATAGGTGTGTTTTGATTTAGGATTTAGGATAACCAGAATCCAAGGATAAAAGGTGATTATTGACACTGTAATATTTGGGGGAGCCAGAGGTGTAGTTCAGTGGAACATCACAACTCAGCCTGGGAGAGAAGCAACATTTAATCCCTAGCACCAAAATAAACGAATAAAAAGCTATCACAGCAAGTTTCTAATATATAGTAGAAGTTAAGGATAATATAATAAAATCCATGTATAGGCCAGCCAGTGTGAAATATTACCAATCGTGCTAATTTTATTTCAACTATACCTTACTGAACGAGGCTGATACTACAGAGATCCACAGGAACAGAAGGAAGGCAAGGAAACCTGGCCAGAGCAGACACAGCTAATGAACTCACACATGTCGAGTGTATCACGCAGATCCATGGCAAGAACTCCAAGTCCAACGTGGTGGTTCATACCTGTAATGCTCATACCTGGGAAGCTGTGCCAGGGACATCATAAGTTCAAGGCCAGCGTTGGCTACACAGCAAGATGGATGGGAACCAGGCTGGGCTATGGGAGAACCTGGCTCACACAATCAAAATAAACAAAAGAATGAAATGACGTGAACGAATCCTCATCCTTTGGGGAAAAGGGTTAAGATGGAGAAAAACCAGAAAGGAAAATGGAATCCAAGGAAATTTCTCCTACCATCTTCTCTTTCTTCTCCAAGATGGGTCTGCTGCCTCTCAGTAACCTCAGGGAAGGGCTAGGCACAGATCCGGATAATTTGCACCCACCACGGAGACTTAAATCATGTTTCACTTATCTTTCCAGATCTGGCAAATCGCCAAGCCTTATCACCCATGCCAATGCCTCCTAGACCTGCCCTCCCTCCTGGGCCTCTCTCCTCCTTGAAACAAGAAGTTTATATCCCAAGAACCCTGACAAGTCCCTTGCTTCCCCACAGGGAAGGAGGAGATGCACCCAAATTATCATCAGGGTCCATCGAGCAGACAGATATAGACTATCGACACTGTCTTGGTCCCAGAGGTAAAGCACACGGTAGATGCTTCCAAAATCATTCAGCCAACATGATTCTCTCCATCGGAACATCCCAGACAACGAGGTGCTTGCTGTTCACTGTAACCTAACTTCACCTTTTGGTCCCAGGAGTCGAAAAGGTAAATGGTTCCAGGCCACAGCGGTCCACAAGGGGGCTTGGCGGTGTCTGTGTCCGAGTCACCGCTTGGTCTAGATGCTGCTTTCTGAGGTAAGAACTTGGGAGAACACCCTGGCATGAGCAGGAGCCACATTTTGTTCCCTCCCCAAGTGGTAGGGCAGGGGATTCCCATGGCCAAGGACACCACATGAAAGAAGTCGGTGATCACAGGGCCTGGGCTTAGACTCACCAAGAATGTGACCCGCCAAGCCCATGACCCCCAACAAACACCAGGCTCCAGGCACTGCTCTGGCCATGGTCCAGAGATACCTCGTTGAACAAGACCGACCAGTCCTGACTTTAGTCATTTTTCGTTTGTAATCTGCACAGTGGGATTAGAGGTTGTTTCTGAACAACCTGTGAACATACAACACCCAAGCTAGTCCCAGAGGATTCTGGGAACTCACACAGCCACCAGCTATGGTTTTCACACATATGGGGAGAGTCACCAACTGTCACTTGGCTCTGATCTGTGGCCACTAATCTTGGGGAGTCCTTACACCAGCTCATTAGAAACATTCCGAAAAGACCTCTTGTTCTCTGTGCGAGGTTCTGAAGTGAGTGCTCTAGATATGAAACTGAGGAATTCTGAGTTTTCTGAACTTCTCCTGATCCTGAAACCACCCAGTCACTCCCCAGATGGCAAGATGCTGCTGATGTCTGCACACCATGGCGTCCAAGAATCGCTTTCTGTAAAATGCCCACACCCTGAGCAAGAGGAGACGTGCCCACCAAGTTCTCTGCTCACTCTGAGCTACATACATGCTTCTATCCACTCCCCACTCCCCAATTTGTTTTGATCAGGCTTTGTCCTCTCCCTGCAAGTCTGACTCTGCAAATATTCTTGTGATAATCCACTGTCTTCTCCTTGTTACTCAAGTTCAGGTAGAAAAATCAGGAAGTTTATCGTTATAAACTCCAGCTGGGATTTGGCTGTATTAAGAATCTGATTAGAATTATAAACTGACAGCTGTCTGACTTGCTGTGACCGGTCTGTGTCCAAGCAAAGTCGTGCTAACATCCTCTGTGATCTGGCGGCACGTACTGGAGTCCTTTCCACTGTCAGGTGGACATGGACTTCAGAGATGATGTTCTCCACTCACGGTTCCATCTACTCTTCATAAACATGCTCTTGTAGTGTGTTCTAAGGTCCTGTGGCATCTGCCCTCCAAGCAGGACACATCATCCTGTCTTCATCTTCCCCATCTTTACAGCACCCATATCACTCTCCTTCATGATGGTAGAAGATGCCTTATGCACTCGGTATCTCTTTAGATCCTCAGGGGAATTGATAACAGGATTCCCTGGTAGATACCAAATCCTGGATCCTCACATCATTCAGATGAAATAATACAATATTTACATACAAGTATGCCCATCATATACACTTTACATTACTTCTAGAATTCTTATATAGTATCAATACAATATAAATACTATGTCAAGATTTTCTACACTATATATATTGAAGGCATGATGCCAGGTAACAAATCTGAACATGCTTAATATAGATGTGACTGAATGTGTGTGTGTGTGTGTGTGTGTGTTTGTGTGTATGTACACTTTCAAAATGCAGTTGTTTAGCTCTGAGAGTGCAGAACCCAGACAGGAAGGGTCAACTGTGCTGTCTGAGATTTGTCTTTCTCACCTCTAATCTAGCTATGACATAACACACGCCTATCATGTGTTGACTGTGTAAAAAGCATGAACAATGTTGGAAAATGGAGATGCTGTGGGACACAGTGGTAGAGCGCTTGCCTAGCATGTCAAGTACTCTGGGTTTGATTCCCCATATTGTAAAAACAAACAAACAAAAAAAAAAAAAAAAAAGGAAAAAAAAAGAGCCAAACCAACCCTATTCCCTCAGGACACCAGGGAAAGCCGTATTATAAACTTGTCCCTTGGACTATGTAGTTGGTACAAGTGTCATCAAATTCTACCAGAAGCCACCAGGAAGTGAAGCTCCTCGACCCATATCCACTCCGCTACATGAGACACTGTTCTCTGAGCTGCTCAGGCAGGAAGGCCCAAGACTACGACTGGCCGTGAGAAAGCAAAGGTGGCACCGTGCAAGCACCTGGCTCAGCCGGCTTCCGACGAGCCACATGAAGACAGCCGTGGCCGCAAATCACATGTAGAACCTTCCGTCTGCAGTAATTACTGTGCTTTCCAGTCCAAATTATAACGTGGCTGCAGCCAAGATAGCAGGTCCTAACAACAGCAACAAAGCTTCCATAATAATGTTCTTCAGTGTCTAAGTGAACGACGTCTCAAGACAGAGGTCCCGAGGGACCCGAGCATCAATACATTATTCTCCCTAAGCTAAGACTTGTCACAACAAAACTTTCCTCGATTAAAAAAAAATTAGCTAGCCTAGTTAATATTCATTTATTTAATTAATTTGATATTTGTTCTTTCTCGAATTTTCTTTTGATTCTTAGAACTTTCTGATCGGAGTTCCTACGTGGTGGCATACTAAGTTCTGGAACGGGTGTCAAGGAATGAGGCAGTGGTGAGAAATGACACAGTTTGTCTCTGTAACTGTAGGGCGGCCAGGGTGGCCAAGGACAGGAAGCGCATATGTCCATCAGGCTAGATCCTTCAGAACATCTGCAGCCTGTCTAGTTCCGAGCAACAGGACCACACGTGGTGTCATGTCGCCACCTTCTGGCGACATCACACCAGTGCTTTGCACGCAACACCACAGGGTGTGAGTTTCAATCCTGTTTGAAGAGGGAAAATGATATCCCTCCAGCGTGGGGCAAAGGATAAGTAGAAATCACAGGTGTGCTTTGCATTTTGGGAGCCAGGTACGTGACAACTTTTTGGTCAAAGAATGTTACACTAACAGTTGGTAGTAAGTATAAGTAAAGCAGTTTTTACCCATGTATCCTCCTAATCTTCATTCTAAACCTTTGACACTCATATGCTATAATCAGAATATATAATCACAACATATAATGTATGTGAGTGTATATATATAAAACATCATGGAGAATCTTTTCAAATAGACTAAAGTGGTTTTTTATACTCAAATTTCCTTTATAAGCTTCTTTCTACTTGGACCTGTAAATGTGTGCGTAGTCCTTGACTTACCTGGCGTACACAGAGCTTATAGATCTGGTGGGAACGACATTTACAAGTGATGGGGAATGGGAGAGGGCTAAGCATGTCTAACTTTAAAAGTCTGACGTTACCCACAAGTAATTTTTTTATTTTTCTAACCTCGAAATATGATTTTATTCTTTAAATACCATGTCCCCTCCACAACACCAAAAGAAGGATCTCTCCTTTTTAATCAAATGTTTATCCGCAATGTTTATTCCCAAATACCATTGCTGCTGACATTGACTCAGGCTTAGCTAGCAAACGATGAGAGAGCAAGCCTTCTTCTCTGCTTAGTGTGGTCGTTCTGGATTGTTGCACGCCTTTCCCCTGAGCACTTTGCAGTCTTAAATGACGGGACACAAGCAGTCTTCCAAAACTACAACACAGCATTTATTGTGTCTGGACTCGGCTCTCTCAGTGCCACCGTGGGCGTGTCTTGAGAAAGCTGGTAAAAGCTTTGAACTTCTGCTGGACAGAAAGGGAATCCGGGCTGAAAAAAACACACACACACACACAAAACCCTACAATGGAAGCTCTCTGACCAAGTTTATACACAGCTCAAATTCTGCGGCCTGACACAGAGGCAAGAAGGAAGCAGAGGGGAGGGGGGAAGGGAGGGAATGTACACAGATGCGTTTTGTGTTCTGTCAACTTTGTCTGTATCCGAAACATACTCCATGCCAAAGAAACTCCGGCCATGTGTCCAGACAACTGGAACTTAGAATGCGGGATCCCAAAGTTTCTGGGCATGTGCCGGATGGCCAGTTATCCATGCCTCTGACTTCTTCATGAATCAGAAATTAATATAACACTATCATGGGTATATGATAGTCTAGCCATCCACATCAGCAGATGCAGTGCATGCAATCAAGGCACTCACGTAAAATTTACATGCAACTTAATGAGCTGATAATGGCTCATTAATTGAAGGTCTCGAGCAAGGAAACACATTCTTCTGGACACATAAAGGCATCATTGAGAGAGGAGAGATTTGTTTTCACTCAGTCCTTCTGAGCTAGCAGAACCACCTGTGCAAATACGGTGCTTTCACCCGACGACAGGCGGGCGGGGGCTTTTACGGTACCAGGAAGGTTTCCATCCCCATGACGACCCTTCTGGTTCCCAACAGGGAGTGCTATGTTTCTGGAGTCAACATCCTCACCATGGGGAGCAGCAGACTCCATCGGGGCCTGCCAAGGGTCCCACGGGGAGTCTTTCTTGGACAGCCATTATTAATGGGGGCTGCAGGGCTGCATTTGCCAAGTCACCGCTGGCGGCCAGTTACAGATCTGACATATTGTACCATGACTCCATCTTTTGCTGATGCATTTGCAAGAAATAAAGGAAGGTGCTGACTCAACAAGGCGGTTATTCAACTTTAGTGTAACTGTTTACGACTGGTCCCATCTGCAAAGTACAACCCGCAGATGTTGCTGGAGGGGGAAGCGGGGGTTGCTGGGGATGGAGCACAGGGCCTCATCCATGCTATTCAAGGGCTGTACTGCTAGGCGACATTGCTCATCCTTCAGATATTAATGCTACCCACATGAGTCGATAGATTTCACATTAATATTGCTATTGTTAACTATGTCAGTATCACTTAAGTCCTTGTACGTAATGTAATTTTTTTTTGTAATGCGAATTAACACCAGGCATGGATACAGGGATCCACACAAAAGGCCTTCTGGAATATTCTCTCGAAATTAGTCTTGAGGAGCACAGCAGCCTGTTCTGCAGTGGATGTGCCTGTGATGTGGAAAGTAGTTTTTGTAGCGACTCCGGCAAATGGCTCCTAGCTCTTTGGAAATGATATTCCATCAAGGTTTTGGGTTATTGCCAAATTCTATTCCCATTCTAAGATAGAGTGACACCCGAGGGAGGAGGTTCGGAATTCTAGAGTATGAGATTACTAAGCTGAAGGCAAAGATTTTGCTCTTTTAATTAAGAAATAAGCTATCCCTCTATGCCCGCACACCGTTTTAGGTAACTGGCACCCAGGGGCAGTGTTCAGAACACTTCTGATGGGGCCCCTCTCACCCACCCCTTCACCCACCCAAGCCTCTTAAAGGCACAGGCTTGGTTTCAGGGTTCACGGCACTCAGCTTGGCTCAGAACAAGAACTCACAGACAAGCGTCTTTAAATTTTCTTTCCCATGTGAAGCTTGCTGCTATTTTTAGGATAAAGGAATATAATATACGAGGCAGAAACAATAATCCCCAAAGAGCACCCTGCTAAACAAAAGTTACAAAACACCAGTCAATCCAATTAGAAGAAAGAAACTTACTCTACCTAAGAAACCAAATAGACTTAACAGCCCCCAAATTAGGAGGGCCAAATCTTTGAAGCTTATTTAACATGAATTATTAAGCAATTCGTTTAGCAGCTGTGATTTTTACCCCCAGTAGGAAGGTTATATGTTTTCAAGGTTAAGTTCACAGGTGGCTTTGTGCATTCTTGAAAAATAGGACGTAAAGTCAAGACATGATGAAATGAATTGCATTTAAGGATTCCAAGCAACAAATGAACAAAACAACGTAGCAGTGGAATAGGAGACCTACTGACCAGCTACTCTCCAGTCTGGTCCCTCTGTGATGAATCCATTTGATTCCTTAGCCTCGTTTCTCTGTGGTGACCCCATCTAACCCTCCGGTCTGTCTCCCTGTGGAAATTCCACCTGACTCTTTAGCCTGGTCTCTTTGTGGTGAGCCCATCTGACCCTCTAACCCGTTTCTCTGTGGAAATTCCATCTGACCCCCAAGTCCAATCTCTCTGTGTTAACTCCACCTGACTTCTCCATCCACTGCTCAGGACGCCACTCGGAAGCCACTCAGCCATCTTCCAGAACGTCACCACACTCATTTACCGGAGACACATGTCCGCCTACGGCCATCCCAAACTGGCATAGCTATAAACTATGGACCTTGGGTGGCAGAAGGTAGAGAAAAAGGAAGAGGAAAGGAAGGATTATCAAGATGTGCACTCATGACGAGCTGCCCATATCACCACTGAAAATATTTGACATGACTTCAAAACAATTATAAAACCAAATGGTAATGTGGGCAGAACTAGGAATGTAACAAGAACAGCAACACAAGCCACACTGGCTCAGATATCGCAGGACCAACGTGCAGGTGTCAGCATTATGTGAAGACCTTCTGCCTTTGCACTATGGAAGGCAGAAAGGCAGCCAACCCCAGGCTGAGTGAAGCTTTGTTTCTGGAAGACGGGTCTCCTGTAGCCAAGGCTGGATTTCAGCCCTTCATATGTAGCAGAGGATGACCTTGAACTTCTGATCTTTCTGCCTCTACCTAGTTTATGTGCTACTGGGAATCAAAGCCCAGGCATGGTAGGCAAGTCGTCTACTAAATGAGCTACAAGCCCACACTACAAGCTGCTTTAGGAGGGTATCATTTTATCTATAAGGCATAGATAATGATCTCTTAATATTATAAATTTATTACTTCTTAAAAGCCCCAACCTCTTAATATTATCACCTTGGCAACACTTGAATTTTAGAGGCTGCACATGAAAGCCACAAGGAAGAAAAAAAAAACCAACCAAGCAAAACCTAGTGTAGGTTCCAAGGCTAGTCGGGTCAAGTGAGGTTCATACCTCCAAAATGCGGGCCAATGGGCTAAAGCACTATGCCTAGTTCTCTAATCATGTAATTCAGCATCTGCATCCCTCTTATTTCAGGGGGAAAAAAAACCTAAATATGGAAATAAATGGTCACAACTGACATGAAAGGGTGGTAAGTCAGGATAAATGTAATTTTTCTATATAAATTGCCCCAAGCGAAAAACAAGATGCAGAGTCCAAGCCAGTCACAAAGAAGGTAAGTAAGAAGGACCCAGTCACAGAGAAGGTCGCAAGAAGAAATAAACCTGAATGGTGGAAAATTGAAACAGGCTTAAAGTACTCAGACAGCAGCAACCAGTCACAAAGCCACAAGCTCCCTTTTTCCTCAACAATATGACACAGGTTAAAAGCAAAAAAGTATCTTGCATAAGAGAGTGGGCTGGGGGCTGGAGAGGTGGTTCAGGGGTGAAGCCTCTGCTTTGCAGGCGGAAGGTCCTGAGTTCGGATCCTAGACCCCACGTATAGACGTCGGCCAGAAGCAGGAGCGGCTTGAGTTTCTGGTCCTGATAGGGCAGAGCCTGTGAATCCCGGGGCAGAGTAAAGAAGGAGGGGGTGGAGGCGTCCATGGTGGTTCCCGAATTCGCCCGTGGTTCTACACACACATACACACATACGCACACACAATTGAATAAATAATAATAAAAAAAGAGAGTGGGCTGAAATGCTCAGATATCACTAGTGGCAAAATAGACATCGCCACTTTTCCGTGTACGTTGAGTGGCATAAACTCATCTTAAGTAAAATGTATACAATAAGTGGGAAGGCCTTACTGGTAGAGGGTCTTCAAGACAGGGTTGTTTATTACAGTGAGGACAGCAGCAATTGGTGAGGATGCTGCAGTACAGGCGTACCAATAATAAACAGCCATTGAAAACCCTGAACTAAATCCTAGCAGTGATGAAAGATAAGGCTTACAGGATGCTGCTAAGGAAGCGCAGGCTACAAGATCTCTGGGGTAAGATATGTGCAAGCATTAAACATTCTGTCTCCTTGTCACACACACACACACAACACACACACACGCACACTCTATAATGCCATACAGATACACACCCAAATGTAATACGATTTTCTTTTGCATTGTGAACTGTTTTGCATTGAGGGGTCCTAAAGTGTTGCACAAATGAACTGGATTATGAGGAAGTCACAGAACTCTCTCATGTCCGATCTAATTAGAATCAGCTAAGGAAAACATTAGTCCTGGAGTGGGATGCTTGCAAAGAAGAGATGGGCTGATGCGCAGCCCAAGCCTGTCTCTAACTCTGCATGTGGCATGAACCTCTGCTATGAAGAGATGTAAATAGGACTCAGATAACAGTTTTGTAACCAAGATGTGCCTTCTATCAGTCCTGCTTCTTACCTTCCAACAGCTATTTACCACGAACTTGCTTTTGGAAAACATCTTTCCTGCAGGCTGAACATCCCTTCTGTCCTCACTTGTTTCTGCCCTAGACAAGTAATGGAGGTTTGGTCAAAGTAAATTTTTGAGCTCTGGTGCAGAGCTTCCAACCTCATGTCATTCACCAAAAATTTGAGGGTGGGTCTGGGGATGTAGCTCAGTTGGTAGAATGCTTGCCTACCACACACAGAGCCCTGGGTTAGATCTCCAGCAGTGCATAATCTGGGCATGGTGGCACAAGCCTATAATCTCATCACTCAGGAGTTGGATGCAGGAGGGCCCCAAGGTCATTTGGCTACAGAGCAAGTTTGAGGACAGTCTCGGTTACACACGACCCTGTCTCAGCATACACACAGACACAGACACAGACACAGACACACAGACACACAGACACACAGACACACACACACACACACACACACACACACACACACACACAGATAACAGAAGGTATGCAATGCAAAGTTAAACACATTTCAACTCAAAAGCTGACCCAAGCTTTCCCATATTGAATTCCATCACCAAGATGGCCACTTCCACCCTGAAGCAAGTTTAACAGACTAGTGTGCTAGGACCCGCCCAGCAGCTCCTTCTGCATGGACCTAAGCGACCACAAGGGGGCAATCTAGGAACAAGCTGTTTTCCATCCTTAGGGAAGGGGACCAAAGATGTCTGTAATTCCCAAACTTCTCTCTCAAGGTACTAACTAGCTTAGTCCCCAGGTAAAGCCTGCTTTGAGCTTTAAGTATGTCTGCAAACAGACTTTTTCCTTTTAACTTCTCTGGAAATGCAAGCGGGAAGAGCTTGCATTTAGAAATGTGTGAAATGGGAAGCCATGGTGCTTAAAATGTGTAAGCTGGAAAATCATTTTTTTCTGCCTCCCCTGTGTACTTACTGCCTTAGCCATAACTAAGGCCTCTTCTTCTAAAAGTGGGGAAGAAAAGAGGAGAGAAAAAGAAAGCTCTGGCAGCTGAGCCTGCCAATTCCCTTTGAGGTTTGACTTACATATTGTGACCATAGTCTATACAGCAGAGAAGAGAATCTATGGTTCTCTGTGAGGGTCCCATGGTCAGCAGTCCCTCAAGGCTCAGAAGGGCTTTGCTATGGGGGGTTCAGCTCTCAGAAGCTGCTCCAATCCTTTCAGGAAGGGGTGAGATATAAATAATAAAGACATAGGCTTATGCCACATTTACATTTCTCTTGTATTTTGACTTCACTTTTTTTATGTTCCAAGCCCCCTAAGGGAAGTGACACTGGAAATCAGGCCCTTCTCCCTGACTCTCCATCCCATCCTCCCTGGGTTGGTTGATGTTACAACATCTATCTGAGCATTTCCCAGGTGGGACACTGGGAAGGTGCTATTCCATCGTAGAGTTGTGAGCCCGCACAGCACAAGTATGTTACCTTAGGGGGAAGTCACAGTCAAACTTAACTTCTCAGGGGAGAAGATCTGCCAACTGCCAAAAGCATCCTCCTCTTTGGCTGCCTGGGTAATTCCAAGCGGTATCTTTTGGCTCCAGTGGAGGATCAACCCTTGGCCAGAAGACTAAGTAAACACTAAGCAGACAGCTTCCGGCCTTGCGTCTTGGCACGGAACTGCTAGGCTCTGGAATAGGAAGACCATGGCAAAAGTTCCACCAGGAGACATGGGGGAGGGGAAAGGGTAACTGTCACTCTTTCTTTGAAAGCTAGAGCTGGCCAGAGATTATCTTGCAAGAAGCAGCAACAAGGAAAATCCATTTGTTTCTTCTATTGTGAAGGAATCATTTGTCTGACACCAGGGGCAGGAGGTGTGTGGTGGAGGAGTGGGGGCGGGGGAGGGGGGCGCGAGTCCTCACACAAATGTTCCTAGCAAATGCAAGTATTTTTGAAACCAGACAGACTTGCAATCAGCTCGGGGAGCTTCTTAAGCAAGAAACCAAACACAACTGCCATTCATACAGTCCCAGAGTATGGAGTCCTCATTCAACGGCTGGTTTCGTGAGAGGTCCAAGTTCCTGCCCAGGTGTTTGCCTGAGACGCAGTGAGAGCAGAGCTATGCATGAGCAGCCAGCATACGCGCTTGGAAAAACACGCAACATGGCAGGAAACTCGACGGCCAGTGACATTTGTGTTCTGTGACATCAGAGATGCCCAAGCCAGAGAGAAATTGAAGAGGATCATGAAAAGAGCACTTGTGGCACAGACAGGAGGGGCTGAGCTCTGCAGTGCGGGGGCAGGTGGATCAGGGTGGGGACAGGAGGGCTCTGGGTGGGTACGCATCACTCGACAAGGCTAACTCTAAAATACAAAGATCCTTTCAACTATCGCATTTCAACAGATAGAGGGGTGAAGAAGCAAACACTGAAGACAGGTGTGGCCGAAATGTTACCATCCTGGCTATCTAGTCTGGGTAACTCGATTTCTCCTGTGTGCTTTTTGCTATTTAAAAAAAAAAAAAAAAAACCTTGTTATCAATAAAGACTTAATAACCAAAACTATTTAGCTTTATATGGTCCCAACAGATCTTGCTCCCCACCCCTCCCCAACAAATCTGGGAGAATGAAACCTACTGAAAAACACTTTATTTAACCAATGGAAAAACGAAAAGAGAGCGAGAGAGAAAAAACCAAAGGAGCAGGATCTACTGTCTCAGCCTGTCTTGTGTGTGCTAAAAGAATATCCTTTGCCATCAGAGCAGCCCTGGGTACTCTCTGGATCCCCTCCATAGCCAGGGGATCCCAGGAGGCAGCCCCTCAGCTGAACCACAGGTGGGCAGACCTTGCTGCCGCCAAGCTTTCTCTCACATTTTTGGAGGACAAATACTACCCTTGGTATTTGTGACTTGCTCTTGAAATTCCTGGTTCTTCAGAATCTCTCTTGAAATCCCATCCTTGGGGAGAGCTGGCCCAAGGACAGGTCAAGGGGTAGAAATGGAAAAATGGCTCCGGTTCTCACTGCTCTGCCCTTCCATCCACAGTTCCAGGTGATGCAGCTGGGGTCACTGGGGAGGTGTGTGTGTGTGGAGGGGGAGTCAGCTCTACTGACCAGTGGAAAACCTATCCAAGGATCTGGACGGAGGCTTGTTGGGCACATGTAAAACAGACAGCGCATTGTGCTCGGTTTCAAAGGAGCCCTTCGGAAGCAGGGCGTGTGGGGGCTGACGGTTAAATCACAACGGCCCATGAGGATAGGATGTGAAGAGCTGCCAACCGTCTTGGGCAGATGCATAATGTTTCTATTTCACAGCAACCAAGGCAGCAGCCGAGGGAAGCCAGACAGAAAGCCGTAGTCTGCAGCACTGTGTTCAAGAGCCAGAGCTGATGTTCTTTGCAGAGTTCACATACAGCTTCTGTAAACACACTCAGAGACCAACTTACCAGGTCAGAACACAGTCGCCAGGCATGGTGCAGGAAACCTTTCTTTTGTGTGTGTATTTTTTGTGTATTAGCGCGTTTATGTGTGAGTGAGCTCATGTGCACTTGCACGTGGAGGCCAGAGATCAATCTAGGTGTCAAGCATTCCTTAGAAGCCATTCACCTTGATCTTTTTTTTCTGAGATGGGGGTCTCTCAGCACCCTGGAGCTTGCTAATTTGGCAAGGCTGGATGGCCAGCAAGCCACAGGGGCTTGCCTATTTTCACCTCCCCAGGACGAGGATTAAAAGTATAACACACATTCAGGGTTTTTTTTTTTTTTTTAAGGGAGGGTGATTCTGGTATCAAACTCCCAGCCTTCACACTTGCAGGGCAAGCACTTTGCCCACTGAGCGATCCCCCCTCCCCCCAGGAAGGCTTGCAGATGTGTTAAATGGCCTGTGCTCCCAGGAGCACGTTGCCCCATGAAGGCCTTTAGCAGGAAAGCTGCATGACTGTGAGTTTAAGAAAGACTAGCCAGGCCCGGCAGCCCCTGGAAGCAGAGACCCGTTCCAAATGCAGACAGGAAACACCTGGGCCTCTCCCCCCACTCGGAACACACTTTACATTTCCAAACAGATGATTCGGGGCTTGTTCATAAATATTTGCCTTGTTTCAATAAAACACTGTAGCCAGTTTCATAAGCCCTGGTGCAGAAGGCTCAAGTACGCAGGCGCTACCAGCCATCCACATTCTTTTAGCATCACACATATTCGCACGGACAAGATCCTGGGAACCTAAAGCCCAAAAGGGGCATTTAATAATGCAATAAGGCACTTTCAGGTATTTTGGTTTTTTTTGGGGGGGGGACACAAATGCACAAATGAAACCCTACCTGTTATCTGGTGTAGTGGGGGGAAGAGTATTGAAATATAAATTAGAGCAGAGTTTTCCTAATATGCCTATATATTAATGAGTAAATGAGAGCCAGAAACGCTCTCGTGGAGACTTCAAAAAGCTTTACTATAATTGATTATCAAACCCCTAGCTACGAGAGAGACAGATTAAGACTTCTAGTCAAGCACTCCTCACGCTCCAAAATGTTGGGTTCTTCACAGTGTTTCTAAGGTCCGAAACGAAACATACTCTGCTTCTATGCTGAAAAAGAAACTTAGAAAATCTGATGTGTTTTAGTCCTGTTCAGACTGCCTACCATGCCACAGATGCGGGTAGCACCCCTTTAGGTGAAAAGATACTCTGCTAATTAGACACCAGGAGATGTTTTATGTGTGTGCATATGAAGGAAGACAGGGGGAGAAAGAGTGAGAGTTGGACTTTGTTGGGGCATCTGAAGGGGTGACGAGAAATCAGGGGTAGAGAAAAAGCTCTTCTGAGATATAAACCTAGGACTGGTCTCCAGAACCTCCATCCAGTCTGTCTAGAAACATGACAACACAAAGATTAAACACAAGAGCGGTCTGCAAAATGGTAAATCTCCAAACACAATTCCAAAACTACCCTGGTGAGACACTGTGTTTTTTGTTTTTTAACATCTGTAATTTTAAAAAAAATTCACTTGATCATATACAAGTCTGGCCCAGCTAAGAGTTCTCAATGCACCACTCTGCTATTGGTGATTAGGCTTGGCAATGATAAGAGATTTCATAGGCGCTCCTCCGAACCATAAAAGGTGGTGGTTGGAGGTAATCATAAACCAGTTCTGAGCAGGCAGCGGGTGCTCAGCCTAGGTTAAGGATTAACGCGCTGGACTCTGGCCAGTTAATTAGTTGTGTGGCCAGTGATGCTGAGAGGCAAGCCTGTGAACATTCACATGTCCACCAAGATCGCGGCTGGTTTCCCTCCCTCTGCCGGACCTGAAGTGAAAGCCTTCCCCTTAGCTCAAGCCAGTACGTTCCCCCATGTAGGTCTTCAAATAGGACTTAAGTCTGAAGCTTATGCAGCTCTGTGTGATGCTGAAAGCATTATTGAGCCGGTCATCCTTCATTCAACTAGTCTGACCCATGGAAGAGGGGAGATTGATAAGAGCTTAGTGTGGTCATGCATGGTGACAGGTGAAATGTAAAGGAAATCCTTGGGGCTGGAGAAATGGCTCAGTGGGTCAACCACTTGCTACACACACACACACACACACACACACACACACACACACCAAAATAAAGGACAGAACTGAATTGAAGGGTACTGTTAATTTATCTGTGCAAATCTTCCATGACTTCTTTAGAGCCTTCAAAGATGGGGCCAAGTTGCCTTTGGCAAACACCAGAGAGAGAGCCACTTGGAGGATTTAATCTAATTCTCGGAACAACGCATTTGAAGAGGTGATTAGTGTTGGAGATGTGAAGACACCTTTGGGTGGGATAAGCCAGACAAAGGCTACTCAGGAGCATTTGTGTGTCCTTCGGGATCAGAGAAGGCTTCTTTGATCCTGATGAAAAGCTGGGTCTCCAGGGGAGGAGGTGTTGTGCTTGGCCAGAATGAGCCCTAAAGATTTGGGAGGATGACCTTAATTGCTCTTTTGTCCAGATAGGCATGAGACAGGCCTCCCCTGTAGGAAAATGGACCACAAAGGATAATGTATGTATTGAAGTGTGATAATAAAGAAAGGTCTGTCCAGAAGAGTTAACAGGCTGCGAGATGGCCAAGTGGGTAAAACCTGCTTGCAGCTGAGCCTGAGGGACCTGAGCGGGATCCCTGGAATCCAAGAGAACTGACTGCTGGAAATCACCTTTGACTTCCACATGCACGCGCTTGTGCCCCTTCCTGGGGATCTCCTGAGGTAAATGGATAAATATTTCTAAAAACTTCTTAAAAAGTTTTTAAAAAGGGTTGAACTGAAAGGTAAAGAGGGGTGTTATTTAGGCATTACTTAGGTCTTTATCCAAGCATATTTTTGAGCCTTGATTTGGACTGTAAGTGCCATGAATGCATATGTAACACTTTCAGCTCCATAGTTCTGTTAAATATCTACTCTAAGATATGGATCATCTATAGGATCTACTTGCTTTTCTGGGTGAGTGGCGCTGGCCCCATAACAATGGAAACTACTTGTCAGAATCTCAGGCCCAATCTGGCAGAAATGAGCAAGCCCTTAAGCTAAGGTTTTGGGCAACTGTGATTCAACAACACACAAATACCAGTGCCAACAATGGCTTACCATGATCCACACAAAAATAAGCACTTCACCACGTGGTCTCTCTCCCTCACAACACTGTAAAAGAGGTCTTAATTATTAGCCTGTTTTTATAGATAGGAGACCAGGAACGCTAGATTGCATGAAAGAGGGTGTGGTACAAACAACGGAAGCTATACCTAAACCTAGCAGAATTGACTGCAAAGCAAAGTGTCTCTCTGCTGGTCTCCCTCAGAGGTTTACTGGCCTATGCTCCTTAGGGGTCTAACACTGAAGTGCTGAAGGGTCCAGGTGGTTTGTATCCAACCAGCAAGTGAGAAAAGTCTTTCTCCACCAAGAATCCACCCTATGTAAAGACCTAGGAAGAAAAGTACCTCTCTCTAGTCCTTGAAAAGTTGCAATAAAGAGGTTGGGGAGATGACTCCGTTGGTAAAGTGATTTGAGAAGGATTCCCAGAACCTACATAAAACAGCATAATGTGGGGGCATGTATTTGTAATCCCATAGTCAGAGGGGTGGGGACAGGCAGCTTCCTGGAGCTTGCTGGACAAGCAGCCTTAACTATTTAGAGAGATCTACATCAGTGAGACACACTGTCTCAAAATCAAGGAGGATATTTTCTGAGGAACAGCACTCCAGGTAGTCATCTGACTTTCACAACACACACACACACACACATACACACACACACACGCATGCACACGCAGAGCAAAACAAAAGTGGAAATGTCCTCACCTCACGTACATTATTCCATAAGTTTCACATTGTCTTTGCCTAAGATGGATTTCCACAAAGAGGAAACTTTTTTGCCTTTGATAGGTCCATAACAGATCAAGTTAATTTTGGTTATTTTCAACTGTTGACACCCTTCCCATGGGTTTCAAACTTTTTTTTTTAAATTTTTGAGTACACAGATGCACAGAGAAATAAATTTTCTTCAAAAGTGCAAAGTGATCAAAGGTCAGGACTATGTACACCCTAAAACAAGAACACCCCATCTTAGCACTCTAAATGGCTTAGCATGCTTCTGGATACAGGCATGTGCTAAGAGACAGATATGTGAGGGAGAAACAACTCACGTATACTTGCCACAAAGCCCAAAGTTCTCTCCAATTGAGTGTTTCGCCCAATCTATGTCATTCTTTTTGATAGGCCTTCCCATTGCACAGATAAGGACTGTTATTTGTAGAACATTTTACTTGCTTCCAGTTTGGGAGCAAGGACTATACTACTGTGGGGCTCTATTTTATTTTCCATTGTACAATGCCACAAGCAGTCTTCTGGCCAGATGCACAGACACGAGTGTGCATGTATACATCTGGGCACGCTCTTCAATGATGGTGGGACTTACTATATAAACACAACGTGCCTCTTAGCTTTCATAGATTCTGCACAAAGCTGCACAAATTTAACCGTTTACAAGTGTGAGTGTCAACACCCTCATCAATGCTGTCCACTATCAGGCTCCTGTGTTTCCCTAACATCATTCCGTTCTGCATTTTCTTAATTATTAAGGAAGTTTAGCGCTCTTTTGCAAGTTTACTGATCATAGTCTTTGCTTACTTTCGCACTGGGTAGTGTGTCTTCTTTGACATGCAAAAATCACAGTAGGCAAACAAGACCAAGCCTTTCTCTGCACCAGTTAGCTTTTACCTTTCATTTTATATATAATATGTATGTTATATATTTAGTCATATGCAAATTTTAAGCTGTGTAGAGTCAGATGATCTTTTTGGTCCTTACAGCTGGGAAGGCAGGATTTTAAAAAAAAATAAAACAGATTTAAATTCAGGTCTATAAATAGGCACCCATGAAAATGTGTAATCGGCTCTGGCCAGAATTATCCTGAGTTCTGACATTTAAAACAAACACTCCAGAAAAGGTCTGCACTTGTTACAGGACAGAACGTCCTGGACACTGCCCAGCCTGTCACAGCCAAGTGCTGCAAATCCATTTATGGTCTCGATCTGCCGCAGGCGGCACACATTTGTCTGTGGACCTGGGCACCTCGTGAAGTTTCTTTCAGGTCAAAGCAAAAACTACCAATAATGGAAAACTGAGTTCACGTTGCTAGGCTGGGCCATTAACGGTAGCTGTGATGGGGTTTGAATCTTCTATCATGTCTGGAGGGATGGAGGGGACAGTATGCAAACATCTGGAGGGAGGCAGGTGCATGTTACTAAACCAAGAGGAATGCTGTGGTAAGAGCTAGGCATCAATTCTGGGTTTCCCATTTTTTACTCTGTAGCTTTGGCTAATGTAGTTAATCTTGCTGAGCCTCAATGTCTTTATCTGGCACATTCTTTTTAAAAATTTTTTTAAAAAATAATTTGTGTGTGTGTGTGTATCAGAGGGCACTGTGTGTCCCTGTGGAGGACCAAGAGTGACTTCAGGAATCATCCTGGATTGCTTCTACCTCCTTCTTGCTTCAAGCTGGGATTTCCCAGGCTCCGCCTACCAAGGCTGGAACGGAAGTGCAGGCCACCATTTCTGTCTGGCATTTTGTTTTTTTTAAACGTGGGACCTGGAATCAAAACTCAAGACTCTAGGACTTTCTGTTTATGAAACAGAGTCTTAATTTCTGAGCTACCTGGCACATTCATATTTTTCAAATGATATTTATTCATGTCTTTATTTGAGACAAGGCCTCAAGTATTTTATGCTAATCTTGAGCTCCCTATGTAGCCAACGATGCCACTGAACTTCTGATCTTCCTGCCTCCACTTCTCAAGTGCTGGGACTGAGCTCCACTCCACCCCCCATGCTCGGCCCAGACCACGCTAGACAGCCACTCTTATTGACTGAGCCACAGTCAGCCCCCAAAGTAATAATAAAGTAGTGACCACTACGTTATATTTAAGTTCTCAAACTACAGTGAGCATTTCATAAGTGAGACTTGTCATTTCTGTGTCAAATGATTCATGTGAGCGTAGGACTGACTACCTTTTGATAAAGTTTATAACACAATTCCAGAAGTTAATGCTCCTCTTACATTTCTAATCCTGTTTCCCCAAAGATTTTCTAATGCAGGTCTTTTTACATGAAGAAAAAGTCATAACTCGGCCCTGTGCAGTACGTATGCCAACCCTCAACACCTAATATTTACTTATAGAATAGACAAGATAAAAACAACATTACGGTCTGATTTAGGCCCCCCAAAATGCTGAGAAACTTAATAAGCTAGATGGCTGAAATGTACCAAGTTACCCCTAAAATGCCAATGAGGAAATGAGACAGTATTTGTGGGTATATAGCTATAGCTATGGCAGTCAAAACACTTGCTGTGTCATTAATGAATCCATATCTGTAATGGATGTATCTGCTTTGATAACAGCTTTCTATTCCGCAAGTGAGATGATGTAGATGTACTTGCTTACACTGTCTATGGGCTCAAATAATGCCAGCATCAAAATGATAAATGATGTAAGAAAAACAGCAGACCTCTTGCACATGAGTAAAGTAAGTTTCTTTCAGGCAGGATATCCCACAGAAAGAATGAATTATGTAGAGAGCTTACTGGTCATTATTAGAATAGTAGGAGACAAAATATACAACTCTTGCTCAAAACTTAAAAAGATCTAGCAATTCTGCTTGTAGTACCATAAATCCCTATGAAACTGCAAAGTAGGGTCTTACAACGGTATGGGCACACCCACATTCACAGCAGCATGCACAATTGCCAGAGCATGGAGATGATCCAAATGTCTGTCGGTAGAAGATAGACAGATAAAATGGGTACATTGCAGGGTGGCATGTAATTCACCCTTAGAGAGGAAGTAGTGACTCAGAGCGTGACATTGACATGTGGGGGCTTCATGCCAAGTAGAGTAAGCCCACAGCAAAAGGACAAGCACTGCATGGTTTCACCAAGGAGAGAGCGACAGTCACATTTACAGAAACTGAAAGTAGTTGGGCTATGGTTGGGTGATGAAATGACTTGTGTTTGTCAGAGGTGATGAATGTTGCAAAGATGGACAACGGTGACCTTTGCAGGACAATGTAAATGTCCACGGTTAGTCTTCATTACACTTACATATGGCCAAAGAGGCTTAACGAGCATGGCGCTTGTAATGTGGGCATGAGGACCTGGGCTCAGATTCCCAGAACCTCTAACTGTGGTGCTGCTGGGGAGGGCAACAGGCAGATCCAGGGGCTCGTTGGCCCACCAGGATCTGAAATAGGGAGCTCCAGGTTCAGAGAGACCTTATCTCAAAAATAAAGTGTAAAGATGCAGAGGAAGATACCTGAAGTTGACCTCTGGCTTCGGCCATATGCATGTATAGCACCACAGGTAACACACATACACATGCCTATATCACACATACACACAAGTGCATGTGAGCCCATGTATATATAGCAAGTGACTAAGATTGTAAATTTTGTGTTTTAAAGTAAGTTTTCAAAAAATAAAGAGGTACCCTTACTGCCTGAATCAATTCACACTGCCGCAACAAGTCCTGTTCTCATTGCCAACAGGAAGGCTCCAGCTCATGCTGGGCCCATCTCCGGGTTCACAGAAGGTGCCTCACCTCAGTCGTTGTGTGCTGGAATGTTTGGTGAAGCTCTGGGGGCGTCTTCATAAGGACACTAATCCTGTGGATGAGGATGCCACCTCTATGACGTCATCCCCTCCCAAAGGCCCCTCTTCCTGATCAGCATCACCCAGTGCATGGGGATTTCAAGGGAAGCAAACAGACCACAGCCTCTGTGCAGCGTGGTCCCCTTGGTAAAGAGATGGTACATCTAGCACCCATTAGATTGATGTGCAAAAAATGGGAGTACTAGGTACCGCAAGGACCAGAATAATAACTGTGCCTTAAAGGCATGGGGGGCTGACCAGGCCAAGCGGACAGCCAGCAGCTGAACGTGATGGCGCAACCATAAACTAAGGGCTTGGGAGGCTGAGGCAGGAGGATCTGGGTGCCAGGCCAGCCTGGGCTACTTAGCGAGCCTCTACCTCTAAACATGACTAAAGAAATATCTATGTCAACAATTAATCACAAGGACAAAAACAAAGGGGAGCAAGCATGCCCTGCGGAATGCAGTAGCTAGCCTGACCCATGCTACCAGGGGAGCTGACAGTACCTTCCTGTCTCCTAGGGCCAGGACTCCCACTGGCCACGCCAATCCGGAAGTCAGGAAGCTATGGGACAGATGAAGCTGCAGTTCTGGCAGCATCGAAAGCAGAGCAACCTACAGGCAGCAAGACACTGAATGAGGCGTCATCGCAAGGAAGCCAGCGCATAAGAGGGAATGAGAGACGCACGGAGTGAACAGGGATATGACTCGCAGCAAGCAGAGGAGTGCTTTTCCTACCTGCCAACAGAATCTAAAAGGAACACACACCCAGGACTGGTGGGCTCTGGGGTCGTCAGAAGGGACTCAAGAGTGCGCCGCCTTCTCAGCTCCTTGCTAGAGCAGCATGCTTGCCGTGTTCCAGGAACTTCCGAGTGCAGGTACACACAGGTAACAAGAGAAAAAGACATGGAATCACTTGTTTTGGAGTGATGGTTCTGGTAGCTTCGACAAAACTATACTAGGAAGCCAATTTCCAGGCATGTCCTCGAAGCCCCAAGCAGGGCCAGTCAGACAGCTCAGTACTCATAAATGTGACAACCTGGGTTTGAGCCCAAGATGCCCACATGGGAGAAAGAAAGTGGTCCTCTGGTCTCCACCCATGTATCATGATTGCATGTTTGTTCTCTCTCTCTCTATCTCTCTCTGTAATGATAAATATTTTCAAGATCCAAGGGAGGAGAACTGTCACAGGAAAATCGACCAGTTAAGTCAAGCTATGATGATACCAGTGTCCTGCTAGCTCTCTCTTCACGTGGAGAAAGTGCAAGGCTGACTTCTGGTCCTCTTTCACCAGGACACTAATCTCATGCATGAGGATGCCTACCTCATGACATCATCCATGCCAGCTTTCAATGCAGAATTCCAGAGTGTGTGTCAGACTCAGCAGTACCACATGACTTCAAAATATGACAGAAATGCAGAGCTACCGAATCAGATGCCCGGGCTTAGCGTCCAGGGGAACAGCTGTACAGAACGTGGAGGTTAGACGCTCCGAAGCCAGATGCTGCTGGGCCTTGCGGGCCACAGTTGCATACACAGTCAGCCAGGCTGTCCTGCAGACAACTGCAGGAAGTGTTATTCCCGCAGATTACCAGGGAACGACAACCCTTAGGGCTATGCAGTGTGCAGCCTGCATCTCACACCCAGAGGTACTTTTAAGCAGAACACACACAAAGGTTTTACAGCACAGGGGTGACACGATTGTGTTTGTGTTTAGAAATGCACCGCAGATACTCGGATTGGAGAGAGAGGCAGGCAAGAGGAAGGCCTGCCCAGTCAGTCTGTCGCCTGCATATCCTCGGGCTGGGAATGAATGGTGCTAGGAATGAACTAGAGTAAGAGACCTTGAGTGGAATCCAGGTTGACTTTATAGCCAAGTCTGGAATTCAGACCATCAGACACTTGGATCTGAATCAGCAGAAGGGATGTGTGTGTGTGTGGGGGGGGAGATGGACTATTCAGAACTTCCCAAATCTAATAGCATGTGCACAGAGAGAAGAAATGGACATAGAGGTAAAGAGCCAGACAAGCGGTCCAGGTGGGGTGGCTGTACAACCCCCAGATATGCAATCTGAGGAGGAGAGCAAAAAGAAAGAGGCAGATTTGGCTGTAGATACTGAAGCCTTTAGTACTGAATCGGCAACATTGTTTCAGGCAAAGATAAAGGTCACTCAGGGGCTGTGCATAAACACTGGAAAATCAGTGGGCTGGAGGTGTTGCACCTGGCATGGAAGCCAGGCAGCTGGAAAAAGGCGCAGGAATCCACCCATGGAGCCTTGGCACAGGAGGGTCCAGGGCTCAGCTCAAAGGGGCGAGTCAGGAAGAGGGTACTAGAGAAAATGCCACGGGTGTTTGCTGCTCCAGCTGACCATCCCTCGGCCCTGCTCAGCCATGGGTGAGACTCTAGGCTTCTGGGGTCAGAGACTAGCCCCTCCATCCCTGCTAATTGTCGTGTTTAAAGAACTGACATCAGCTGAGGAAAGTTCCACCAAGCTTCAGAGGAGAGGGTGGGGAGGCAGAGGGCACCGCATGAAAAAGCAGCTGTGCCTGGCGGCTCTGGGGTCACTGAGTGGACGCCGGCTGGCAATGTGGAATGGAGAACTCCCAGAGTGGAATGGAGAACTCCGTCCCGTGACCCAGAAACGACTGGGGGTATAAGGGAGGCGATAAAGGGTCTGGGGGGTCAGAGCTGCATACTGTGCGGTGAGCCTGAACTGGCTTTTATTTCATGGGGGGTTCTGTGTAATTCAACTGGAAACTGAGAACAAATGACCCTGACCATCTCTGGAGTCCTCCTAACTATAATGGGGGAATCCCGTGAGACTACAGGCCCCTAAGAGATTCTTACAAATAAACATTACAGCAAGGATAGATTGAAGTGTGGGTCGAATGCATGGTCTCCATGTGCATTCAAGTTGATTTGTGTATCTTGTGCACTGTATGGATGTGAGTGTGCATGCATGTGTGTGCATGTGTTGTGTGTGTGTACAAGATGTACTTGAGCGTATGTGCCTGTGGAGGTCCAAGGGTAACACTGGGAGTCATCCTGGATTGCTCTACCTCCTTATTGCTTTTCTCTGGGGTTTCCCAGGTTCTGCCTTTCAGGGCCAGAATTATAGACCACTGCTATTTCCGTGTAGCATTTTTATGTGGGATCTGGGGATCGGAACTCTGATCCTAGTACTCTTGTGGCAAAGGCTTTAAAGGAGGCATCTCCCTAGCCCCAGCATCCAAAACTTTAGTTTGCAGATGGGATGACAAGTTGCGGAAAGGGCGCCAAATCTGACCCACCCACAGGCCTTTTTCTTTGTTTCTTTCTTTTTAATGAGGCCTGTGAGCTTTTAAATGACAGGAATAATCATACTTTGTGATGTGTGAAATTCTATGAAAGTCAGATTTCTCTTCTCCAGAAATAAAGTTTTCGTTGGAACATGACCACACCCACGCATGCTCATTTTGCTTAAGGCTGTTCTCCAGCTACATTAGTAGAATCGCGCGTAACACACTGGTCCTCTGACCTCTGGGAAAACTGTTCCTGATCCCTGCTAGCCAAGCACACGTGAGGCTCGCCATCCACGCATCAGGACTTCATCTCTAGAAGTGCAGACATTTGGGCTCATGGTAGGTTCCACACATGAAAGCATCACTGGCAGAGCAGGGCATGTACTGACATTCCGTGTGCACAGTGGCTTCTCATTTATCACGGAGCCTCGGCATGTCTGGAAGCCTCAGTCCCTATAGTAGTAAATAGACCCAGCAGTAAGATCTGGTCTTGAGACCATATCTAATAAAGATGGTGAAATCTGACCTCTTATGGGGGTCTCGCACATCCAGCATCCCATACATGGGATTGTAATAATCATCTTCACTGACTGTGGAAGAATATGTCCCCCTATGGGAGATGTGTTCTTTGAAATTTGTGCGTGAACTCTTTATTTTACATATTTAATAGTAATACTTTAAGGACAACTCTAGAACCTAAGGGCTAACTTAGACTTCGTTCAGACCTCCACAGCATTGCACAAGTGAAAAGTCAGCTGCTCATGTTAACAGCAATGGTCTAGACAATGAAATAGAACAAGAAAAATTAATGAGGTAGAGATATTTGATGACAAAAGCAATGGTCGTTACCGAAAGCAAAAGCTATTTGTGTGTGTGAGCACATGTGTATGCACGTGTATACACATACACACACTTCCACATCCAGACATTTAAATAGTAAATAAAATGGATGATGACTCTTTGTAGGAAAAAAAATAAAACCCACAATGTTTCAGCAAGGGAACAAAGAGAATGTTATGAAAGAAAATGGACCATGATACTTCAAAAGCAAGTGAAAAACAGAATCAGGAAACAGAAGAATTGGTAAAAGTTTCAACGTGCAAGACGTAGCATAGCCATGGAACAGTTTCCAACAAACCTTGGCCTCGGTATGGGAGTGGGGTGGGGGGAGGAAGACAACATTCAGCCTTCCCACTGCCCAGACCCACTAACCCACGCTTTCTGGAAGCTGTTTTCATTTAGGACCTGAGAGATTTGACTTGCAGAAAGTTTTTCCAAAAGCGGCCGGAAGTAGGAGGGGATGTGTTCTGAAACCTGTCACAGGGTCCACAGCACTCTTGTAAAAGGAAGCCTGGGAGCCAGTTTACCAAGTGCACTGTTTGGGGATGGCAAGCTCCAACACAGCGCACTATTTCTTATCAGCAAACACCTGAGGGCTTATGACTCTTCCCAGCTCCCCGGTGGGCACAAGTGCTTGCCTGGCACCTTTCACCTTACACTTGCATTCTGCATGTTTCAGAAACATTTGGATTTAAAAGACTGACTTAACTTGAAAAAAAATGAAGACGTGCCAAGATCCCATTCTCCTTTTTATACTTGAGCTTGTACATGTACCAAAGAACTTGGAGAGTGAAAAGTATACAGAGCAGAAAAGGGAAAAATTGGTTCAAGCGAGAAGTAATATAATTCCTTTTAATTCCTTTTCACTAAAGGTACTAAAAATAGTTTGTTGCAAGAAAAAACTTAAAAACTGTAGTTATGCAAATGATCATCAACATTCTGTAGGATATCACAGAGAAATTTCAAATTCCCTCCTATTATCAAATGGCCCATTGAGAACAGATCAGGATCAGCAAAAGCAGCCGCCTTGGAAAGAGGCTTTGACCCCTGTTGCTACCTCGGTAGACTAGCTAAGTAAGCCTCACTGTGTCTGGCCAGGTGTGCTTGTGAGGATTGAAAAGCCTCCTTATTCCAAATGAAAGCGATGTTGGTCCCCTCATGGCGCTTTGATGTAAGATCAGCAATTTCTAATAAAAGGGATTTTTTTTCTCCTGCACAGGGTTATGGAGCAGAAATCTATATTTAGAAGAGTATGTTTTCACTGGAAAACTCCAGTTTAATTAATTTCCATGTATAATGAAATAGCAAAGGTTAGTGACATTATTAACCAGGCATGCAAATTAAAAGGAAACATAATCCTAACTTCATATTTTTGGAACAATATCTATTGTGTCTCAGGAAAGAAAACATACCACTGATGGGCAAGGGGTATTATTTCAATAATATAGGCAATATTATTTTAACAATATTAAGTAATATGCCATCAGGTGGTAGAGATAGGCTCTGTGGGTAAAGCACTTGCTATACATACATGAGGACCTAATTCTACTCTCAGGACACATGTAAAAAAGCCAGTGAGGTGTGATGGCACACAACTGCCATCTAACATGGGGGGGGAGAAACAGGAAGGTCCATGGGGGCCCTCTGATCATTCAGCCTCACCTCATCAGACAGCCCCAGGACTCAGTGAAAGGCCAAGTGGACAGGGCCTTGAGAATAATAACAAGGTTGCCCTCTGGCTTGTACATGTGCACGTGCACGTGCATACAGACACGTGCATACAGACACACACACAGACACACACACACACGCACACACATGCTGCCTCCTATAGCAGAATCTAAAGTTAAAGATAAGAACAGGTAGAACTCTCTGCAGTGGTCTTTGTAATCTTGCTTTGTTAGAAACACAGCAAACTAAATTTGCGCTCACTCCCATTCTGCAGAGCTGCCAATGTTGGCATCGGTAAATGCCGAGGTCCTTTTGAGGACTTCCTTCCTTGGTATTATTAGCCTGTGGTATCTTTTAAGTGTAAAAAGACTGAAGAACGTCATGTTTTCTGAACACATGTCAGGTTGGTAGGAGACCCTTGGAGGCACAACTTCCAAAACTTCTCCCTCCTTCTGTTTGTCCACATTTGGAAGATGGGAGAGGATTCATGAAATGGGGCCTGACCAGTCATGAAAGCGAGGGTGTCTTTCATGTTTATGATTTTGAACACATGTAAGAAAACAGGGAACAGGCTTAAATCTACCAGCCAAGCTGAAGATTCATTTTTTCAATAGATGGTGAATATTCTAGAAGCTCACAGGGTCGTCAGCCAGAAACCACATTGGCTAGTGGCTCAAAGCTGCTCAAAGTCCCCAGTGTCTGGATTTTCCCATCTCTAGGTTTATACGAGATATCTTTCTGCTGAAACAGGATGTACTTCTTATGTCACATGGCAGAATTTTCTAGATCTTGTGTCCTCAGAGAGTCCCGGCTTCTGGGACTCAACAGCCTCATCTGCCTTCTTTTCTCGTCCCCTTTTCTTCCTAGAACTTAGGGTTGTGGTGTCCTGTCCCACTGGATCATGACTCTCTGGCCAGCTGAGCACATGGTTTTCTTCTGCAAGCACAGGTATAGCGAGATATCGAGGATGTAGCCAGCTCGTAGCTTCTAAAACCACAGGTGACATTGACTTTATCAGGTCTCAACAGTTCTGCACAAAGCGTCCTTTAGTAATAACCATTTGGCCTGCAAAACTCAGGGTAGAAAGAATACAGTGTCCCCTGCATTGGAAGTAGAGATTATGCTGCTGGGCATAATTCCTCAATTCCTCCCACAGTTTCCAAATTTTCTTGAGATGAAATAGAAAAACGAGAAATTCCGTGAGCATCCGTGGAATGCCAGTCTGGTCACTTTTGATTCTAAAATCTGGGGCATAGAAAAACCTGACACATTCTGAGCTAATCTTAACGAATTTCAGGTCTATGAGTAAAGCTATCTTTCTCTGGGCTGTTTCCAGTAGTCTAATTATGAGAAAAATGTCTCCTCCTAACTGTAAAAGGAAGCACTGGCCAGAACTGTAGTCAGTAAAGGCTCTGCACTGTCGTAATGACAAGAAACACTTTAACTTATCTCTATCCATGTCATGTTCCAGCCCACCCAAAGGAAGGAAATAAATGATTTACTCAGAATGGGCTCCTTATTCTATGTTGGACAAACCCTTGACTCTTGACCTTAACCATGGGCAGAAGGCACAATTCTCTGCTCACTCCTGATGAGCTTTGGAGGTTTTCAGACCCCAATAAATAGGTATTTTTAGTAGAATGGCCTAAAAGTCTACAGGGTCATCTTCCAAATGTTCTGCCATGCTTTCCTCTATGTTTCGACAAAGATCAACTACGTGGTACCCCTTCTGAAGGCAGGGGATGCTTCTGGTGCAGTGTCAGACCCCACTGTGCAGAGAAACCTTTGTGAGGGACACTGGCCAGCAGGGGCAGTGCCAAGCCAATGTCTTAAGGACCAGGAAAAATGAGAAACTACATAGAACACTCCACTTCAGACACCAGTACTACCAAGATGAATGTGGGCCGAAGGAAGACAAAAACTCTTGGAGAAACTGTGGAGAATAAGCTGATGTCTGGTGTGGTGGCACATTCTGAATATCCCAATACCAGGCAGGCAGAGGCAGAAGGACCATAAATATAAGGCCTTCTTCAGCTACACAGCAAATTCAAGGACAGTGTGGGCTACATGAGACCACTATCTCAGAAGAAAGAAAAGCAAATAAATAAAAGGAATGGACAAATGACTGAGGTACTGAAATGTGTTTTACATGTGACTGCAATGTGTGTGTGCGCGCGCGTGTGTGACTGCAATGTGTGTGTGCGAGCGTGTGTGTTCTGCTCATTTAAATGTTTAATCCAGTGGCTTCTTGCTCTGTTCTTGACTATGTAGTATCGACTGAATTCATTGCATAACAGGATCATAACTTGAAGACTGAAAAACAAGAAGATAAATAACAGAATGAACCAGCTCCACAGGTGCAAACTGAACAAGGAAATGTACAATGGTCGGCAAGATGGCTCAGTGAGTAAATGTTCTGTGCACAAATCTGGAGACCGGAGTTCAATCCCTGGATCTGATACGGTGGAAAGAGAGAACTGACTTTAAAGTTGTCATCTGATGTCTGCCTCCCACAATACTCTTAAATAAATATTTCAAAAAGTCCAATCAAACATCAATACCACATAGTATATAATCGCTCTGTTCACCAAAACATCTGGCAAGATGAGGATATACTAGAGAATAATTTTTGTCTTACGTCTCATGGCTTGGGGTGTGTGGAGGAAGGTTCCAGAATGGGGGGTCTGTGTGCATGCAAATAAATATTAATGAAGCCCCACTGCTAGGCAGGCTGGCGCACTGACTTCTTGTGTTGGCTGAGCCTCACAGTGCTGCTGACAATGCACTAAGACACATTAGGAACTAGGAGCTCGAGCTTCCTCTTGAACCTCCAAGGCAGAGGCAGGACAATCGTTTGAGGCCTCAGCACATCTGGGTGCTAATCCAAGGCGGGAAGACAACAAGAAACCAACAGGCAAAGGGCTCCTACAGCCAGGTAGCATGAGACTTGCTTTTTCCCCCTACCTCCGCCTCTGCTCCCAGGATATGCTGACCATTTGGCAATGCCAACTCTGGGATCCTTCTACTTCACTGTGCCCCCTCCCAATTCCTTAAACTGCCCAGAAGACCTGCCTGTCACCCTGCGGGGCTGGGCTTGACCTCTCCACAATGGTTCTACTGAGCTGAATTTTTGTGCCTTCCCGAGGTTCACTCCAACATGCTGCAACAATGACCACAGACATGTCTACAGAGGTCTGTTTCTTTTACTGAGCAGTGTAGACGCTTTTTATGACTTAACACTCCAGTAGTAAAAATTAAGTGGTTACATAAGACCACTACCAAATGACAAAACCATGATTGAATATTCATTCTCTACCAAATCCTTCAGAGAAATGGATATGAGCTGTGAACTAGCATTGACCATGAACAGCCTCGCCAGCAATGACAACATTTTTGAGTTTTTATTGAAACCAAAGCAAAATTTGATGCCTGGAGAATAAAAAAAAAAATCAAAGTAACCATTAAAGTCATCTTGTAAAAAGTTCTGATGTACCTGGTTAAACTAAATATGAGTCAGATATAAGACGCAAATGGCCTACAAAATTGAAAATGTCATTCATGGCAGAATATAGCCTCTTAAGTTGTGGCGAGAACAATACACATCAAATTTGAGCTTCTTTTTTTTCCCCTAAAGTGAATCTAAACCAGCAGACCTAGAAGCTGTTTTGCTGGAAGAAAAACAGGGAAATCTTTAGGTTATTCTCATTTGCTTATATATTGAAAAACCTTGAATTTCAAGAAAGACTATCACTAGTTCATTGAAGTAGCTTATCAACTGATAACACCCTTTATTGGGACAAGTTGAGCTGGTTATGCTAAAGATCAGATAAGGAATAAGACTTTGAAGAGCAGAGAGGAAAACTTGGGCAATGGCAAAGGCTACTACCTTAATTATCTTAATGAATAGCACTATGTCTGTCCCAGCAGACATTTGGTAATGAACTATGTAACTTTGCTTTATATCACCCGAATCCTGTCTTTCCCCATGGTCACTTACATGTCTTACTCTGAGCTGCTCCCCTCTCTTCTCCCATTCATAATCTCAGACATTTACATGCTGGCTTACACAATACATGAAGGTGACTTGAGCCTGTGTCTGCCACTATCACTCTGTTTATCACATGATTAGTTACAGTGGCTTACCTTCCGCCTGGCCCATTGCCCCAATGCTCTTCCCAAATGCTACTTCTAGTCGGTTGCTGCCAACGCAGCATTCGGAATGGGAGACAGGCTCTCTTCTGGCATGCACCTGTTCATCCCTGCAGAGGTGTGGGGGGGCACCACCCTCCTGGACCAGAGTCAAATACATCTCAAGGGCTGTAGGCAGCCTCTCAGATTCTGGAGCCCATACACAGAATCCCTACACATCTGCTCACCGAGTCCATCCTGACGCCTGGATTGGGTGGTGCTAATACCCTCAGCACCCAAGGAGTACCGGCAGGTACACCAAAGCAGGGCAGACAAACTAGTGCGTAATTCTCCACCTAAGGGGACTGCCAGCTACTGCTGACTGCCCGCCCTGTGGGAAAGGAGGGAGGGAGGCCCAGGTTGCCAGACACACTTAATTTTCAAATAAAGTCAGAAACCCAGACTTTCCCGTAAAAGTCTGATTGTCAAACGCTGCTGAGAAATTCCAAACAGTTTTTAAAACACAATGTTGGTTTGATGCAACACTTCTCTTGGCCATATTCAAGCCTACAGACTCCCAACTGTGGAGCCGAAGCCCCCTCCCCGTCGGACATAGACACCCCCAAAGTCAGGAAACAGGAAGAATAACTTCTATCTCAAGGGATTTGCCCAGGCCTAACAAATAATGAGCATCCTCCATGTGCCAGACATCTTGCTGACTGCTTTGCGTGAATTGTCTTCCTTGTCATGTGCTGACCGGGATACGGCTGCTGCTGCTGAACATATGAACAAAATATTTGCAGGCAGCCGGGTCTAAGTCTTCACAGGCGGATCTGAACTTGGGTCTGCCCGACTTGAAACTCCACCTGCTTTCACTAAATCACATGGCCTTCGTCTTGCAACAGCCAAAGACAAAGCAAACCTCAAAGGAAGGGTCCTGCGGCTTGACTGCTACATGTCTCCCACTGGCTCTCACTCAGCACAACACTTGGGTCCCAGCTGGTAGCGTTGTTTTGGAAGGTTTTAGAACCTTTAGAGTATGTGTGAGGGGGAACCTTACTGAAGAACCGGGTCACTGGGGGATGAGCGTTGAGTTTCTATAGTCCCATTTCCTGTCTGTTGTCCAGTTCTGACTGCATATGCGACGTGAACAACCATGCGTATGTCCCACGGCTTCCCCATCCTTTCTCAAACTGTTGAGCTCTCTCATAAACCCTTCCTTGTTTAGATTACTCAGGTATTTCACCACGGCAATGAGAAAAGCAACTAACATAGGCCTGATAGGATTAGGGGAGATAAGCAAAGTGGTGTGATGGATCTCCTGGTTATTTGGTGGAATACCTGCTGTGATCCCTGCCGTGTTGGGGGATGAGCGTACAATGCAGAATGCTGGGCGTTGGGAGATAGTACACTCAACACGTTTCAAACACATGACCCTCTGAGGGGTGATTGTGGGCCACTGGCTCAAAAACTCCACACATCTGTCTGCTAACTGAATTTGCAAAGTAAAACTTAATAATTTTAATAATTTTAGCAAGTAAAGTTGGGAGCTCTTTTTAGAAGCATTTCTTTTGGTGAACTTCATGTCCACAGGTTTCCCATGTAACCAGTCGGTCCTAATCTGATTATTTTAACATCAAAGAGGGAAAAAAAGGGGTGGGGAGGTGCCTTCAACTGGGTTAGAAATGAAACATTCCACACAAGAAGGCCAATGGTTTCATCCAGCAATCTCTCTTTAATTAAGTTAACTTCATCAGGTTTCCATATTCCTCATTGCTTAGTGGGGTGGGGGGTAGAAATGAAAGTCAAAGCAACTGAATCCAAGAACGAGTGTGTGGGCTGCCTGTGCCTTTCACACGCCTTCATTTCGCAGGACAATACGGCCACTATGAACGACACAACTTCCGCCCAAAACTTCCACCTCCACCCTCCTGCTCACACCAGGCCCCCAAACAAGCCTCCATTATTCACAGCACTGCAGAACTTGGGGCGTGTATGACTGCCTCTCAAACTACTCCAGGTCCAGATGCAGAAAGGGAATTCATAAAATGTCTACCCATGGCATATTGCAAACTTAAGGGGATCATTACTAAAGAAAAAAACAACAAACAGGCAATGTGTATGACATGGGGGAAAAAAACAACAAACAGGCAATGTGTATGACATGGGGCTGCCAGGAATCTGTGTGACAAAAGGTACCCTGAACGGAACTGTCCAGGAGACAGATTCCCATGCAGCAGAGGGGATAGCCAACAAATGTCTGCAGACACCACGGGTATTTGTGGGATGCATCAGTCACATCGGTACTCGGAAAGGAGGGGCTTATGAAGGTATCCCCCATAAAGCGAGCCAGGAAAGAGAAGAGCAGGTATCAGGGATGCCCGACCCAAACTTTGACTTTCTGCTTTCTCTACCTTTACCCTTCAACAGCCCGTAGTATCCACACATTTTTCTCAGGAGGCAGGCCACCTCTTCCTGTCAGTGAAGCTGCTCCGCTCACTATAGCAAAGTGTGCCTTTCCATTCCATCCACCGGTCTGTCTCCCCCACTCACCTTCATGTCTAGCATACAGCTCTGGACTAGCTCTTGCGTGGGCTCTTCAGTTTATTTCCTATGCCCCAGTGACATGGCAAGCCCACGTGTGTCCTTTGCTCACTGCTAAGTTGCCACAATTAGCAATGATACACTAAGTCATGATAAGATTTGTAATGACTTTTTTTTTTTTTGAGACAGAGCACACTGTGTATTGGTCTTGATAGCCTGGAACTCACCCTGCAGATGAGGCTGTCTTCTAATCTATGGTGATCTTCCAGCTGCCACCCGCCCACTGCTGGAGGTACATAGTGCACTATTGTCAAATGAACTAGTAAGCTGGGACAGGAGCACTCAACAGTAGGGATGGGCTGGGGGCTTTGTCTCCCCTGCAGATCCACGGTTCATACAGCAATTCCTGACATATATTGCTGAGTGACAGCATAGGAAGGAAAAACACTCTCCAATTGGTTCTGAAGCTTTCTGAGTCCACCATCAAGGCTCCATTAGTCTTCTGTGCTTAACCAAGGGTCCAGAGAAGAAATTACATAGTGGAATACTACTTAGCCTTACAAAAGGCTGCATCATGTCATTTGTGATCACATGGCTACCACACAAAAACACCAGACACAGAAAGGCAAATGCTGATCCAACAACTAATAATGCTGAGCTGATGGAAGTAGGCAGTAGATGGATGCTTGCTGGGGCCTGGGAGAGGGTTGGGGAGAGGGAAAAGGGAGTTGTTGGCCAGAGGATTAAAGTCTCAGGAGAATAATTTTAAGCTGTGCACATGGCAAGGTAACTATTAACATGCTGTGTGTTTGGACAAAATCAAAATAATGTTTTCAAGTATCTCACTATAAACAATACTGGGAAAGGAAATTGATGGAGAAGTTAGTTTGATTTAAGCGAGCCATTATGTATACATATATCAAAGTTTACATCGTAGCTGATATACATAAAATTAGGAACTGTTGATACTTTCGTTCAAATGATTGCACAAGAAGTTATGTTGTTTGGAGAGGATGTAACACCCCATATTTTTGGAACTGAAGGTTGTGACGGGCCTCATCTGCTCACTTGACATGTGATTGTATTACTTTAACCCGTCAGACTCATTCGGGTCTCCTGGAAAGAATGTCTGTGGGAAGGAGGGTGTCCCTGGGAACAGGGAACACGTGGCAGACCAGGAGGTTCTGAAAGCCCTGGATCAGATATGGTATCTTGGGTCTTGCAAGCTCAAGCTTGCTATGCTTTTTATCCACTTCTTAGAGACAACAGCATCTCCTGAGTGCAGACTTCTTGGTCCCTACTGTAGCAACTGAGCCTCTCACAAGAGCCAAGTACCATCCTGCCTCTGGGTCTAACGTCATGCTGAGCCTCTGATGGCCAACACAGATGACCTCTGGCTACAAAGACCAGCCCTGAGAAAACCACTCCTGCCCTGCTGCGTGAGGAGCACCTGCTCCTCCTTCCCGAGAGGACTGTGCCCTGCTGACATCACTCTGTCCTCCTTCCCCCAAGAGGACTGTGCCCTGCTGACCTCACTCTGTCCTCCTTCCCCGAGAGGACTGTGCCCTGCTGACGTCACTCTCTCCTCCTTCCTGAGAGGACTGTGCCCTGTTGACGTCACTCTGTCCTCCTTCCCCGAGAGGACTGTGCACTGCTGACCTCACTCTGTCCTCCTTCCCCCGAGAGGACTGTGCCCTGCTGACGTCACTCTGTCCTCCTTCCCCGAGAGGACTGTGCCCTGCTGACGTCACTCTGTCCTCCTTCCCCCAAGAGGACTGTGCCCTACTGACGTCACTCTGTCCTCCTTCCCCCGAGAGGACTGTGCCCTGCTGACGTCATTCTGTCCTCCTTCCCCGAGAGGACTGTGCCCTGCTGACGTCACTCTGTCCTCCTTCCCCCGAGAGGACTGTGCCCTGCTGACGTCACTCTGTCCTCCTTCCCCAAGGGGACTGTGCCCTGCTGACGTCACTCTGTCCTCCTTCCCCCGAGAGGACTGTGCCCTGCTGACGTCATTCTGTCCTCCTTCCCCGAGAGGACTGTGCCCTGCTGACGTCACTCTGTCCTCCTTCCCCCGAGGGGACTGTGCCCTCCTGACGTCACTCTGTCCTCCTTCCCCAAGGGGACTGTGCCCTGCTGACGTCACTCTGTCCTCCTTCCCCGAGAGGACTGTGCCCTGCTGACGTCACTCTGTCCTCCTTCCCCCAAGGGGACTGTGCCCTGCTGACGTCACTCTGTCCTCCTTCCCCGAGAGGACTGTGCACTGCTGACGTCACTCTGTCCTCCTTCCCCGAGAGGACTGTGCACTGCTGACGTCACATCTGTCCTCCTTCCCCCGAGAGGACTGTGCCCTGCTGACGTCACTCCGTCCTCCCTTCCCCCAGAGGACCTGTGCCCTTGCTGACGTCACTCTGTCCTCCTTCCCCGAGAGGACTGTGCCCTGCTGACGTCACTCTGTCCTCCTTCCCCCGAGAGGACTGTGCCCTGCTGACGTCACTCCGTCCTCCTTCCCCCAGAGGACTGTGCCCTGCTGACGTCACTCTGTCCTCCTTCCCCTGAGAGGACTGTGCCCTGCTGACGTCACTCTGTCCTCCTTCCCCGAGAGGACTGTGCCCTGCTGACGTCACTCTGTCCTCCTTCCCCCGAGAGGACTGTGCCCTGCTGACGTCACTCCGTCCTCCTTCCCCCAGAGGACTGTGCCCTCCTGACGTCACTCTGTCCTTCCCGAGAGGACTGTGCCCTGCTGACGTCACTCTGTCCTCCTTCCCCGAGAGGACTGTGCCCTGCTGACTTCACTCTGTCCTCCTTCCCCGAGAGGACTGTGCCCTGCTGACGTCACTCTGTCCTTCCCGAGAGGACTGTGCCCTGCTGACGTCACTCTGTCCTCCTTCCCCTAGAGGACTGTGCCCTGCTGACGTCACTCTGTCCTCCTTCCCCGAGAGGACTGTGCACTGCTGACGTCACTCTGTCCTCCTTCCCCCGAGAGGACTGTGCCCTGCTGACGTCACTCCGTCCTCCTTCCCCCAGAGGACTGTGCCCTGTTGACGTCACTCTGTCCTCCTTCCCGAGAGGACTGTGCCCTGCTGACGTCATTCTGTCCTCCTTCCCCGAGAGGACTGTGCCCTGCTGACCTCACTCTGTCCTCCTTCCCCCGAGAGGACTGTGCCCTGCTGACGTCACTCTGTCCTTCCCGAGAGGACTGTGCCCTGCTGACGTCACTCTGTCCTCCTTCCCCCAGAGGACTGTGCCCTGCTGACGTCACTCTGTCCTCCTTCCCCGAGAGGACTGTGCCCTGCTGACGTCACTCTGTCCTCCTTCCCCGAGAGGACTGTGCCCTGCTGACGTCACACTCTGTCCTGCACTTGCTGACAAAATGCACCTGGTGGAAGCTTGTCCTGCGTGGCTGCTTCTTTCAGATCCTTTTGTTGTCTACTTTCATATGAATGCTAACGTGTGTGCAGGGGGCATCTTGCACACATGTGCATTCACTTGTGTGGGCCATGTCTGTATGTGCACATGTGTGCTCCTGTGAGGCTTGGGGCTGACACTGAGAATCATTCTGATCACTCTTCCACCTTATTCTTTTTGAGCTAGGGTCTCTATAAAACCAGTGGCATTCACTGTGGAATCTAGGGGTCTGACCTTAGCTCCTTCTGCTTACATGGCAAGCATTTTAACCTCCAAGTCATTTCCCCAGCCCTAGGTCTTCCGCGCCTTCTGCTTTAAGGCCAATGCTGACCCAATACCTTCAGCTGAGGACGTTAAACAGAGCTGTTGCTGACTCAAGACAGAAACAGAAAAGCAAGAAACAAAGCCTTCCAGCTCGCTGCTGCAGCGGAACTTAAGCTAGGCTGATAAGCTGATACTTGCTGAGTGGCAGCCATTTCCTCACATCCAGTCTGTTATCCAGACATAAACCGGGTCATAGTGATGCTTTAACCAAAGTTCCTTCTCTTTACAGTTGGAGTGTCAGCCATCACCTGGATTCAGGTCTTGGGCTGGACTTTTAAATCCCCATTCTCGAAGTTTTACATTGTGAACTAAAAGCAAAGGTTCTGGGAAAATCCCAACCAGACACCCTTCTATAGCTGGCTGTCTCTGGGAGAGGGGACCTTGTGAAAATTTCACTTGATAATTCACATGGGGAGACTGCGCTGTGAAAACAAGCTCTGCACAGGTCCGTAATTAGCATAATTGCACGCTTGTAGCCAGCACTCCCTGAACCGTCATTCTCAGGCGCTCTGTGGCTACACAGGGTGTAAGCCTCACACGTAATGTACACCCGGAAGGTGACTCCGAAATAGTAGTTACTGTGTACCCCATGTGCAAGATAGTGCTCAAAAAGCAAAGCAGACTCTAGCTAGCCCTAAAGAAACCTGGCCTGGGAATTAACTGCAGGTGGAGGGAAAGTTTACAAGGATATGAATTTGGGGTTTCTCTCCATAATTATATATTACATAATTTACAGGAAAGAAATATGATATGACTAGACAAGTCCCCTGAAGACAGACAGACGACACACATACACACACACACACACAACACACACACACACACACACACTTGCACACACACAACGAAAATTCTAAGAAGTATAATTAGTCTCTTTTATGGGAGTCAAAGATCTAAGCCACCACAGTCCGCAGTGAGCCATCTCTGTTAGATCTTAGTATCTGGTGGCTCCCAGACACCAACTGTGTATCCCAGAGACATTGGACATTTCATTAAATTGAAGCAATTAATAAAGTATGGACATGTGCTCTGGTTCCATTCCAAAAGCCCCAGGTCCCTGTGGCTTGCCTGCTGGGGAGTAGGTGGGATGGAAATGTGAAGATGGGTCCCCCAGCAGGCTCCCCGCAGTGACCCATGTGGAGGTCCATGGTCTGTCCTGACAGCCCAGTGTCAATTCCACCCAGACCAACGCCCAAGGAAGGAGGATGTGGCTCTGCTGGCATGACGGGTATGCGTATCATCTCGGAGCATCTGTCATGCCTACTGGAAAAAAACAAAAACACACACAGGCACATCTGAACGCTCTGCCCACCGACTTCCAGCTGCTTCTAATCCTGCGCATTGAGAACTGATTTTAGGAGACAAAGGCCTTCTTTAAAATAATATCCATAATTTATAGACTGGAAGGAAGGTCCTGTGTCTAGAGTGCCACACGTGCTCCAGCTGTCCCCATATTTAAACCGCCCATGGTGACAGGTCCCTGCACACGGGGAACAGGTTTTCCACACTTGAGGTTTTCCTACTGGCTCATGGGGGGACGGGAAGAAATGGATCCTGAGTTATGGCCAGATGGCTCTACTACTGTGAGGACATGGTGGGTCTGAATGACCTCAGAGATGTTCTGCCTGCGAACCATCTTTCCTGCATGGCGAGACTTGTGTCTTCCATACTGTCTAGGGCCGGGAGAGGTCTCCTGTCGCTGGTACGCCAACTAGTAACGAGATTCCAGAGTCTCGGGCCAGATGACACGCTCTTCCCAGTTCTCGGCACTCAGGGAAGATCACCACTGCTTGGGCTCTGAGTGCTTCTGAGTCTCAAGACTTCTCCCACAGACATCTGGGGTGACAAAGATGTGCAGACGTGATGTGTACTGCTGCCGAGCCTGGCTCATACCTTCTTCCTCCTTGCTATATCTCACTCTGCTTTTGAGGTAGACAGGTTCATAGAAGTCCCAGACTGGCTGGGGTCACAACATAGGAGAATTGTGAGTTCCTGAATGCCTACAAGGAACAGAGGGTTCCTAGCTTGACCCCCAAGATGAATAAGTACAAGCATTGGTACTGCTAAGCCTTTAAGGTTTGGGGCTGTTTCAACAGTTCATGCCAATACCAAGATAACTCTGCTTTACTCAACTAGATGGCTTCAACTAGTGAGGCTGAGCTATTTATTTGGAAATGTGTTGGCACCTGGCATCAAGAAATGGCCAGCAGGTCTTAACTCTCATGACATAGAGACACTTTGGAATGGCAGAGTATTAGCTAATGGACTGTTGCAGTTTGCCTGCAGGTTGCCAATAAATTCACGATGAACAGCTCAGGAGAACAAGGGGTTTTATTCTGGCTTACAATTGTCCCATTACAGTTCTTATTAATCCACCTTGGCAGGAGAGCTCATGCCGAAACACTAGAGGCCAAAGGAACTGGCCACACCCGTACTCACAGGGATTGCTGACAGAGGGGCAAACCTCACTTGCCAGATAGCAAGTCTGTCAAGTACTCTGAAGAATTTTAAACTACTGAACCGGCTTTCTCTGTCTTATCCACTTGCCCAGGGAATAGTCCAACCTACCCTTGGCTGGGTCTTCCACGTCAATCAGACAACTTCCTGCAGACTTACACAGGGACTTGCTTGAACTACTAACTCTTCACTCATGTGCCCAGAACTCAGCCTTCAACTTTCAAAATAGTTGACACCTATATATCGAATTACTTCATGGACAGATCCTAGAACACAACCATTACCTTCTTTGGACAACAAGGAGGACTTCCTTCCAGATGTTAGTAAGGCACAGCCTCAGTTTACTATTCCACCGGGGAGCTCTGGATCCAAATGTTTCGTGGGTGCAGAATCTCCACAGCACATCAGACCATTTTTCTCCCAGCTAGGACCACAGAGCTGACAGTCTCAGACACCCAGAAATGTGTTCAGGTTGAATTTTCCACCTCCCTGATACACTTCAGACTTGGAGAGGTCTTGCATCTGCTTTCTAGCAGCCACAAAATGCCTCCTTTAATTGCTTCTCAATGGAAAGCAGAGATTTCTAATTGTCTTCCATGGAACATACACACATACATTCTACACATTTGGGCACAATGTGGTTGTCTCATTTTCTATAAAGACTGTAAATTTTTTTCCCTCATTGGCAAAGAAGAGCCTTTTCAAATCAAACTAATTCTCTTAAAAAGGAAATGCACTTTTCTTTTTAAAGGTTGGAAAAATGAGCTTAGCTTAGCCAGAGCACCAGGGAATCCAATTACACGTATTTACCTGATGTGCTTTTATGGTACACATAACTCACAAATTGCAGGCCATCCTTCATGCTGTGTGCTATGCGTTTAAAAAAAAATGTATTTATGATGTTGAGCTCTTTCTTTTGTGGTTTCTTGGAGTGACTTCTCCTCATCCAGAGCCATTTTCTGGTCGTGCCTTCTGAGAGGCAACAAGCGAACCTTCCAGAAGAACAAGCACTTTAGGGTTCCACAGCCTTGGTTTACATCTGTTTTTTTATTTTATTTTGTTTTTTCCTTTCCCTCCTGCACAGAATATTTGATTTCTCATATGGTTTTAATCTTACACTACAGTGTAGTAAAGACAGACTCTCAGCCTGGTAATCACGCCCTCGTGGTGGCTCCGCAGATACTCGGGAGATGTCTGCTAATTACAGTAATTTGACAGCGCTTCTCCTCAGAGAGGGGGTGGCTTTGCCAAGGTGTCTCTTTAGCTCCTACATCAGGTTGCTTACAGAGGAGGTGCGTGAACCAAACTGCCTTGCTGGGATAAAACATATCCCTGAAGAAATGTTGACTTCATGAAAAGGACATGGGACTGCCCTTCCTTCAGTGGACAGCAGGCAGTGTGTTCCCATGGGTTGTTTTTGAAATCATTTGTTTATTGAACTTAGGACCTGCTGCTTATGAGGCAGAGTCTTAACCCCTGAGCCATCTCTCCAGGTTCCCCATACACACACAGCCTTTTTTATTTTAGAGAGAGATAAGGTCTCTCACTGAACTTTACCTTGTAGATTAACTAGACTTCCTGGCCCAAGAA